>CM051459.1:320126512-320726512 GCA_028095005.1 Rhynchospora pubera
GTTTGGGAGGTTTGGATGCTGAAGCTTTTCCTTTCTGCCCTCGTGTTTCCACGGGGACACTTTCAGAGTGAGGCGGCTCCTGGGAACCTGTCCCAACCATACGGACTTCCGCCGTTTCCTCATCATCATCCTCATCGTCGTCAATTGACACATGATATACCGAGACAGAATCAGCATTCCTCCTCTTCCTCATCACATATTTCTTTTTTGTTTTATTTTTCATCATCTGACTCGCTACCTGGCCAGCCAGAGAGGTATCTTTTTCTTTTGGTATCCATCGCTTGGTGCCCCCTGTATTTTGCTTGGGAGCGGGGATGGGTTCCAGTTGTTTGGGCTTCCAAACCTGCTTCACTTTCCCTTTGGCCTTCATTGAGCGGGCGTTGGGTTGGAGTGATGGAAAGGTAAGCCGGTCAAAGACTGAAGGCGGGTGGGCCACAGTCCTTTTTTCGGACGCACTATAGTCCGCGTCTCCCTCTCGGTTGTCCTCGCGATAAGGAAAGCGGAGTCTTTGGTGCGCCGGGAACTTGAGCCTGTCCTTGATGGACGGCTTGTTAGGGTTGGCAGGGATTGCAGTGACAATCCTGCGGGATTTGCGGGATCTTTTGACAATCTTGAAGGCCGCATGAATGGCCTCCACTGCCTTGTGTTTTGGGTGAGTCACTTTCTTGGTCTCAGAGACTGGGGCGTACATAGGGAGCTCCCAATCCTCTCTGAGGCGCATCACTTCTCCTCCCTTTTTGAGCACGTGCAGAGGGGCGAAGGTGTTGCTGAGCGACAGGTCAGTGACAGTATCGGGTTGTTGGACCAGGTGGAGAGCTTGGGCCCTCGAGATCCTAGTCCTCTTCTATTTTTTGAGTTTTAGGGCTGTTGCCCCCTCGACATGGGTGGTTGCTGCCTGACCCTTCTTGGTGCTAAGGACGGGCTTTCCAGAGACTTTCACTGATGCTTCACCAGCAAGCATCACGGGAGAGATTTGTAAAACAGCTTGAACGGGCACGTAGAGAGTCCCGGTTGCTGCGGCCTTCCTGTGGCGAAGACGCTCGCCCTTCACAATTTGACTCCAGGTAAACATGATTCCTGCAATGGAGAAGACTTGGAGTCAACCATTAGTATATTTTTTGATATGATGGACTTAATTCCGCTTTCGCATTTAAACTTTGATTATGCCCTAATGAGAGGAGAAAAAGGTCCCACCGGGCGTGCCAGAACCTGTCTCGCACTTTTTCAGTCCAACCACGGAAGATCAGATAGTCCTCCATGGGGCGAAGAAAATGCGGATCAGATACCCCTCGAGCATCTTGAGACCCGTCGTTACTGCCCATTCCAAACGAGCGAAGGACACTAATGCGGTTCTAAGTACCTCGAGAGTTGATTGTTTGTCGTAGGTCCTTTTTTTTCCAGTAGGCGCAAGCCCCTACTGTTAATTACCTCCGAACTCAGTTACGAACTGAGCCAAGAGCACCTCTAGATCGGGATAATCAAGGTTTAAATGTCGTAAGTGGATGAAGTTCATTTTAATAAAAGGATTGTGTCTTGATAGGGAGTTTCAGGGTGAAAAAGCAATGCAGAAGGGCAGCTATCTTAACAGAGCCATGCAAACATGAATGATGTGGTTTAATAATTTTTTTAGTTTCACATTTTAAGACATTTAGGTTGCTTTTACTTTGTTGTGTCAGGCTTAGTGCCGTTACAGAGATTGTTGAGTTCGATACTAGGAAATTTAGTATCCTAGATCAATCCTCAATCGTTTAGAGATTTAGAGATTTTGGGATTCCGTTCAAGTCTTGAGTACAGATGTGCTGTGCCTTCTCTTGACATGAACTTAGGTGATGGCCATTGGTTGACTTTTCTTCTGGTCACCTGGGCATCAGATTTTAGTCTGCTTCTGGTCAAACATGCTGTGAACTTGTAGAAACAGGCTGTTAGATTTGAGTCCAACGCTAGAAAATAGGGTATTCTAGGTCAGTTCTCAATCGTTTTTGAGGAACTTAGGGACTTTTGGGATTTTCGTTCAAGTCGCGAGTACAGATGCGCTATGCCTTCTCTTGACAGGAACTTCAGTGATAATTCAGAATTGTCTTTTCCTTTATCTCAATCTGAATATCAGGAGGGTGTCTCCTTCAAGGCGAAACGCGATGCAGTCTTGAAGGGACGAACTTTTGACTTTTAAGACTTTATGTCACTTTAGACTTTATGTCTTTTGAGTCACTTTTAGGCTTTGTGCCATTTTGACTTTGTGTCACTTTTAGATTTTGTGTCATTTAGACTTTGTGTCATTTTCAGACTTTGTGTCATTTAGACTTTGTGTCACTTTCGGACTTTGTGTCATTTTCAGACTTCATGTCACTTTCGGACTTTGTGTCATTTAGACTTTGTGTCACTTTCGGACTTTGTGTCATTTAGACTTTGTGTCACTTTCGGACTTTGTGTCATTTAGACTTTGTGTCACTTTCGGACTTTGTGTCATTTAGACTTTGTGTCATTTAGACTTTGTGTCACTTTCGGACTTTGTGTCATTTAGACTTTGTGTCAGTTTCAGGTTTGGACTTTTAATTTTTCACTTTAGGATTTTGGACTTTTGAGTTTAGACTTTTAAATTTGTACTTTTAAACTTATCTTTGACCTTTTCGGTGATTTCAATTTTGTTTGCAAATTTTAATGCTTGATTGTGCTTGTTGTTCAGAACAAGGAATGTCAGATGTACCTGCTGTCCAGAACATAATCTGTTCAAATGTACCTGCTGTCCAGAACATAGAATATTCAAAAATGATTTTTGTTCAATTCCCTTAAAGAGCTTAATTTTTCTTTTAACCATGTAGATTTATTATTATCATTTTTTTATTATGGTCATCCTTTAACCTTTTAATTTTAAAATGTTTTATACTTTGGTGTTTTGGCATGGTATGGCATATCAAAATATTGCTCACATTTTTCTTGACATTTTGATATTTTGTGGGAATTTTGCTGATAATCCAACTATTTTTAATGCATTTTTTAAGTTTGTTGTACTGCAGGAATTTTCTGATTGGTTGCAATGTGCTGTTTTGTTGTTATGCCTGTCAGTGACTCGCTGCGTTTAGGGCGTCACAGAAGATCCCGAGGCACTGAACTTGGGGCTTGACTCAGTCGCTCGGTCTACGCGTGCGTCCTTGCGCCGAATGAATCGGAGTCGGGTCTGGACTCGCACTGCTTGGTTTCACGCGTTGGTGTTGCTGCTCCGTTGCGCCAAGTTCACGCGGGCCCTCAGCTCATCTCCCTCCTTCCTTCGTTGATATAGTTTGTGACATTTTTCCGTTGGACTGGACACCTCCATTGGCAATGACAGCGAAAGATTTCGGCGACCGTAGCGTCTGCAATTGGGTTGATGGGCGTCGTAAAGGTCCCTCGGAGTGACGCTGGCCATCCGTTGGAGTCGCGTTGGCCGACTCAGGGAGTTTCGGTTCTGACATGATTTGGTTTCGCAAATATGGTGGCTATCTGTCAATTGATGAGAGGCAGCGACGGAGGGTCTCAATCAACGTGCTGTGGGGCATCCCATGACCATTGTGAAGTTATTTAGAGCTTCAATTTCATATGTCCTTTCCTAATTTCGAGTCACCATGATTTTGGTATCACCATTCATTTTTGATCTGACAAGCTGGTGAAGCAAAATGCAATTTGAACATACAACTTGCTACATTTATTTTTCACTTTCTTTTACGCATTCTTGTTGGTCGAGAGTAACTGATGCTTAGAACAACCAGTGTTCGGATATTAGATACTTGATTTCACTTCCATTCTCATTCATTTTTGTTTTTTTTGCCATATGTGCACATGTGTGACTTGGGATTTCAAGTTGAAGTTGCAACATCCATCTATCCAGATAATTGAAACGAAATGTGGACTGGTGATACTAAACCCTTATCAGCATTGGCTAGCAACGATCAGTAAGACCATGTTTTCATCATTTTTTTAGACTCTGACATTTGTTCATTTCACAAAATTTCCATAACCTATGCCCCTTGCTCATATCATATTGGGGTGTAAACAGTCTCATGAAACCCAATTATGTTCTTATGTCAACTTTATTCTGAAGCTAATTCACTTCTCTTTCCTTCACTCATGTGAACATAGTTTGGTATGCCTACAAGGCTCAATTTCTTTCAATGCTTCACATATGTTTACTTCAGCACCAAACATCTAGGCACCCACCTGAACAGCTACTATTATTGAATACTTTGGACTCTAGCTGTTAATACTTTAGCTTAAAGGACGCAAGCTTACATAGCTGCTTCCCCCCCCCCCTTTTTTACAAAATCTTAAAGAGGCATGACAATTAGGCAAACTCTAGAACTTGCCAACTTCACTGTTGTTGTTTTTTTATTGTATTTTTTTTGTTCAAATACAGGCTCACTGCATTATTTCACTTTAAGATATGGCTATAAGCATCAAGGCTTTTTAAGTTGATGAACTTTGGCAGTCAAATACAAAATTAAGTCTGCTACCTTCCACCTATCACTTTTACTATGCAGTTTTTTTGACATTTATACCCCTGGTTTTTTTATTTCCCAACATTTCTGTGGATTTAACATCTATTTGGTCTTTGTTTTGTGTATGACACTTGATACCATATTCATCAAGGTTGGGGCATAACTAAATACATGAGTGTGCGCTCTCAAGCAAGCACCCCTCATGCATGGAGTCATGTCCCTCTTCCAGACTTTATTTTTTTTTAGCATTTTTAAGATATTAAGGGACTCTTTGATATGGATTTCATATGTAACTTCTTAAAATGACTATCATTGATGTTGAAACACAACTAAATGCATGAGTGTGCGCTCTCAGGCAAGCACCCCTCAGACATAAAGCTATACTTCATCACAAAACTTTATTATTATCTTATTTTAGCACTTTAAAGATGTTAAGTGACCCATTGACACAGATGAGTGTGCGCTCTCTGGCCAGCACCCCTCACCTGTGTCTTTGAGTCCCAAGACTGTGTCAATAACTGATCTACATGAGGACTCTCCTATGATTCACACTTAACTTCAAAAGAAAAAAAAAAGAAAAGAAAGAAAGCACAGGAAGCTAAAAGCGAAGATCAAGAGAAACAACCTTCAGAAATTGAACTTATGTATTGAACTTGGTACAATGGGATTCTTACCTTTTTTTCTTTTGAAAAATACTATTTGTTTTTTAGACTTGATTATAGAAAAATAACTAGACAAAGCAACAGAGTTTCAGCTTGTGATTACTAAACGCTGGAACCCCCTTTCTTCTTTGCTCTTGATCTTCTTTTATAGGTGAAATCTCTAGGGCTTTGCTCCATCCTTTTGACACATGGCAGCATCTTCTGCTTTGGATTTGTGATGGAGGGTCCAGATGTGGTGTGAAGCTGCCGCCTTACCTTTGTAATTCCTATTTCACTTACCCCCTTCATTACTCCTTCTTACCAGCCAATGTAAACATGACACTTGGCACTTGCAATTCTTACTCCTTTTCACAGTATGCTTGGGGGAGGAGCTATGCTTGTTCTGGCGCCAAATGATGTGTTGTTCCTCATCCACTGACCCATGGATTGATGAGTGGCTGTGATGTACATAGAGAGGGGATCCCCTTTGATGTATAGCTGTTGCTATAGGGACGTAGGCTTGCTATGCCAACAATTCTCCATTGTTTTCTTCTCTTTTGTAGTTCTTAACTGGAGGCTTTCATATCAGGTGGGATATGTAGGGGTATAATTGAGATTTGGAGTCTTTATGTGCATGTTTTATGAGATTCATTCTTTTGTCTTTTCCTTTAATTCCTGATTTGCCCCCCTCCCCCCTACATCACGCATGAGAGGCTCTCAGGTGCCAATTATTGCTTGTAGGTCAGCTGCATGTTTAGGATGCATACCTCTTCTATCCTAGTTTCATCCGGCCATCCATCATTCCTTCTTTCTTTTTTTTTTACACAGATTGGTGGCTGGTGATATTTTCTTTTCAGAACTGGGTCCCCTGCAGTCGCATTTTCTTTTTCTCCTCTTTTCTCTTTTTCTTACATATCATTCAATGCGTTGTACTATGCTCAGGAGAGGAAATGATCATCCATGATCCAACGGTTGGAATTTGGATTGGCCTGGGAAATTCTTCTTCCTTTAATTATTTTTCTGCACCCATGGTACACTGTCCTGACAAGCCTAGCGCCTTCTTTTCAGTGCATAGGCTGGGGAAAGAATTCTTCTTCTCCATTCAATTTCCCTTACGCTGTTGCATATCAATGGCCACCTCCAGTACAGGTGCAAATATCTTCCTTCGCACTTCCCACTCCCTGTTATATGAGTGCCTTGGTCACAAATTAGTAGGGAGCCATTCTAACCAAGCAATTAGTGTAACACCACCTTCTGTTGCCTACTTCTCATTCTCCCAGGGTTTCTCGCCATGGCTATGGGTGCCACTTCCTCCCTTAGCGCCAATTGACCCAAAATTGTGCATCATTTCTCTTCTAAAGGCTTAGCAAAAACCTCTTGGGTATGTCACTCAAACAATTTCCCTCTCGTTTAGCAGAATTTCATATGCATTTGTCCCAATTACTAATCCTTCCTCTTTCAGCCATTGCACGACCTGGGCATCATTCCCTGCCGAGTTTAGTGTCGCTGCGTAGGTGGGGTCATCGCCTTTCTGTTGGTGGAGGCTGTTGGGAGTGAAACGGTGCGGAACGACGGCGAACCTCCTCCTCACGCCGGTGTACCACATCGAGTCAGACAGTACTGTTTCATCTTTTCTTTTCTTTTTTTTTTAAATGGGGATCGTGGGGCCCGCTGTTTCGACCAATCAGGAAGTGCCATCCGACATTTTAATCCCAGCTCAAGATCCAACCGTTGGTTCTAGATAATATCGATAGGATTTTTTGTATCCGTTGGATCGGGGAGATTTTATGATTGATGATAGTTGAATTGGGTTTAGATATAATTCGGATGGGCCTCAGTTTTGGCCCAAGGCAAATTTTAATATTTCTTTAAAAGCCCATCCGAAATTGCCTCCATTTATGCTTGGTCTGGTGGGGCTCATCTCCATTCGTTCCAATAATGGAGGTGTCCATTTGACTGAATTTTGAGGTTAATTTAGCTGCTTTATTTTTAGAAAAATTGTTTGGTGCCCTTCTATAGGTCAATTTGTCGTGAAATTTTGCATGGCTCCTCATAAAAATATGAAGAATTTAGCTGCCACAAATTTTCTATTTTTAGGACCTTGGTAATTAATTATAAGGATATCACAGGCGCATAATGGCATTCCTCGTAATTAATTAATTTACTGTCCATTTTTTTTAGAATTTCTGTGTTTTCTTTTCACGCAGTATGACCAATTATCAGGGCCATTTTGTTGAGGAATTTCGATTATATGGTTTTGGATTTTGGTGATAAGATAGGAAATTGTTCAGGGTTTTACGCAGCAGAATTTAGAGGCAAACATAATTATAAAAGAAAATAAGGGCTGAATGGAAAAATATGCGAGTAGAGTCTGATTATGATAGGCTAGGATATGAATTTATTTCTTTTATATACTTGTGACAAGAGAGGGAACGGTTGTAATGGATAAGTTGTTTCATTTAACATCCCTGCACACCATTGGGTCAAATATTATGCATTCAAAAGGTTTCCTCTTTTATTTATATATCTACTTTCAAAATTGTCACAAAAATTCATCTTTTCTTTTGGGTTTGCACAGTCCAACTAGGTTTCAGTGAAACAAATTTCTGCCTTCTTCGACAGTTCGCATCATGTTAGTGGATCCTCAAAAAGTTTTATGAAATTTCAAAAAGTGTTATTCTAGAGTGTGTTGAGGAAAATCCAACCGTTTGTTTAAAATCTACTGGTTGGACAATTGCAATGTAGAGATAATATTGTAGAGGCAATGAAACGAGACGACGAATTTTCATTCAGTCCGTATTCGACATTTCATGAAATATGACTTTAGAGGGAGAGCATTTTTCATTCTCCCGCCGCATCGACTTAATAGCTGAGCTAATTTTTAAATAAAGTTAATTTACAAACAACATTTGATGGGGTTACAGTTGTCCTGATATACTTCGATGAAATATTTATATGTACATAAATCAATCAAAAAATAAATTGTTACTTTGTATTAAAAAAGCCGAAATGATATATTATTAAGAAAAATCACATGAATTTGCAACTTATTATATATTGAATTAAACATATTACTTAGGTCGCACTTTATAATGCACATATTATGTGAATAAGACATATTAGGCACCACTTGTCCAAAAAAAAAAAATTACGCTCCAAAACTAAAATAATTTCCCCCTCAATTTAACTATTTTAATGCACTTGTGAAAAAAACAGCGGCATACCAAAAATATTTCCCCCCATTAGCCAAAAAAAAATATATATATATATTTAGGCGCCAGAGTCAAATCTAGTCAACATGATTCTATTTAACATAATTTATAATTTAGGGAATGCAACTGTATATATAGTTAAGGACGTCATTTGAAACAAAATGAAATTCTGTAGACATAATTATCATATAGTCTTAAAAAATATTATTTCACGAAATGAAATGTACATATCACTGTATAACTTTTAATCGATGAATTTTCAAGGAAAATGCATCCGATAATTTTAAGTCCGAATACTTGAACAATTTCAGTCAGAAAACCCGATCAATTTCTATCACTTGTCTAGTTGTCCATTAATTAAATCCAAGTTAAATTTTAAATTATGAAAAAAATAATTTTAAATTTCAGTAGTTCACTTGTCACCAAATTAATTTGACAAAATAACGAAATAATATCCCTAGTAGTTTTCTTCTAAAGCACAAATAATGTGCAAGTTTACCTATGTACGCCTCTTTTTCTTCCACAATGTAGTTCACCGATGCACCCCTCTTTTTCTTCCACAATGTAGTTTACTTCGATTTTGCAATTTCTAAATTTCTGCTATTGCAGAAAAAAAAAATGAAAATTCATAGGATTTTACTCAAATTCATAGTAAAATTTAAATTTATGAAAAAGAAATTAAACAAGATTGTATCAATTCTTAATTAAATATACAAAAGTATTAAACTATTAATTAATAATGAAATGTAAAAAAATACCAAATAAAGTTTAACTTGAAAAATGCATAAATTTTAATTTTTTGAGTTACAATTTGAAAGATCTTCCAAAAATAAAAAAAGATGGACCAAACTCTATTGTTTGAATTACAACTTGATAAATACATATGAAATTGTAGGTACTAAATTCGATGTTTGTATATTGACAAATTATATCAGTATAGGCCTAGCAGAAAAAAGAGTAATAACTTTTGCAATTTAACAACGAAAATATTATAAATTTTTCTGTAATGTTAAATATTTTCAAAATTATCAAATAAGTTTTGTAATAAATAAAAAAAAGAGTTTTGTTATTGCATAATGACGATACTCTAAAAAAATTATCGTTGTTAAAAAAGTTTTTTCAATTGAATCTTAAAAAAAAGGAAAAAAAATTAGTTTAATATTCAATTTTAAAAAAGTATTTTGTAATAAAAAAAAGAGACATTTAATTTTAAAATTTAAGAGAATATAACATATCGTAATTGATTCATAAGATACACCAATATTTGTATGTCCAAAAATTTTCATTTTTCGTGCCAAATTTTTGGCTCACTTCCTTCCCCCCAAAAATTTCATTAAAATTTTGCTGAAATAAAAAATTTTAATAGAACCCTAAGTTCTGGACCCGCCGCCCCCGAATATTCATTCTTCCTTTCTCCCTTACAAACCCTAAGCTGGTCTAAATTTCGGAACTTCGTCTCCGGCACCACCGCTCCGTCGAACCCTTCGACACCGAGTCATCAGCCGCCACCTACGCTGGATTCTCCACCTTCTCTTCCATCTCCGTCGTCTAATTCGAGCTCATTGCCTGAAGAAGAAGTGTCGTGCTGATGTATAAAGGTACGATCTCAGACTCGTTGGATCAGATCTGGTTTGCATGGTTGTAGGTGAGGAAACTTCTGAAGGCAATTTCGTCTCCAAACCTCGTTAAGCTCAAAGGTACTCTAATTTCGTTTTCGTTCTAATTTTGTCTAGATGGAAGAAGACTTATCTAATCAGCCATCTATTTTTTTTTATTTTGTTAACTGTTTTTGGTCGTTGTGTTGTAATTTCTGTAGAGGTTGCAAAAGAGTTGAATGAAGGTAAAATTAAAGAAATAAGGGATAAAGATAGGGACAGTGTATTACATCTCGCAGCATTTGATGGGAGGACTAACATTTGTCAGTACTTTGTCGAGGATTTGGGTTGATTTGGGTTTTCATGTTGATTCTACTCTTTCACAAAAAGGTTTTTTTTCTCCCTTTGTTAATTGTCCTTTTGTTCACTCCTATCTGACAATTATTTCATATATTCGAAAAGTTAAAAATTAGCTATTTCACAATATATTCTTTCTGCGCTAGGTGATTTGTTGACTAATGAAAAGATAAGAAAAAGAGAGGAACTTGAATTTTGTTTTACAATTTAAGAAATATATGTTTTGGTGAACAAAATTTAAAAAAAGGGCAACTTCTTGGATCACAGAAGTGTAAGATATTGATTAGCTATAAGTTATTATGTCTCTTGAAGAGGGAAGTGTGTTTTATTCAGAATAAAACAATTAACTTGTGAAGATAGTCATGACTCACGAGCAAGAACTGGAAGTTGTGATCACTGCGTACATAATTCGGTATATATGCAATCACTTCCTTTGTTTCTTTCTCTCATATGTACCCACACAAAAATTGATTTCATTTTTTCGTGTTACCGGCTACAGTTCCATTTTTTTTCTTTTGGGTTTGATTATGCAGGTGAGACACCACTATTCTATGCAATAATGAAAAGTCATGCAACGACTGCAAAGTACCTGATTAGTCATGGAGCTAATCTTGCTGTGTGGAACAACAAAGGCATTACTCCTCTCCATCAAGCTGCTAGACATGGTCTCTTGTCTCTCTCTTTCTCCCTTTTCAATTTAGATTTTCTTATATTGTGGAGTTGACCAAAACATTCTCAACCAAGTTTTTCTGATATGCTGAATTTATTAGGAAATAAAGCAGCTAGGTAATTATGCCTATATTAGTTGTGAGAATTTTTAGAAGTTGGATATTTATTGTTAATGGTAAAAATGTTTATAGAGGGCAATAAATGTATGTGTTTTTCTATTTTTCTATTCTTTCTTTCATGTTGATTATCTTCATGACTTTACCTTGTAAGAACAAGGTCAGCTTCTTTATTTCTCTATACCAGTTCACTAAAGGTATCATTTAGTCTTCTTTAACATTATTCTGATTGCATATTTGAAGCACATCTTTTGAAGAAAAGGTTAATGAAGCGGCGCAACTTAGAGATCAGATCTAACAGAAAGAACTAGTTCGAAAAAGTGAGGATGTGCTAGACTACATAGAAGACATTTGATTTCATATTTATAAAACTTGTTTACTTATGTTGTAGCTTAATTTGATGCTTGACTAGAGGTACAAGTTAGATTTTGGGTTGTAAAAGTTGCAGTTTACATGCTTTTTGTATATTAGTAAAAATTTGTAAATTTATCTTATACTGATGTTGTAGAATCATTGAATGATTTTGAGTTGATCGTTAATTAAATTTGAATTATTAATATTTGTGTTTGTTGTGGCTGAAATATCATGATTAACTTTTAACTAAATAAAAATAATATTTATATTAATATTCAAAATTTTTATGCAAAAAATTTATGCAGATAATTGTGGGCCACGTTTGATGTCCAAATTGGATAGGTCTTGTTGGCATTCGGTATGCGGATGCAATTGATCATTCTAGTTGCATTCGGTATGCGGATGCAATTGGTCATTCTAGATGCATTCGGTATACGGATGCAATTGGTCATTATAGTTGCATTCGGTATGCGGATGCGATCGGTCATTATAGTTGCATTCGGTATGCGGATGCTACTGAAAAATCGATGCTAGTGCATCATTAGCATCGAAGGCAGCTGCATCGGGTAGCAGCGGATGCTATAGGTCTGTAGCATCAACAAACGGATGCAACTGACCTTCAATGGCATCAGGGTGAGAAATGCAATTGTGCTAGTCTCCTGTAGTGATTGTCGAATCAGGTTTTGATGTGTGCACAAATCTCTGCTGGTGTTCCAAGCTGTCAATTACTTGATTGATCTAATTATGTGTGCATTATCAATTGATTATAAGAAGGGCATAAAGAGAACTCTTCTCGAGCATCTTTGATAGACGTGTGGTTCTGGATGGGATAATGTCATGCTACTTTTGGTGCACTTTGCTGGTCAAAAGTAGCATGATAATTTTACATTATCACACATGACATTTCTTTACATGATATTGTAAAATTTTCTGGTCAAAACTCTTCTCCGGCATCTTTTGATTCATTTCTTTACATGATATTGTAAAATTTTCTCACACATGCAGAGAAAAAGCAATCTTTCTGATGCGCTTTAGGTGCACTTCGCTGGTCAATCTGGTGATTGAGAAATGAGATCATTTTTAAGATAATTATTCTAAAACTACTTAAGAGTACTATATTGCTATTGATATAAATTTTGTGCATTATTGGACGGATCTTATCTTACTGATGACATAACTAGGAGCTTCATGCTATGCTGGCTGACACGATATTGGAATAAGGTACCAACTCATATGAGCGAATGATCTCTCAACATTGTTTTTCTAAGGCTCCGTTTGGATAGGTGTGGGAAGAAAGGAAGAAGTGGAAAGAAGTATTGGGAAATGTGTAACTTTGTAAAAATTTTGGATTGTTTATAATTTTTTTTCTTCCTTCTTCCTTCTTCTTCTTTCTTTTTCCTATATCCAAACGCATCCTAAGAGAATTGATGGCGTGAAAAACATAATAACATCTTTTCCTTTCGATTATTATAAAAATGGACATTAAAGACTTTATGTTGTAACCAGTAAAGGATTTTGGTTTGCTATTAATAAATCATTGCTAATTTGTTATTTTTACTTTTTTTTTTTAATTTCACCAAGTCTCAAGTCTCATACAACTTAGTCTCAAGAAAAGGATTACGGCAACTAAATGAAATAGAGATTGAGGAGTTTGTCTGAGCAATTGCAATCTTTAAAGTAAAGTGTATTTTTTTTCTCTGGCAGTGACTCTTGAGGCTTGGAACCATGGACGACCGAGCAATTTGTTGGATTTTGCTCGAAGAAAAATGAACATTGGTGATACTGAATTCCTGAGTACTTTCAATTTTATTCATGCATGGACAAGCACTCCATATGTTGTTGATGTTTTCTCCAATTTACAGCGGTTGCGGATTTGATAGTGTCGTGTAAAATGACTTTCCTATTATAATTCAGACATATTTATATTTGAGGCTTGATGGGAGATATGATTCAATGATTTTATTGCGACCAAAATTTAAAATGTCTTCCATTTGTTCAGAAAAAATATATATATAGCGGCGAAGCCGCTACTACCCACCTAGCTAGTTCCTTATTACGTACGACATTATTTTATAAAGATATCGGTCTCTTGAGTGGCAAATTGTTTTGGCCTCCATTTTCTTAAGCAAGGATGGTAATGACCGGCCGTCCAAAAAACGTTCACAACATTTGAAAACCACAAACACAAATAAATACAAGTGCATTGTGCACATTGAGTTTAAAAATATAAAATACTATTTAGAAAAAAGAGAGAAATAACACAAACTGCCTTTGAGAGAAATATTGTCCAACTATATATCGATATTGTCCAATTAAAATGAAAATTATACAGTGAATGCGGACTCTCGAAAGTATTGTCCAACTATATATCCATATTACAGAATAGAGGATAAACAGAAAGAGAGAAATTGAATGATGACAAAGTGTGTGTGTGTGTGTGTGTGTCTCTCTCTCTCTCTCTCTCTCTCTATATATATATATATATATAGTACTTTTAATTTCATTCTTTAAATGCAAGCAGTACGACTATACAAGTATTCTCTTTAAATCAACGGTTGTTTCTAGTGTACATACTTTTGAGAAGAGAGGTCGGGTAGAATTATATATATAATAGATGCATGAAATTGGTTTTCTTAAGCATATAATAAGAAAGTCTCTGCTGAGTGTGCTGGCAAGGAACTATGGAATTGGACAAACACAATCAACCAATTCTGTTTGATAGCCTAACTCTCATGGATTTGGATCAGGTCAAATATGATTCTAATTTATAAAAAAATTGTAATTCATTTATAATACATATAGCATTACTCAAAAAAGGAGTCACGTACTAAGTTAATTATATAATAATTGAAGTCTGCACAGCATATTACTCATTAATTATTTTCTCTGGAGATAGTATATGCATGTTAACGTTTTTCTCAACTTAATTTCTTTATAATAAGGGATCCTCTAAAGAAGTCAACCGGTAATGCTCCAACTGTTTATTTCAACTTTAATTGGAAAATATTATATATTAGCTTGACTTTTAACCTCAAAAACAATAAATTGACTAAATATATATATGTACTTAATTAGATATCCATTTGTAACTAACTATGTAAATATAATACAATAGAGTCCTTGTACACATTTAATTAATCGGAATTAGTCAGCATATTGTGTTGACGAAGTTAGTGTGCTAATTTAGATTTTAAAATAGTTTTTTAATTAAAGATTTTAAAATAGTTGCTAAGTACTCTATATTTAATCAGAACTTGGAAGTCAGAACACTGAAAGAAAAAGAGATAAGATTTGAACATAGTAGTTACTCCAATTTAACCCAGATAACATGAGTTGCTTAATTAAACAGTCATGTCAATTAATTTGTTCCAAACGGAGCCGACCACAAGGCCTGCTTTGAGCTGGAGATATACAGAATGGTGTGTGTTTTGTTTGTATAAAGCTCACGAGAGCAATCTAGCTAGCTAGGGAACGAATATATATATAGCACAACATATGCTCTACCAGTAGTACTAGGTACAGTTGCTGAAACGCACTCAGGTCATGATGAGTCAGGACTCAGGATCCTGATGAGGTAAGTAATGGTGCACGATTGCCATGCCAAATGGGGTGTTATGACCGCGACTATCCATCATGCCAACTCATTCAATCCTCTTTCATATCACATCAAATCTTCGTACAAAGGTTTTAACCTCGATTCGCTCCTTTCCTTGACCCCCACTCGAACCCAGTTCTTCTTAGGATGCGTGCACCATTTTAAGAGATCGAGGTGTTTTGGGTCAACAACAGATTTATTACCATTGCTATAATTAATGGGGACTACATTTAACATTTTAGTTGCGCCGATTCTGCATGTGTAACTCGTTAAAAACATATGTTATTTATTTATTTAAATAAGTGGACATAAATCCACCAATTTTCATTAACGAAAAGTAACTGGCACAACCTATGTGTTAATTTTGAATTTAAGACAAATGGCAACATAATTTAGCCCCTTCATGTACATATAATATGTCATATATTTCGATGCTAATTAAACATTTTTGTGTGAAACAAGTGATTTTACTTCAGCGAATTGCATTTCTTTAGGGATACCCATGTAATGTATATATAGTTTACTTGTAACTATATTCAGAGGATTGAAACTTTCTTGATAGATAATGTAGGGTTATTGCACATGAAGATGCGTACGACCCCAATTATATGATTAAAAAAGGAAATGATTACTTGAACAAGTTCATTGTATCTTTGTCCAACAACATTATTTTCTAGTGAAAGTACTAACTAGTTTCCCAACCAAAGTGTCAGACTCCAGCTACCAGAATTAACTCTTAGGATATTTTAATTCTAAAAGAAAAAGTAATGTTTTCGACCTAGACTTTTTTCTTCAACCAAACAAATGGAAGTTAATAATGGAGGCCTTCTGCAATGGCATCATGGTTAACTTAACTCAAGTTAGTATTTTGGGCTCGAACTGATAACATTGTTTATGTTTTGGATACTGAAGCTCCAAAGAATTACCCCAACACAATTGGGGAAATGGTGGCAGTTATCACATGGTCAAATGGTGGAAACGAAAACAAACAGTTGGATCTTATTATTGTTGTTATTATTATTGATTTTATTGTGTTTTAATTTTTTCCAATGAAAGATGTAACGAATTAGCAGGCACAACCCAAAAAAAGGATAAAATTCATGACGTGAAACTGCAAAGTTTCATATATATATAAGGGATAGATAAACAAACACGCCAAATCCTTCTATGCACATGTTAAGGAAACGGACAAATATGCTTGATCTTATCTCTTCCTTTGGGTTGTTCTAATATTTTTTTCCCCTTCTCCTTTTGAAAGTTTTCCGTATCTAGGCATTCTCTTCCAATATGTCATGCGTCTAAAAATAGACTAAAGTAACATTTAATTTATTATTTATTTTCATTTCAATAAAGTTTTGTTTTAGTACTTTAGATGAGGCCAAATCTCAATTAATAGAAACGTGTACATTAATCATTATATTTAATCTATCGGACTAGCTAGATTATAAATTCATGATATATAGTATTCTGAATAGTCTCTCTCCATTTTGAAAACTAATAAATTTCATAATGGTTTAATCTGTAGCATATCGTCAAAGGAGAATATAACTTCCCTATACAATGGCTCCGTTTGGATACCGTGTGGGAAGAAGGAAAGAAGAGAAGAAAAAAAAAATTTATTATAAACAATTCAAACTCTTCACAAAATTACAAACTTCCAAATATTTCTTCCCACTTATTCCTTGTTTTCTTCTTTCCACACCTCATACAATCGGAGCCAATAATAAAAAGAGATTCAATTTTTTGAATCTTGACTGGGACATGCAAATCTTCCAAATAGATTGCAAACTTGACTAACTAGTTCCTGTAACGACTTAATGTCAAATCAAAGTATCTTCATGGATTAAAGTGCCTGACATTACACGTACATAAAATCTTGCTTTTGATACGTTAGGCACTATTATATATTACTTGAAGTAACATGATTTTCACATAATGCAAGCCAGAATTGTACAATGTTAGATCTGCTCAGTCGCTTGTAATAATAACGTCGGGATTGGTGCCCACAACGATCAAATCAAAAGATATCTTAAAGTTTGTGTTCTATAATTAATTTATTTATCTGCTGACAATTAATCTTAAAATGATGAATACGTACCGGAATATGCTGATTAACCGAGCTGGATTGAGTACAAGTTAATATGTTGGGTTGGATAATTAATGAATTGACTGGAGTATTAACTTTATAATTAACATAAAAAAAATATAATGAAGTTCTGAATATCTCTAGCTATTTTTATGTCTTGACTTTCTCCGTGTCTTTGCTATGTCCATTTGAGACTTTGTTTATAATATTATTAGAGGTGACCGGAGTAATTTGAACAGATCTCACTGATTACCTTTTATAAAATATTATGTTGGACCTATTAGGAATAAATAAGTTGTGTATAATATAAGAAATATTTCGTAAGTTAGCATGCTCAGTTTGAATGTATTACCTGTGATGAAATATGGGTCAGAATTAATATATTTGGGCTTCAATTTTAAAAAAGAGAACCATATAATTTGGGCTTTAATTTTACAAATAATGCAAGTCAAAAGCGACTCATACCGACAGATAATATTTTGCAAAACGCAAATATTGATCAATATTTATGTTGCATGAATTATAAGTGCCATCGACAAATAGACCATTCCAGCCATCGCTAAATACAAAGTGAACATGTACAGCAAATAAAGTGAACATAATTGTTGTCATCACTTATTCAAAAATTTACATGCATATTCAACTTATTTTCATTGAACTTATTTGTTTGTATGTGTTCACTTAGATCGCCTATATGTTCACTTTGTTTGCTGTATATGTTTACTTTATATTTAGCGATGGTAGGGATCGCAAAATTACAGATAACAGTAATCAATTTCCATTTATGTTGTCTAATTATCAATTACTTATTTGGAGGTAGGTAAACAGACCGCCTCAAGATATATATCAAGAAAACAGATAAGTCTGTGTTCTTTTTTGCTTTAAGTTTTTAACATAGACTAAAATGTTTGATTTTCTTTTCTTTTGTTTTGTTTTTGTTTTTTGGATATATCAACTTAAGATTCGTTTTGGATGAGAACAAATCTATAATAAATTTGGTCAACCTTTTCACAAGAAACCAGTTAGGCACATTTGTACTACAAAAACCATCCAACACTATAAGAAAGATGATTTTTACATAGATTTTTATTGCTGGACTTTTTTATTTATGTTAGACATTGATCTATTGCTAGATTCATTTTTTTTTATTGCTAGATTCAATTGATGTACTAAATTTAGAATTTTTTTAGCAAGACACAATTTTCTATTAATATCTCCTTAAAAATCTAGCAATTTATTTTTGCTAGACTTTTCTAATCTTGTAATATCTAGTGTAGCAATTTAAAAAAGTCTAGCAATTTATTGTTGCTACATTAGATATTACAAGATTCGAAAAGTCTATCAAAAATAACTTGTTAGATTTTTAAGGAGCTATTGATAGAAAATAAAAAATTGCTAGATTTAATGCATCAAATAAATTTAGCAATAAAACAATAATCAACATAAATAAAAAAAAAATCTAGCTATGAAGTCTATGTAAAGACCATCTTTTTTGTAGTGCAACAAGATTCTTACAAATATTCCGAATGGTTTCTATCTTCATTGTCATAAACAAAGTTAATGTCATAGTGGTTGGATCCTATCATATATATTTTTCAAAGCAGAATATCGGTGAAAAGAACAGCAAAATCGTTATACATTGCTTGGAAAGGGATTTTAATTTTTGAATCTTGACTGGAGCATGCAGATCTTCCAAAGAATATTACATATTGGACTAATTAAATGGTCTAACAGTTTGGTCGTTCGACATATGTGTTAAATACCAATATCGAATATGAAAAAAAAAGTGAAATTAATTATTCGTTAATGTCAAATCACAATATCTTCTTAGATATTCAAACTGTTCGAGGTTAACTAATGTTGATAAATCATGCTATGATTTCTTGAAGTACACGAGTTCAACGCATAAGTCTAAGCTAACAGTGTACTGTGTATATATAATGTTTGACTTGGTCCAGACCCTCTGCACTACCGATAACCGGATCAACGATCATATGTCAAATCGGCAGATTTCGAGAGATCATGTTCGTGTTAATTGAGAATGGATGACATAAGATATATTTTTATAGATTTATTACAATCTTTTTTGATAGGGACAAATGAAATAATTTACTTTTAAAAAATTGCAAGTCAACGAAAAAATTTAATGTTTTTTAATACAAAATAAAAAAACAAGTCTTCCAAAAAAATTTATAAATTTTAGTTCTCTAAAAAGTTTAAATCAAAATTGACAACTTGGTTGAATATCAAAACTCGTGATCTGATACTATAGCATTAATAACTTCTATTATAAAAGGTTTGAGCAGTGACAGATCAGGCAGTGGTATGCTTTTTAAAACCGTACCGGCACCCCTCCTACCGATTATGTGACCTTCTTTTCATATGAATGAGTGCTTGGATAATAGAATACGGTATTGACTTTGATTTTTCTGAATTGTAATTGTTCAACTGAGTGTTTAATCATGAATGATTTTTTGTGAGACAAATTAAGGAAAAGTGCAAATATTTAACAAAAGTAAATCCGAGGGTTTTTATATTCGACTTTCATTAATACTATCTAAATCCCTATTGACTATTGCAGCGAACGAAATAATATTTTGCTCTATTATTAGGAGTTATTTGCTTTCTTATTGGAAGGGGGACTTGGATGGACTGCATCAAGATGTCGACCATGAGAACATATATTAAAGGAGCTACTTTTTTTTATTATATTGAAATTTTTTATATTTTTTTCCTTGATTATATATGGTCTTAAATTTATGCTGTTACTAGAATGATTTCACTTAATAATCAATTGATTTTAAAATTGTATATTATAAAAATTTATGCTGTTACTAGAAATCGTATATATATTCTTTTGTATTGTGTCTACTTGAATTTAAAATTTCTGCTAAATTGTCTCATTTAGTGTACGTGGTAAGAAATTCGTGATATTAAATTAATAAATATATTATATTTATAAATGAATTACGCAATAATAGAATTAAATAGCAAAATTATTTGATTATGCTATCCATTAAGCAAGGGTGTAGCAAGAAATTTATCTTGAAGACTACTGATCATGTAATTGCTGAAACAAAGGGTGTAGCAAGAATTTATCTTTGAAAGACTTTTATGATTATGCTATTTCTTAAAATAAAAATGTAGTAAAAAAATTCATTTTGCAAGACTATTTGTCATCTTTACCAACACAACAAATAAATCATCCAATAGCTTATTGCAACACTGAGTTAAGCATGACTAAAGCAAATCTTACAAAGAAATTTAGTAAGGATTTTTGAAGTATTTAGAAAGAGAATCGTGTCTATGTTAAAGTCATACAACTTTCATGTTGTAGTGAAAAAAATAATAATAATGACACAATGTCAAAAATTTTGATGTACTTGTAGAGATAGTAGATCATTTTTAACCGTTATGTATTTACATTTAATATATTTGTTCTTAAGTTTTTAAAAACTTTAAATAAAAATAAAAATAGGAAACTAAAGACATTGGAATGCTATATATCATTAAAAATTATCTAAATTATGTGATGTCGTTGTTTTGTTGGTTTGTTCTGTAAATATATAGTGAGAATAGTGAGAGTGCATGTATAGAGCAACTGAATCAAACTTTATTCTTATCTGTTTCATTTAAAAGCTCGAGTTTGCAATGGTATATATAATCTGTCACGGACGTACCCTTACAGGATCGATCCCAACCACTAATTTCAATACCCGATCGGATACTGAAAAAACCGAAAAATACCGGGAACCGGATCTTAATCTGGTAGGGTAAAGCCATAATATACCCCTCCCTGTGTACCCGAAAATTCAGAAATATCGGTTATTCCGTTTGGTTCTGTTGTTCTCTCACCTTTCAATATTCATTGGAAATTAGAGAGAGACCTATTCATTTTTTTTTTTTTTTTGGATCACCGCCCGTAGGCACACACCCCACTCACGCTCCCATTTTAACCCACTGTCCATCGGCGGGCCTCGATCTCATACACACACCCCCACTCACTATAAGAAAGATGGTTTTTACATAGATTTTTATTGCTAGATTTTTTTATTTATGTTGGACATTGATCTATAGCTAGATTTATTTTTTTTTATTGCTAGATTTAATTGATGTACTAAATCTAGAATTTTTTTAGCAAGACACAATTGTCTATTAATATCTCCTTAAAAATGTAGCAATTTATTTTTGCTAGACTTTTCTAATCTTGTAATATCTAGTGTAGCAATTTAAAAAAGTCTAGCAATTTATTGTTGCTACATTAGATATTACAAGATTCGAAAAGTCTATCAAAAATAACTTGCTAGATTTTTAAGGAACTATTGATAGAAAATTGAGTCTTGCTAAAAAAATTGTTAGATTTAATGCATCAAATGAATCTAACAATAGAACAATAATCAACATAAATAAAAAAAGTCTAGCTATGAAGTCTATGTAAAGACCATCTTTTTTGTAGTGACTCCAACTGTGGTTGATGAGATTCATTGATTCAATACTTGGTATTGAAAAGGAAAAAAAAAAGTTGTCAATCACAAATGAGAAAGAGTTCAAAGAAAGTAGGGACAACGATGCAAGTTGTCAGTTCTAGGGGAGGGCAATATAGTCATCTATTAATTTATTTGCTGTCCGGATCAGCACCCTGAATTCAAGTACTAGCTAGAACAATCAATTAAGCATTGCTTGCAAACAAAAAAAGAGTTCTAGGACAAGCGGCGGCGGCGGCGTCCTAGCGGAAACTGCTTATTTCCTGTTAAATTTTCTGGAGAGCCATTCAGATTCAGGTAGCAAGTCAAATCGTGCATATGTGTGTCTGATTTGACTATGTATGGGGGCGTTTGTTTGTGTAGTAAGGAGTTGCATAACTTAAGGATGCCTAAGTGTTTATGTAGTGTTATGTAATAGATGTTTGGTTGTGTAGTAATGATGACTAACTTAATGCATGCATATATTCATGTCAAAAGACTAAAATGCCCTTAAATTTGAATTAGTATTATGTATTATATGTTGTGATCTAATTATTGTTAATTATTAATTATTATAAAAATTAATTATTAATGATGATAATAAATCATTTTTACTATTATGAAATATTAATAATTACTTTTAATTAAATATTATAAATATTATTATTTATTTTATAATAAAAATTATTATTGATTAATTATCTTCAATTAATTATTATTCTTAAATCATTATTGTAATATTATTAATAATTAATATTACTTGTTAAATATTATTAATTATAATAATTAATCTTTGTTATTAATTATGATTTTTTAATAATTATTGTTACTTATTAAGTATTATTATTAATTAATTAATATTAATTAATTTTTAATTATTATAAAAATTAATTATTAATGATAATAACATTTTATTATTATGAAATATTATTAATTATTTTTAATTAAATAGTATAAATATTATTAATTATTTAATAATAAATCAATATTGTTTATTAATTATTATTATTACTTGTTATATATTATTATTTATTAATTATAATAATTAATATTTATTACTAATTATGATTTTTTAATAGTTATTGTTACTTATTAAATATTATTATTTATTAATTATTATTAATTATTATAGATTATTAAATATTATTATTAATTATTTCTAAAGGGTATTGTTGGAAAAAAAATTAAAGGAGACCGGTGCATAACTTATGCAACCTATTTAGGTTGCATAACTTATGTACCCTTAAGGCATCTTATGTAAGAGGTGTTTGGTGACTTAAAGATACATAACTTAAGTTATGCACCCTTTAAGTCACAAACAAACACCCCCGTAAGCAGGAAATTATATAAATTTACTAACCCATTGAACTAGTCATAGTCTTCTCAAGGTCACTTCATTACTGATTAATCCTAATCAAGTCAGTCTTTAACTATTCGGTCAGAATTTAATTAATGGAATGCTTACATTATGTATACATCACCCAGGAATAATGCCCATGTCAGCAATAATTTATTTATGATCGTTTGAGTAACAGGGTCTCAGTGGGGAGTTAGGATTAATAAGAGGAATCGCTTAACAAATATGTATTTTGATATATTAATATACCATTTATATATAATTAAAATTTAAATTAAGACTCGCCATTATAAGAATAATCTATATTATGTAAAGCATCGTGCCTATAAAAAAAATGTTGACATTTAATGTGTGTTTTATCATTAAATTGCTTAGTAATCTAATTTTTAACTGTTTGTAAATAATTCTTATGATGCATCTCAAAGAATATACAAATTGCATGAAAATCAATTGATATATTATTTATATGTCTAACAATAAGTATAAATTATTAATAAGTTTCGACCTTCATTTTGTTGTTTTGAAAAAAAAAATATATGTTGTCAAGATCAAACATTGACAATAATCTATATAAAAGTTAATATATGGAAGAATATACTAAAGTACCAAAATTTTTGCTTTTGTGGGAAGGGCCTAGAAGCATATTAAATTTTTTTTTTTGAGGAACCGAAGCATATTAAATAGGTGCATGTGCGAAGGACAACTCCAGTCAAATTAATTATTTTTTAATAAAGTCTAGCCCCTGATTGTTGACTTGTAACTTGTAAGGACGGACACGGATACCTTTCCAGGGATTTTGTCCTGTCTCCTCCAAAAGACAGTAACGGACACGGTCCCATTGTAGATTTTACTTTCTGGATCGATTCGCCCGTGTCCGTCTACGATCACTGTAACTAAATATTAATGAGATAGACTAAAATCAATCATAACGATCCGTCAGTCGCGATTATATTTTAACTTTTGATAATTTAATTAATGACTAATTTGAGCCGTTCAATATGTTTTACATATTGAAATTTCATTGGGAACAACTTTTTATATTTTTCTGATTTTTTACTATCTTTTTGAGATTTTTAAAAATCATTGTTATTGAAGGGTCCAAAATTGTTTAGATAAGAATTTTGTAAAACATAAAAAAAAATACTACAAAATTTTCAGAAAAAAGTAAAATTTGGTCTCCAACGAAATTTCAATATGGAGAAAATATTGAACGGTTTGAATCGACTATTATAATCTCGAAAGTTGAAATTTCATCATAGCTGACGGTCTCATCCGTCAATCGCGACTGATTTTAGTCTACCTCAAATATCTTTTGATGGTTGCTTTGTGTTTCCAGTGGTTCGACTAACACAGAAATTACTTTAAACCCAACATAATTCTGAAATATAGTATTCAATTTATGATATTATTTGACATCCTGAAAATAATTTCTAGAATTTAAAAAAAGTAAAATTTAATGTAGTCTACACCATCTCATCCATAAAACTTCTTCATTTGTACTGAGGTATATTAATAAAGTTATTTAACATAAGACACGATTAGAACATATGTGAGTTGAGAGGCACGAATATGGACGCATAGTGTGAATGCGTGTGTCTGAACGGATGTGCCTAACTAAATTTTTATGCCCAGTAGGATGCACATGCATGTCTTTAAATGTCGTTGTAAATGCATGAGTTCGGAAAATAGATATTTTGTCCAAATGTTAAAATTAAGTATGTTATTTTTTATGATAAATTAGAGTCAATCTTTCAATTTATTTTCAAATTTTGAATGTTCATGAAAGGTCTCTGTCGGTTTTGAATCTAACAAGTATATTGCTATTTTATTCTGAAAAATGAAGATAGTTAAAAAAAAAAGAGAAAATTTTAGAATTTTCAATGTGAGGGATGCTTCACTACCACAGAAAAGACTTTCTACAATGGGCCATTAGTAACGATTTTCTTTAAAAATCAATAAATATTGAAACAAAAGTTTAACGACGGTTTTCTCCAAAAACCAATCTAAAAAAATTCCTCAAATTTAATCTACAACGTCGGATGGCCGTTGTTATTTCATTTTATTAATTAACCATTGTAGAAGCCTAAAAGTTTGATATACATTCTCTTTAATTTAGAATACGCTTATAATTAATTTTAATTTTTTTGAACAATATTTCTAATGGGCCGTTTGGATCGTTTAGGAATAGAAGGAATTTTCTATTTCTAGACATAAAGTATTAAAAAATGTGTAATTTTGTAAAAAGTTTGGATTGTTTATAATAAATTTATGTCTAGGAATATGAAATTTCTCATATTCCTTAGCGATCCAAACTGCCCCGTGGTACTAAATGATGCATTATAAAAATTTGAAGTTTACTAGAACTGTCTATAACAATGTTATGAAAACTGACCGATTCAAACGCAAACTGAACACCACGCAGGCTGGGTTTCTGTTAACCGACCAGCCCCCGTTTTTTTTCCCTTCTTTTCTTTTGCTGTGCAGGGAAGAAGTAATTTTTTATATAATTGTGTGTCGATAGGATTTCTTTTGTTAAAGTTATTACTTTTTTATTTTTTTTGGGAGAATTTTAATCTTTACTTACTTATAAAAGCATCCTACAAAGGTTGTAAGAAAAATCAGATAAAGGTTGTATTATACCCTTAATATCAGATATGGATCATTGATTTTTTTGATCTAATAAGATTTATGGTCTGGATTTATACATCAGATAAAAGGACAGCCTTTTATCTGAAACTGTCCGGGCGGTGGGATGGTTTTCACGCGAACTCATTAGCTACACTTCAGCAGTTCGATTCTCCGTGCTTTTTATCATTTTTTTTTAGCTTTTAAGTTCCGATTTTTGTTTTTTTTTTGGGCTTTTCAGTTCCGATGTCTTTCACCGCTTTTCAGGCGCCTTTGGCCCCTTCCCCTTCCCTTGCCTCCGTTTTGTTCCCTCTCCTTCCGATATTTTCAAAGAAGGAAACCTCCGTTTTGTTCTCCTCTCCTCACGCTATTTTCAAAGAAGGAAACCAATAACAAATCAAGCATGAAACCAGATAAGGAATCGAGGCTGAAAATTCACAGCAAATCCAGGCGCTTGAAAATCCCTAAACCCTAAACAAGGCTACGCCCCTCCTAGGTTAGTGTCTCGCATCCAAATTTATTCAAATTGTTCAATTTTTTTCATTTGCCGCTCATTAACTTTCCCTAATTACTGTCAGAAAAATTGAAAAATTAGAGCAAAAGTTTGAATTTCGTTTGCCGCTCTCTACTTTGCTCGCTATATAAACACGCAATCCGATGGATAAAAAACGCACAGATTTTGTTGTTTAAGGTGAGCGACAACAACAGTTTACTCAATATTCTTTCTCATCTCTTTTCTTTTCGTTTCTTTTTCATTTTTCATTATTTTCTCAATTTTATCAATTTCTGAAATTTTCAATTCTCTGCTCAATGAATTGATTTGTTAATTGTTTTTTTTTTGTTTTAGCAAAGATTCGTGTAAGACTTAAAAAGGAGATCGATTATTGCTTCCGTAAGTTTTCATTCACCCTGCTCTACATCAGATAAATTTCAAAAAATTTCATTCCTCAACAAATTCTCCAGACTTTCTTAAGTTGTTTCTATATCTTAATTAAATCCTTTCTAATAGTGACCATCTTCTGTAGGATTTTAATAGATGTAACCAATAATAAACTTCTCTAATGCTTGCACTGGTTTTATTGGTTTTAGGTTAAACAGGAGCAACATTGATAAACAACTCGAGCAAGATTCTTCCTCTCGAGGTACTGATGTCTGACCCTTTTAACTTGGCGGGATTCATTTATGTTCCATCCATCTTTTTTTAAGTGAAGAATGTTTGGTAGGCTACTGGTATGGGAACAAAGTAAACCTCTTTTCAGCCTTAATAATATTTTTTTGGCTGAGTTTAGTAATGCGCTAGGTCTTGATATATTTTCAAAACGTTAATTGTTACTTAATGTCTTAATGAAACCAAATTAGGGGATGGATTGGTTCAGGTTTATACCTTTTGAACTTGGTGGTATTGTGAAAAAATGTTGAGTAAAAAGGAAAAAGGCCCAAACCAGACGTATAGTCGTTCAGCAAATTTTAGATAAAAACCTAGGAGTGAGGTCTGTACCAGTTCTGGTATTGACATTCATTTTAATTGTATGGATTCATTTTATTTGTATATGGATATGGATTCTTTATGTCATATGATACTATTGCTTCTAAACTGGAATCTAGAATAGGGTAAATACTTTTCAGAAATCATATGGTACATGGGTATACAACACTATGTTAGTGAAACATATTTCAAGTGATATGGTACATGGGTACAATAATAGTTCATCCTTTTACTCATTATTACTGATACAATTGATCTGTGGTTAATTTGGCTAAGCAAGAAAGATATATCTGAATTCTGTGGTTATTTCTGAAGAAAAGGATGTGAGAGTAGAGTCATGTAAGATTTGGTTATAGGAAGATATATCTGAATTCTGTGTTTATTCTAATTCTACTAAACTATTTCTTTCATGTTCCTATATTCAAATAAAAATAAGTGCTACATATCACATGGCAGTGGGTGTTGTTGCCTGCAGCCTCCCCTATTAACAATTTCATTTTCTCTTTCACAGAATATGGTGTCTGCATCCAACCACATCCGTCGCACCTATGCTGTAAGGGACACAAATATTGTACCTAATACAAATGATGCTATTCTTTTTCTGGTAATTACAATTATATTTTTTAAAATAAAACAAATCATCATTTCTGTCATGCTCTAATATCTCATAAATAACAGTATCTTATTATTATTGTTGTTTATGTTTATTATTCAAGTATAAACTATATTTTTTATTTGTGGTTATCTAGGTTCAACCAATTCACCAATTTCAAGGAGCTCAACCTTTGCATATCAATGGTGCTGTAGTGGTCCAACATGCATCAGTAAGGTATGTATCTCACTATTTCTTAGCAAATACAAAGAAATGGTATTTTCTTTCAGCAGTGAACATTTTCTTTTCAGTAAAGTTTGAAATTGTTAAAGAATAACATCAATTCTATCTAAATTCATTACCATTTTGGTCCTACTGAAAAGACCAATATACAGTTTAGTATTGCTATTGCAGTACCAGCTTCTGATGTCATCAGAAACCCGTAATTTTCTTGTTTGCTGTCATCAGCTATTTAAGGATTAGATCATCTTTTTTTATTTCCAAAGATTGTATCATCTTTATGTTACTGGTACAGTATATTTTGGAACATCAGTTGGTAAACATGCATACCTGGGTGATGTATCAACAGAGTTCCATACAAATTCTAAAAAAATAAGAGGAAAGGAATTACCTCGTTAATATAAAGTTTTGGCTGTTGTATTGCTCAGTGGAACCAAATGGGTTGCTTGGCTGCACTCTATTAATTCGTCTAAATTAATTTGTCTATATTCTTTCTTAAAAACTTTGTGCATGTCTCTAATCTCTATTAATTCTCAATATGGATGAGTTTCAGTGCAAATGGAAGAGATGTGTCTCAGCCGCTGCAATCCAACAGAGATGGAATGATCCAACATGCACCAAGAAGAGAGAGGTGTGTTCCTCAACTGTGTTAGCTAATACTAATTAGTTTTTTCTAGCTTTTCTTTTTCATGAATGTTTTGATACATTTCAGGGGTAAGAGATTTCAATTGACATTCGATATAGTGGCCCAAAAATTTAATATCCCAATAGCTAAGGCTGCAAAAGAGTTTGGGATGTCCAAAGGTACCTTACAGCTTAGGTGTCGGGAGCTAGGCTTTGAAAAGTGGCCTTTTCCCAAGCTGAAGTGTTTGACAAACTTGGCGAAAAGTGTGATGCGAGCGAGGTTCCCTGGCTTCCAAACTGTTTTGGAAGAGATTAAAGATGAAATTGAAAGTATCACACAAAACCCATCCCTGGATATCAAGGATGAAACAAATGTACTCCGGCAACAAATGTATGACATGAAGAAAAAGAATCGCCGGAAGATTGATGCGCGTGCTTCTTAGTACCATGTTACTTTCAAATTTTGATTCTCTTAGCATTTTTTCAATTTAATAATCGGATACTTATGTCATCTTTGTGTTTCTCAATAGTTATTAAGACGGTTCAATTGGTTTACTGTAATATCAAATTCCTATTTTGGTTGAATAAATATGTTTTTATGTACCTGGTGCATTTTTTATTTTGGTTTTTTCAGTTTATTATTATTGATTTGTCCTTTCTGTGACAAGTATGCGAAATGTAACTTATTTTGGTTAAGTCACCTCTAAAGGATATTAATTGCGTGTGATATAATGTTATATGAAATTATAAGTAATTTGGTCCTTAGCAGCTCAACAATTGCCTTGGACTGAATCAAATTATAATTGAGCATGCATTAAGATGTAATATCTCCAGGACAGGGTATAACGGCTGAGTTCATTTTGCACAATCCAAAAACTTGATGGAACATTAGTTGCAGACATGACAAGTGGCAGGCATTTTTTGAAATGACGCACAAAGAATATGAAACAAGTTTCCATTTTAGTTCCTAAGATAATCAGATCCGACCCATCAGAACACGAATTATGCAAATAAACCCAAACAAAAGATTACTATGTAGAAGCTCAAATGCACGCAAAGCAATTTAGAAAGAAAATTCTAAATTTGCACTGCCTGATGGTACCAACGAATGTACCAAAAGTGTCAGATGTAATAGGCTATCATCAAAAGGAAAAAAAATCTCACTGTATCACCTGAAAGTTCCATAAATTGTTTCCATTTTTTATATCATAATCAAATCACTACATTCCATATAAATTGGATCGAAATTAGCCACCAAGCAATTCCATTAATACCTTGATATATATTTATTTCTCTTTCTCTCTTTGGTATTCAATTTTCGCACAAGAGCCAACCATTAGGAGCAAAGAGTCCCCTATTCCATCTGTGTTTTGTTACTGGTACGTAGCGATATTGTTAAACTGATTTAGCTTGTTCCATACAAATTACCTGATTCTTAGGTGCTTGAGGCATACCAGAAAATGAATATTTGTTTGTCTGGAAAATCATTTTTTTAAACTATGCAATATGCAATTAGGTGATAGACCTTCACGTCATATTGGATACATGTGTAGACATCTATCATGTACTACTAACCAAAAGTTTTTCATTTTGCCGTGAACTTTAAACTGTTCTAATGTTAATAAATTTGTAATCTATTTCACTATCTATTAAGAGCCGTACCATTTTCAAACAATTTTTTTCTTAATAAGCTTTTTTGATGGTCTCTTGTTTTTAATGTTAGTTTGAATATAGGAATTATTATTTTTTTTTCACCTCCCCTCTTATTTCTGCTAATAAATATTTAATATTCTATTTGATATCATTCTGTGAATCGAATTATGCGTTGGGTATTATTTGATATCATTATGTCATTTCTAACTTATGAAGCAGATATTGTATAACAAACAATTAAAAAGTGGATCGGAACAATTCAATTTGTATCATCAGAACTCAAATGTGTCACTTTAAGTCTGTAAAAGAAAGGTCCAAATTCACTTATATCATGTACCGTGTTTATCGAACTTATAGATTTTCAGAACCAAACTCAACCATCTATTGTGCTGGTAACATATAAATTGATGCACAATTTATGTCTCGGTCACTAATTTTCATCACGTGTTCCTTGTGATTTGTTATCTAACTAATGGTCATGGATTATGTTGATGCAGCTTACTGATAAGGCAAAGAAAAAGACATGGCCACTGATAAACGACACAAAGAAAAAGATAAAGGAAAGCAACAGATGGGCGCACAAAAGAGAGGCAATGCAGATAGTTCGCATGCCACAGTTCCCGTCAAAAGAGTCTTTGAAAGTTAATACAATTTCCTCATATTGTCGTTGACATATCATCAATACAAAGATATCTAAATATGTCATGTATAATTTTTTGGGTGTACAGGGTTACTAGCAGAGTTAAAGGAAAGCAGTTCCCATCAAAAGAGAGGCAATGCAGATAGTTTGCAAGCCACAATTCCCGTCAAACGAGTCTCTGAAAGTTAATATATAAACCTGTATCTTATTAAAAGAGCCATATCTCATATTGTCGTTGACATATCAATACAATGATATCTCGAGAGTTATGGGACAGGCATTTTGAAAATATGTCTGAAGATTATCGGCGACGTTATTTATCAGACGAGATGGTTGAACAGAGAACCCTGATAGATATCAGCAGGTTTCTCGAGTCGATGGGTAGACACATGGAGGACTACAATCTCCCTGAACTCTATGAAAATGTTGAATTGGATGATCATGGTAATTTTCAGGAAGTTACTGATGAAGAGAGAATAAACGTATCAGAGCAGGACTTGCGGGCCCACGGTTCGCTTAATCCCGAACAGTTATCGGCATTTGAAGAAATCATGAATCATGTGACAGAGAAGAAGTCGGGGGCATTTTTTATTGATGGTCCCGGTGGTATGGGTAAAACATATCTGTACAAGGCATTATTGGCTGCAGTTCGATCCCGAAAACTCATTGCAATTGCAACTGCCACTTCGGGTGCAGCGGCAAACAACATGCCAGGAGGAAGGACAGCACACTCCAGGTTTAAGATTCCTCTCAAATTGGTGTTAGAAAAGTTTCTACTATATATATATTTTTAGTATTGTTAACATCAGTTTCACTATTTTCCAGGTTTAAGATTCCTCTCAAATTGGAAGGCACTCCTATGTGTACGGTGAGCAAACAGAGCGGGATTGCAGAGCTTCTTCGGAGGGCGACGCTTATCATATGGGACGAGGCATCCATGTCAAAAAGGCAAGCCGTCGGAGCGCTCGACAGGACATTAAAGGATGTCACAGATTCTCTCCATCCATTCGGCGGAAAAATTGTCGTATTTGGCGGCGATTTTAGACAAGTTCTACCTGTGGTTAGACGTGGGACCAAAGCTCAGATCATCGACGCGACACTGCCCATGTCCCCTTTGTGGACATACATTAAGAAAAGAAAATTGACTAGAAATATGAGAGCTTCGAGTGATCCATGGTTCGCTCAGTTTCTACTCAATGTCGGCGATGGAACTGAGCCCTCTATTGGAAATGACTTCATTCGCGTCCCTAACGAGATGATAATCCCGTACACAACAGAAGAAGAATCTGTAAATGTACTAATTGAGACAATATTTCCCTCTCTAAATGAAAATGGCCATCGTACAGATTATATTGCTTCTCGGGCAATTCTCTCCACCAAGAATGAGTATGTCGACAGGCTCAACCAGCATATGATTGAGTCTTATCCTGGAGAAGAATTGATATACCATAGTATTGACACAGCAGAGGATGACGCACGTGGCAACTATCCCTCTGAATTTTTGAACTCTCTGACACCCAATGGATTGCCGCCACATATCCTCAAACTTAAAAGGGGATGTCCAGTAATTCTGTTACGTAATCTGGATCCTGCAAATGGACTTTGCAACGGCACAAGACTGGTGTGCCGAAATTTTCAAAAGAATGTAATTGATGCAGAGATTGCTACCGGAGGACATGCGGGGAAAAGAATATTTATTCCCAGGATTCCGCTAAGTCCGCCGGATGATGATTTGTTTCCTTTCAAGTTCAAGAGAAAACAATTTCCTGTTCGATTGTGCTTTGCGATGACAATCAACAAGGCACAGGGACAGACTATCCCCAATGTCGGAGTTTACTTACCTAAGCCAATGTTTTCGCATGGACAACTTTATGTGGCCCTATCAAGAGGTGTGTCCCGACAAAATACAAAGTTGCTTATCAAGCCAGGTGCTAATATCGACCCGAAAGAAGGAGCAAGCACCAAAAATGTTGTATACAGAGAAGTGCTACGAAGGAATTAAGGTAACGAAATTTTAATTCAAAAATATTTATTTATTTCTCTCATATCACACTCACACATGCACTCAAAGTATAAAATTATCTTATATTTTTCATTTTATAAATTTTTCATTTAATTTTTATTTTATTATTAATTATTTTTTTTATAAAACAGGTCTCTATCTTGAATATGATCAATGTTCACTACAACAGGGGAGCAAGAGTGATTCGACAATCTTATCATGTTGCATTATATTTTTTTTGTTTGAGAGAAATTTTTACGTGAAACTTCTTATTGAGAATTTTTTTCCCCATCGAATTATTTTTTTGGACCGCTAACATGCCTACTTTTATCGATTTCCATTGTTTAAAATTAGTGAATACTACTGTTACCTTTAGTACCGATCAATACAATGTTAACCTTAAATATTAAAAATAAATAATATATTTTTATCAAATAAGATCTTTCTTTTCACATATCACATATTAAAATTGGCCCACACATTGGGTGGGCACTGCTGCTAGTATATAAAAAATATGCAAAAATATATATTGAGTTTGTGCGATGGATGATCAGACCAGGAGATTTAGACAAGCCGGCAGCTAGTCAACCTATAAATTAAAACTTTGTTGGCAAACGTAATGGAATCTGGTATCTTGGTGATACTAACAACCAAGATTTGGGATTGACTTGTCAAAGAACAAATCTCTTCTCAGATTACACATCCAACTCAGCCTCCATGTGACGCTTGTTTTACTAATGAAAAGGTTCCTTTTTAATGTTACCACCTACATTATTGATCGGTTGGTACAATTTGTCTCTGATGATCTATTTCTGCTCCTTCTGTACCACGGCGTGGAGGAAAAGAATTAATGGTCTTCTGACAGGAAATTAGAATTACGGGTCATATTTTGCATGTGGTTGTACTGAAGATCTTCCTATAGTAGATTTGATACGCTTTATTAATTCAAAGCCAAATCTCCTCAAATCCTCTGGATCCATGGTCCATACGCAATTGTAAAATTTATACAATTCCTCACTGGTTTGTCAAAGAGTAGCAAGAGATATAGCTAACCATATATGTCATAAGTAGACTATATAATTGGTGTCATTCCTGTCATTGTGAAAACCCCCCTTAAGTGCGTTTGGATAGGTGTGGGAAGAAGGGAAAAAGGGAAGAAGTGGGAAGAAGTATTGGAAAGTGTGTAACTTTGTAAAGAGTTTGAATTATTTATAATTTTTTATTGGCCTTCTTCCTTCTTCCTTCTTCCAACCCCATCCAAACAAAGGAATGAAACGGTCAAAAACAGTGAACTGCACTAAATTTTGAATCAGAGATTAGGATCCTTGATTATGAAATAGAACAATCTTATCATCTCTGCATTGAAAATTCGACGATATTAGATTTTGTAGTTATTCCGTAACATCCATTAGGATTTGATTTTTTTTTTCTTTGACAAAATTGAGCAAGGACAACTTGTTTGATCATTATCAATACAAAATATTACACACACAAATCCAATGTTCATACCCCAGAAAAAAGACATAAAGAAATCACCAAAATAATTTAGAAATTTTAAGATAAACCCAAAAAGTATTACATCATAAATTTACCACACAAATTTCGAAGTCAATTCGTCAATACATCAACGTACCATCTATAGACTATATAGGCTTATTTGTGAAACTTTCCTAATAGGCTATATATATCTAAAGTCAAGTCAAGCCAGTGGTCTTAGTTGGCTCTTAATATTTCAAGACTGGTGGGGCTTGGGTTACAGTCACGAATTCTTTTTATATATTAATATTTAAATTATTATTATTATTAATTAATTTATTGCCTCCACGTCTTCAAATTCTATCATTTTCATAAGTTAAGAAGACAAGTTAATTGTAGTTAAGTGCCTGTATTGAACCTATGATTTATATGATTTTAGCGCCTGAATACGTTTAGCGTCAAAAAAAAAAAAAAAAAAGAACAGAACATAGGAATAGATAGGGACCCCAAAAATATATGTTCTATATGTTTGGTACATTTCTTATAAACAGAAGATATATATGTAATTTTGTATATATAAACAGGTCCCATAACATAAGGTATGTAATTTTGATAAGTGTTCTCTTGCTGCTCAAGATTTGAATGCCCCTCAAATGTCCCAATACACACTTTTTGATTATTTTTTTTTAAATATAAAATTTAAACTTCAAATCGAAATTGTTGATCTTATTTGATATAACAAGCGACGCATTTTCATATGAGTTTTACAAAATTAAATTTTGAAGTTTATTTGATATTTGATCAAGATGCTAAAATATGAACATATTAGAATTAATCTATCATATTTAACAAGATTCGTAAATATTCAATCTCTGATCAAATATCAAATAAACTTCAAAATTTAATTTTATAAAACTTATAAGAAAATGCATTGCCAGTTATATCAAATAAGATCAAATGTTTGAATTCGAAGCTTGAATTTATACTTTGTAAAATGATGAAGGCTTAGAACCTAGGAATCAAATAAATTTATAAACCTAGAGCTAACCTCACTAGTCGTTTTAGTTAAGCTTTAGGGTCGAACCCAAGGGACGGATTAATGAGTACCGGACTTTACTTCCTCACGAAAGCTAGACAATTACATTTTTATGGAGTTTTTGGTTGATTAAATCTAAAGGTGCAAGTAAATAAATATTTTTGGATATTTTAATTACTTAAAAAAATATAAATGCTTAAAGAGATGTTTTTGGTGTTTTAACAATATAAAAGTCGTCTTAGGTTCAGGTTTCACATCGGTTTGGACTCTAGAACACAAAACTTATCACTTTCGTGCATCAAACGGTATTTTTCAAGCATATACCGCTCTGTTCGATCCGAACAGATGGTATAAGTGTGTGGTTTTGAATCTTTATGAAATTTTATGCTTTGTGCTAGGGTTTGTTGGTCAAACCTAGATACTATAAACCTCAGCTTTCGCTTGTTGGACTAGACACTGGTTCAATCACAACCTAACCTAATTAACTCGATTGGTTCACAACTTTTAGTATAGAATTCAATCAACTTAAACTTGTTTGTTGGAGTTCATAAGGATATCTAGAGGTCTTTTGGACTTGTCTAAAAGTTACACTTTTGGTGTCAACTAATCTCCCCTTTCGGATCTACGATTTATCCCAAATACTTTATTTGAACTAATCTTGTTTATCCTAACTTAGACTTGACTAGATGCGGCCGTACAACTAGAAGGTGATTAGGAAATCACAAGCAATTCAAACAAGAAATTAACATAATTCTCAACAAAACAAATCAACAAAACATATCATATCATATCAAGTCAAATCACAACACATCGAAACCTAAATTACTTCCCTACTCCTAAGACAACATAAATCTAGCCTAACATGAAAGCAAAATAAGATACAAGCTCCATCAAATCAAAATATCAAGAGAATGGAAGAAATAAACCAAATATCGCTTCTAACTCAAGATACCGAACGTCCAGAGCCGTGGTTGGGTTGATTCTGTCGCCGTCGAGCCTAGAATTGCTCCAAAGATGATGCCATGGTCGTGCTATCATGAAAGAGGCGGAATCCCACGCCTTTCGGCGTGAGAACGGCGGTGGAAAGGTGCCAAAACGTGGTGGGATATGGAATTTCATGGTTGGTGGCTTGGATCCCCTTCTTTTTGGCCTAGGGGTGCATTTATAATGATCTCCACGCACATAGAAAGGTAATTGGGGCACTAAGGAAAGAAAACTTGCCAAAAAATCCAATTTCCCCGCATAAAAACTTGCCATTTGAGCTCTGTCGGTGTCTGCTCGGACCGAGTAAGGATCCACTCGGACCGAGCAGAAGATAGGAAATCCAGCAGTGGTTCACTCGGACCGAGTACTGTTCACTCGGACCGAGCAGAAGCGTGAAATTCAGATTTTGGCTTTCGTTTGTATTTTGAGCATAATTTCTTAATCCGGACTCCGATTGAGGTGATTCAAAAACCGTTGGAAAGGTTAGGATGAGATCTTCAATGCTATTGATTCCATTTGGTCTTTTTCTTCTCTTAAATCTTCAATTAGGCCCGAGCATGAGTCATTTGGTCCAAGCAAAGCTCCATTAGGTCCGAGCATGAGTCATTCGATCCGAATGGTGGCCTGAACATCGCCTTCAAGTGCTAGGAATGAGTCGTCTAGCTTATGCCAAGTGCCAAATCCATCTAAAGATTGAGAATCCACCAGAAATCATCAAAAACCTGAAAATAAGAGAAAAGACGACGGTAGAGCCAATTCGTAGAAAATCATTGCAATTTATCAAATGATTTAATGGTTTGAGTGTTATTTGAGTGCTAAGTACGGTCCAAATACCTACAAATAATGGTGATATCATAAAAGTAATAAAAAAATATGTTTTGAAGCATTTGGGGGCATTCAAATTGTGGACACAGAACCCTCATGTTAATTTAATAATGTTGCTGGTCTACATATTTTTAACGAGTTAGAAAAAGTCATTTCGATTGAAGATATGAAGCAATATATGTTCTTATTTTTTTTTAACAAAACAAATAAGAATTTAAGAATAAAGCGAATACATCAATAATTGTTTCTAGAAATAAGAATTTTAAGCTTTATTCTGAAAATTTAGTAGGAAACTTAATTTCGCTATTCAACATTATTAGTTTGCACCAAATTGATCTTTGTTTTTTTTTTTTTCAAACAAGTTGATTGTTGTATAAATTTTTGAAAGGGGACAAAAAGTTTGTCCCTGATTTAGTTATTAAACTTTCTAATAGGAATGATGAATTTGGTTATTCTAAAAGCAGGGTGGAGGCGTGGAGCTAAAATTCTGGAATAGGGAGAAGGGCTGAGAATCATATATAGAATCAATTTTTGAAAAAAAGGAAAAATTGGGAGGTGCCAACATTAGATAATTTTGGAGTGCACTAGCATATAATTTTTAGACTTTTGAAGAGTTTTTAGAATTAATTGCTGCAGATAAATTCACTTTTCATAGTTTAAGAATCAAAACAATGATGCAGATAAATTTCTGACGACTTATTTAATTTTTTTAGAAAATATTGAATTACTAATTCAAATTTCTTCTGTAAAATCTCAATTTTGGAAGTACAAAGTCCTAGTGTTGCAGTATAACTTTTCACAGCTGTGTGTCAACATGCCTAGAGAAAGATATGCTTACGCGATTTGAGATGACTTTAAACTTTTGCTAAATCCGATTCCATGATGTCATCATATCGGATTAGTATCTTTGGATATACAGGAGGTGCCCCCAGTATCGTTGAATTCTACTACTGCTTATTTTTCATATGATATAAATATACTTCTAGATAGATCTGTTCCTATGGTGGGAGTACTCCAGCAGTATTTGATGTGCCTAGCTACCAATATTAATTTTAACAAATACCACGTTGATATTATGTGCATTAATCATGCACACATACATAACAAAAGAAAATAAATGACGGACAGAAAAAGTATTATGATCGAAATTTTGCAACCATATATAATCTGACTTATAAGTTATCACAAAGCTTTCCCTTTCTAAAAAAGTACGTATTACCTATATATTTTGAATCTCATTATTGGAAAATACATAAATTTTGACTTGTACAGACTTGTAATGACCAATTAATTAAGTTCTCTTTTAATTCAAAAGTTCGACATTTCAATATGAGAGTTTTTTCCCCATTATTTTTTTTACTTTTATTAGTAGTACTAGTAGTTTTGAAATTTCTAATAAAGTGGGAAAGGAGATAATCGAAAAAGGAAGAACGAGGCTTGGGACTAAAGGGTGCGTTTGGATAGGTGTGGGAAGAAGGAAAGAAGGAAAGAAGTGGGAAGAAGTATTGGGAAGTGTGTAATTTTGTGAAGAGTTTGGGTTGTTTATAATTTTTTTTTTCCTATCTTTCTTCTTCCTCTTCTTCTTCTCTCATTCAAACGCACCCAAAGAAATGAAAGACGAATTACGTGGGTGAAGTGGCATTGGTCTTGACTTTTGATTGGGCGGGTGATTTGACCGGATATTTCGTTGACAAGAGATATGAATAATTTTTCATATTTATCTCTGATGAGACAATCAATTACTTTTTTAAAGGTTAATTATTTTTTAAACCATTTCATTGCCAGGTTGTCAGTTAAACCATTTCATTGCTTTCTACAGAACTTTCTTCAATTACTATATGCTTGCATATTCGTAGACTACTGGGTTTAGACTGCTTTCTACAGAACTTTCTTCAATTATTATTTTTCATAATTGTAATATATCAGAACATGTCATTCGGCCAGGTCCAGCCGAATGATCAGCCGAACAGGCACCACTTTGGACGCATTTGATGAATATAAAAGAAAGGGTCTAAGCAAACTAGGAAAAAAATGGATAGCACGTCCCTGGATGGATTGACGTGTTTCTTTGGATGAAGGCACAAAAATGTAAAGAAATATAGGAAAATTAATGGGAAATAATTAGAAAGACGTGCGTATCTCTAATTGGTAAGTTTTCCTATTATTAATATTTTTCTTCTCCATATAACAATTGACAAAAAAAATAAATAAATATGTGTGTGCATGTGTGAGGATGTATGTACCAAGTTAGTGCTGAATCTCGTTAAATCTCATATCCAATTTCTATATTGTTCTGTTTGTTACATAATATACATCAATCTTTTTTAGTTCATCCATTTGATAGTTTGAGAAATTTCTTCTGTTTTTTAAAGATATTAAATTACAGATGCATCCATCTTTTGTACGTAGTACCTAAATTTTATTGTTCGAGAAAATTTCTTCGGTTTTTAAAAGATAGTAAAATTATAGATGCATCCATCTTTTGTACGTACGTACGTAGTACCTCAATTTGATAGTTTGAGAAATATTCTTGGAAGTAAAAAAAAAGACATGTTAAAATCAAAATGTAATCTCTATTATTAATTGGATATATGACATGTATTTTAAATTTGGTCATGAATTTAGAATGTATTTAATTAGGTATACATAAGAAAACCATTAAAATATCAAGAATAAAAAAAATGAGTTATTCGACATAAGGCTAATTAAGTAATCATACATAAATCCATATGTGATACACATATATTTTAAATAACAATGGACATATCTTTATTTTCAATTTTTTAATTTGAATAATATCGTATAAATTTTTGCTTCTTTATTTGAGTCAGAAATTGAGTATCAGTTAAATCCACCTATTTTCACTTGTCCAGTTGTGACTTGTGAGTTCGACCTTCTATTACCGCTAATATTTAAAACGGCCTAACCACCAACTTTAATGAAGAGCCCAAAAAGACTTACACTGAAAAGCAAAAATTAAAGACTAGAGTATCAAAAGAAATATTTAATTTTCTAATAAGAAGTTGGATTTTGTCAGTATCTTCGCGCGTGCACAATACTCCAACCGTGTTACTTTCCTTGCTGGTGTGATTAGGGCTGTAAATGAAACTCGTTTACTCATTTACCCTATCCGTACCGTATTCGATAAGGCGGATATGGGTAAGGTTTTATTTTCGTTAGACTAACGGGTATGGGTACGGGTACGGGTAAAAAAAAAATTTCGTTAACTTATCGGGTACGGGTACGGATAAGGATTATTTCGTACTCATTATCTAACGGGTAATTTTTTACAAACATATATGTATATATAATCAAATTTTTAGCATATTTCGAAAGATATGCTATTATCGATCTTCATCCAAACTTATTTATGATGATGATTTTTCATTCTATATTATATTATAATTTATAATTACTTATATAGATTTATAAATTTCATAATTTTTGTTATTTCGAAAATATTATCTAAATATTTTACTTTATCTATATATTTATTTGATATTATTTATTTATCACATTATATATTTTTATTAAATTAATAAAATTATTATTACCCGTTATGTACCGTTACCTTACCCTTATTTTTAATTCTTAACGGGTACGGGTATGGTACTGGTAAAACTTTTTTAACGGGTACGGGTACGGATATGGGTAAAAAAAATTTTAGCGGGTACAGATATAAAAATACCTTCTACCGTACCGTACCGTACCCATTGACAGCCCTATGTGTGATGGTGTCTCATTCCTATAACCAGCTGCGCACAGCGCACATGCACTATATATTGAAGCATTTGAGACATTGAAGCCTCAAATTAATATATAGCAACAAAACAGCGGAACCAACAGGGAAACAGAGAGAAAGAATAGAAGAAAAGAATAAACATCATGTTTTTAAAAAACTCTTTCAAGTTCTCTTTGATCTACACACTAATCCTAATCCTTCAAACCCTAAGCATATCTCTAGCCTCACTTCCCCAAGACCTCTTCCATCTCAAAATTGCATCAAAAATCCGCACTGATGAACAGTCTCTCTTATCAGTCTCGACAGATTACGGCAACCTCACTACATCGATCCCGGATGCTGTACTGTACCCATCATCACCACATGATATTTTCAGCCTCATAAGATTCTCATACACTTCATCAAACCCTTTTCCTATTGCACCACGTGGCAATGGCCACTCCATAAATGGGCAGGCTTCTGCTCAAGATGGAGTAGTCATCAACATGATGTCACTCGGTTATGGTTATCATAGCAACCGCATTAATGTGTCAATTGTAAACCAGTATGTGGATGTCGGGGGAGAGCAGCTATGGATCGATCTCCTGCATGAGACGTTGAAGTACGGGCTTACACCAAGATCGTGGACTGACTACCTTCATCTCACGGTTGGTGGGACCCTCTCAGTTGGAGGCATCAGTGGACAGACTTCCCGGTATGGGCCGCAGATCTCCAACGTGCTTGAATTGGATGTCATTACTGGTACTCTGAATTTAATCATATAACCATCATTATTTCATGAACAGAAAATAGATGATAAAGTGTTTTGGTCATTTACTGAGGATTTCTTAATTATGAAGATGCATTCTAGTGAGAATCACGGTTTTTGAAGTAGCACTGGCTAAGTCTAAATACTGAAATATTATCCATAGGCGCCATTTTAATCTATAGATTAAAATCACATGCAGGCCAAGGGGAAATGATAACATGCTCCAAGGATCAAAACTCAGACCTATTCTTAGCTGTGCTAGGAGGAATGGGCCAATTTGGTATCATAACTCGTGCACGCATAATTCTTTCACCAGCACCACAGAAGGTGCACTGGATCCGACTTGTCTACACAGATGTGCTTACATTTACACGGGACCAGGAGCGCCTTATATCGGCTGAAGGTTCACCACTCAGATTGTTTAATTACGTCGAGGGCTCATTCTTGGTGGATCGGGGGCTGCTAGGCAGCTGGCGGTCGCCTGAATTCTTCACAGATAGCGATTATGATAGAATGAGTCAGCTTGTCACCGAGGATGGACTAGGTGGTGTTTACTACATCGAGGGTGCTGTGTACTACACCGATGAAATTACTGTTCAGGTTAATCCGGTATGTGGGTACAATTAATGCTCTTTGATTAGAACTTTCTGGTAAACTCATATTGAATTATGTGTTTCGAACTCACTGATGATTTACATGCTACATTAAGTAAAAGCATGTTGGAGACTTTTACAATAAAATATAGAATGAAACTCAAATTAAAAGTCAAAATGTTCACAATTAATTACTAATTAATAATGTCTGGTGAACACATAATAAAATTGAGTTCAGTGTTTGACCAATGATGATTTCTGTCCATAGAGTCGAGCCCCATACCAGTATTATATTAAGCATTCAAGGACAAACTGAACATTTGTAATTAATTCAGCACACGAATTAGTTATACCGCATGCATATCTATCATGGTGTTGAAATAGCAACCGACCATTTTCAAGAATTATAGTCGCATGTTTCCAGGTGGTTGAATCAGGCACCTCGACTTGTCAACATAACTTGTAGTCTCGAAAATGCATGCATGCGAGGTCAATGCATGGATGTAGTCATCTAGGTTGTTCATGCAATCATTTGTACTTGTTTATGCGTCTGTTTATGCGTCTGTGTCTTTCCTTTGTGGTGGTCCAGAGCAATAGTGACGCACAGCACAACAAATTTTATCGTTCAAGTAACTAGAACTATCACATCTCGATAGAAAAGGGAATGAAAATAATGAGTCAATGACACACTCTAACTTGCATAAGAAACTCAATTGTCCTTTTAATGTTTCTATTTTTGTTATATTTCCTACTTGAGCTATTCTTCTACCACTTAAAAATAATTTGGCATCATAACTTATTTAATCTCAAATATGTTTTATCAATTATATATTGCATGTAATTACATTTGTAAAATACTAGTGAGTTTGCTCCAACCTTATGTTCTACTATGGTCTACCTAGCTATGAAAACGTACTTAGGATAATTGAATGGAGCAGAATTGTCTGACAATTAATTCATCATGAATTAATATATTTTACACACAACTTGTATATTAATTTGTTTAACATGAAACCTTATATCTTGCCCTTATCACATGTACTATATAAAGGGTAGACAGATGAAAAGCGTATTGTTTTAATACTTGGAATGGTAATTAATTTGCATCAGAAGTGACCAAGACAGTAGGCACATGTATTGACGGGGTAAGGATGAGAGGGTGAATTCATTTAATTTAAGAAAACGGTTGGTATGTGTTGCTTTAACTTAATTACTTAATTTTGGAACTATGACATCATGCTGGGTCATTCCTTTGCATTTTGCACCAAAGCTTTTGCACACAAACAAAATTGACAGAGCTATTTAATTGAAACACACGTACGAGATATGGGGGATAAGATTTTGAATTATTTATTATTCAACTTCTTCTGGTACGTTCAGCCTCCATAAGAATTTCACGGATATTAATTCATGTATGTATATGTGTAGGCGCTCTAAATTTACAGATGTAAATGATGACATGTTTTGTTTTAATATTGTTAGATTAAAAGAGGAATTAAATTGGTATATATCTCCCAAATTATGTGTTATATTTTTGTGTTGTGTTTGAACCAGGGCAGAAAGCCAACTGAGAAAAAATCATATATTCATATCCTTTGAAACGTACGTACAAAGTTATGCAACAATCAATTTCAATTTCTATCAACCTATTAAAATAAGTATTTCTGCTTTTGTCTGACAGGAACTTGAATTGTTGCTTGGAGAGTTAAGCTATGTGCCAGATTATGCATTCATTCGCAATGTATCTTACGTGGAATTTCTGGATCGGGTGCACGATGGAGAACTGAAACTGCGCGAACTCGGTGAATGGGAGGTGCCTCATCCCTGGCTGAACCTCTTTGTGCCAAAATCAAGGATACTTGACTTCGATGCGGGGGTCATTAAGGGTATTCTTAGCAATAGCTCGGCTGCTGGAATCATTCTGATGTATCCCATGAACAGAAACAAGTATGTACTTTCAGGCAGCCTTTCTCGCGCGTTTCATTTTTCTTGTGGAGTTCAAGCATAAATTTTTTAATTTAATTATATTTATAAATACTAAACTACTGTATATACTTTACAAATCTTTGTAGGATTAAATTAGGAAAATAAGGATATATATATGGGGGTTGCTAGTGTCAAACATATAGGACACGCACACTTGTCCAACGCGATGAAATTTTAATTTTTAAAATTGAAATGGCCGATCCAAACCGCACAAATTGTTCTATGTTATAAAATCTTCATGGAGACCAAATTTTATATTTTTTCAAATTTTTTTACTATTTTTTTGAAATTTTTCAATATGCTCAATCTAAAAAATTCTGAACCCTTCAATTTTGAAAATTCGAAAAAAATAGTTAGAAAATATGAAAAAATATAAAATTTGATTATCAAAGATATTTTAATATAGAGATCATATTGAGCGGTTTGGATCGACCGTTTGAAATTTTAATGTGCTACGTTTGGATCGTGTTTGACGTCCTATATGTTTGATTCTAGCATTACTCTATATATATTGAAAAACATTTTTGAAGTTATAAAGTCAATTTCATATCACCGGAGATAGAATGTTATAAATTATGGTGCATAATATATGCAGTCATTAATCACAATTTAACTTTTTCACATATATTTTGAACTTCAAACTAAAAATCTTTAAGTTCAATAATATATGTTCATATTAACAACTTCACTTACATGCTTATGTTTTAGGTGGGATGATAGAATGTCCACAATGATTCCAGATGAAGAAATTTTCTACACTTTTGGGTTGTTGCGTACGGCCTCTAGAGAAAATCTGCAAGTTATGATTGACGAAAATGACAAAATCTTACAATTTTGCAACATAGCGGGGATTAAATATAAACAATATTTACCCCACTATGCAACGACAAAAGGATGGATGAAGCATTTTGGTAAAAAATGGAATAACTTCTTAGCGATGAAAGCGAAATATGACCCTGAATTAATATTGTCGCCAGGAAGTACGATATTGAGTTCATATATATAGTTAGGTAGTCAGCTTTATAATTTCTTGTACTTAACTAGTTTGGATGCATTGATGAAATTATTTAGCTGTTTCAATATTCTTGTGAAGATAATTATTTCAAAAACTTTTCTGGACATAACTTTGAAACTGATGTCTAGTTCAATCTGATAGCGTTTGATGAAAAGATAAAATTTTGTTTGTCAGATGATCAAAATTTTTAGATGTGCATCAAGATGATCAATCCAAACCATCTAATATGATCTCCATATTTAAATCTCCGTGCAGTTTAAATTTAAAATTTCTTTTAAAAAAAATTCAGTAATTTTTTAAAATTTTATAAAATCTTGGTAAATCGAATTAGTTCTTAACACTTCAAAAACAACAATTTTTACTTAAAAATTTCGAAAAAATATAATTTGGTTTGCAAGGAGATTTCAATAGAGATATCATATTGGATAGATTGGAACGGTAATTTTGAACTAGATCCAGAAGTCTTGATCGCGACTGACGGAGGATTTTTTGTGATGCATCTTATCATAGTCATACTAGCAATCAACAGGAATAATAATAATAACAACAACAAAAACAACAACAATAACAACAACAACAATATTATTAATATTATTATTATTTTTTTTTATTACTATTATTATTTAGCTAATAGAATAAATTTGGTTAAGGGAATACTTCGCACCCTTGCTCTACAACCAAATTTGTTTCATAGCTACAGTTATCTGTACGATACCAGTATTGCAATCTTTCAGCCGCCTTTTTAGGAAGCATTCATATTCAGTGTGCAATCTTTCAGCTGCAGAAAATCAAAGGGCACACCTCGGAAAGTTTTTTTTTTAATAAACGGAATCTTTAATTAATTAATAATATTTCTGTATCTTTGGCGGCATGCCAGCATCTGCAAATTTTTCTTAAGTAAAACTTTTAATTTATAACAAAGGAAATGAGCTATTATTATTACTAACAAAATTTGTATGCTTATTTTTCCCTCTATCTCCATACATAATTTATTATTACTAAATTCTAATACAACAAAAAAATTTAACAGAAAAATATTGTGATTATTTTGTTCTATACATTTACGAAATTTCAAACATGAGAAAAGCACTATTGTCGAATCATTTGTACTTCACTCACAATTAAAATTTTTTCACAATAACCTAATTCTACAACTACTATGATGCAAGAATAATTATTAGTGGTTCAAACTTTTGCAAAAAGGTTCACTAAACAAGTTTAATAGATGGACACAGAAGTTTGTTAATATTATCTGAAAATCATAAAATAAAAAAAAAGAATCTTCTAACGAAACGCTTCCATTCACATCTAAGGGTGCGTTTGGATGGGTGTGGCACTACGCGAAATTTCGACTTCTGTAACGGTTAATAAAAGACATTTGTAACGGTACACGTAACGTTACAGTAGCCCCCGTTACAGAATGTCTAATAACCGTTACAGATCTATAACGGTTATTATCTAATAACCGTTACAGAAGAATGGCTTCTGTAACGGTTATTATCTAATAACCGTTATGGTATAGTGGACGGAAATGTGGTTACGGTTTTATGGAGAACATTTGTAACGGTTAATAGATAATAACCGTTACAGAAGACTGGCTTCTATAACGGTTGTTATATAATAACCGTTATCCTATTATTGACGGAAATACATTTTACTATTTTTTTAGATCCAATGTAACGGTTATAATCTAATAACCGTTACAGAATCCAGTCTTCTGTAACGGTTATTAAGGAATAACCGTTACATATATTGTTGATATAAAAAAATGAAATTATGAATTCTGTAACGGTTATTCCTTAATAACCGTTACAAAAGACCTTCTTTTTTTTTTGGATTTCGCCTGTTTTATTGGCTAGTCCAATTTTGCAAGCCGAATTGGTACCAAATTGGTACCCAATTTACATCATACAATCCAACATGCAGCAGACAAACATATATCATGCATATATCAGATGTCACATATATATACCAAGCACAAAACATATATCAATATGTAGCAAAAATTAACAAAGTAACTATACATAGAGTTAACACCAAATCAAGTCAAAATTTTCCTAAAATAATACCCCATACATGAAGTCCATAACCTCCGAAACGACTGCATCAACGTCTTCGTTTTTATATGGTTGTCCAACCGGCTCGATATACTGCAATTTGATCATTAACAATTGATAAAGTCAAATAATTTTATAAACCCTAAGCCCTAAACCAATAAAAATATGAAATCCTAAAATAATAAATCGGCTTAACATTACCTCAGGGAATTCTCCGACCGTAGTCCAACTACTTAATATCGCCCTCATGTTGAGCATTGTGAAATATCCACACTCTATGCCGCCCCTTTGTATCGGTCCCTAATTAAGATTCCAACAAAAGAAACACAATCTTTTTTAGTTAATTTCAATTTGACAAACAAATAATATCTTAAACTGATAAGTTCTGTACCTTAATTCGGTACCAATCAAATCTTGTTCTGCTCTTTTGGCTATATCTTCCGGCTTCCACTAAATACCGCTTGTATACCCTGCATGCAATATTATTTAAAACAACAAAATCTAATATTTTTTAATTTGAAAAATCTCATCATGCTTCAACTTAATTCAGAAATGAAAACTTACGAAGATATGAATGGCTTAATATATAACTTTGGATTCTTGCGTTCCAGAGAATCAACAAAGTGAACGGTGCGCTTCTCGACATTAATAATAAGGACAACCCAATGAAACCTGTAATTAATAGAGATTTATTATTTTGGTGGAATTAAAGGAAACTACAAAATTCTTTCATTAGTAGCCATATTGGTTATATTTCTTACTGCTGATTATACAGCAAAACAAGATAGGAAGATGGATTATCCATGAATGCTCTCGTTAGGTAATTCACCGCACCGAGTTCTTCGTGTTTGAATTTCCACTCAGCCAATAACTCTGGATCCAGTACGGTGATGCTCTTGGAGAACTCATTCTCTTCTTGCCTTGTTGAAAGTTCTTCCATCCAAAACCTGCAAACATGGATATCAAAGTTCAACAATTTCAATTTTGAATGAATTGAATGAAGAAAAAAATAAACATTAAAGTTGAAAAATTCAAACAAGCAGTAAAATTTCACAATCGATTGAGATAGCTCCTCCTTTTAAAACATTCGACAATATCCTCGACATTAACGTTGAACTTAACATCGCCATCGTGCGTACCCCAAGGATTGCAATTAGGCAGCTCAAAGTTCGTCTCTTCTTCTGGTTGGAGCATCAACAGTCTGTATACTGCTTGTTCGGATGGGCTCAGCCTGTCAATAATATCATTTGGGAGGAGTGGATCACGTGTAACAAACGACCCCGCACTTGGGACCTTTGGACTCTCCTCCACATTCTTCGCCGCTTCCTTCGCCTTTGGCTTCTTTTTGGCCGGCTTCTTTTTGGTCAAACTCTGCATTCAATGCCATCATATTAATAAGTCATTAGGAGAAATGTATGAAACAGATTGTCATAATTAAATAAAACGATACCTTGTGGCCTATGTCCACCAAAAATGACGGCCATGGGAATCGGCCCCCTATATTATTTCCCAATAGCTCATCTGACCTACCAGGGACTTGCCATTCACGAAATTCATCGCCTACTCGGAGAAGATGGACATACAATTGTTGATCAGTTAGAGGCACGCCGTGTACGATCTGACCAACAACACTCGGAATAATATTTCCTTCGGCCACCTTAATCCTCTGGTTGTTGTGATCAAGAGAAAAGAGATCACACGGCATTTCTTCCTGAAATTCAGTTCAATCAGAAACTCTAATGCTGCCAAAAATAAATATAAAGAGAAAAGAGAAAAATGATCAATATGAACCTGAACAACGCTTCTCGGATCCGGAGGCATATAGCTTGAGGCAACCGTTCGGAATAACTCTTCGTTTGGCATTCCTGAGTCTACCTCAGCTTCAACGAATGGCTGATACGGCGTCACAAATTGCTGTGGTGCTTGAATCTGCAATCCGCTACTGGCCAACCATTGTTTCACGTCCTGAAAATTATGAAGCAACTGGATAATGAAGAATAGTTTTCATTCATTTTGATTACATTTTGATTGTCAAAAAGGATTACCTGAAAAGCTTGTTGTCTCGCCGCATTCATTATCTCCTCAGAGTGAATTAAGTCCCTTTTGGTTTTCTCAGCGGCTTCAGCTGCGACCCTGCTCATCAATTCTTCAATCTGGTCTGGTGCCATCCATCCTTCATGCGCATCCTTTCTAGATTTTCTTTTATACACATCTTCCTTCTTGGTCCATAAAGGATATCCCCTGATTCTTCCTGGATGTTCCGGCCTGTCAACCGCCCGATTTAAGACTTCTTGTTCCGGTATTGACCCGGAATTGATTTCACCAGACATGGCACTCAACCGACTGAATGCCTCAATAGTCGACGAATCAGAGCTATGGAACGTGTAAGTATCTAACAAGCAACAAACAAATCTTATTAATAATCACAAAACAGAATTTGAAGTTAGCATATATAACAAGTCTTTACATGTGTAAGTACCTTTATCCTTCGTAGCCACAGTCCTTCCCATGAAATACTTTTGACTCCTCGGTTCCAAATCGCCGATGGTAATGCTCGTGGAACCGGCCCCTTCAGAATCTCCGGGTATGACAATCTTGTCTGTAGGTTTCCATGAACCTTTTTTTCCTCTATAGCCAATGGAACCCATCCTATGAGGCTCTTTCCATTTCTTTCTCAACTCCTTCGCTTTGTTGCTCTTTTGTACAAAATCTGCACCCGTCCTTTTCTTGAAAAATTCTTCCCATTCCTTTTGTGAGATTGGGTGTTTATCGCATGGATTTTTTGGATTGTTTGGATCGGCATTTGTGATGTACTCCTCAGCAATCCTACTTCTATAAGCCCTGTGACTTATGCCCATCGCTTTGAGAGTATTGTTCATGGCTTTATCATCTTCGATGTTGAACATTTTCTGAAACATAACGAAACGTTAGTTAATTGGTAGCATAGAAATTTAAATTAGATGATTTAAGTGAAAATTTATTCACCTTGATGTCCAACCACAACTCAAGTCTGGTTTCCTTTGAAACGTCCTTCCGCCAATCATTAATTGTGATTGGCACTCTTGTTCTTGCCAAATACCCGCAATATGATGCAAATTTGTTCACCGCCTCTTCAGTACCAATTGGCACTCCTTCTTTGTCAAATTTAATCTCATACTTTTCCCCAGCAGCTTTTTTCCTCCTAAACTCTTCCATTGTCGTTCTGCTCCTTTTCTTTATTTCGAACGTTGTGACCTCCTCATCGCTGGATTCTGTACCAGCCTGTTCACCCTGTAAATCTCTATCTTGGTCTCCAGACATATCTATTAACAAATAATTAACAACAATGAAAGCAATCAAATCAAGTTAACATAAACATAAACATAAACAAACATAAACATAAACATAAACAACATAAACAAAATATATTAACATAAACATAAACATTAAACGACAAGTTCAATCTCAAATAACAAAATACATTAACATAAACATAAACATTCAGTTGGATAAGAAACTCAAATCTCCTCGATCCACCCATAATAAGTAGCCGGCCTAACATTATCACTAGATAAAGCTACAACAGTGACTCCACTATTTTGCACGGAACTTTTACCATCCTGTTTCCTTGTGTACCAGGTAAATCCATTCAAGTCATACCCTTGGTATGTCTCGACCACAGAATCAGGATGTCTTGATAACCATTTCACGGTTTCATCGACCTCTGTTCCTTCTTTCAACTGGGACTGTACTTTATCTTCTAGCCATTGGACAAATTTTATTTCATGCTCTATGGTAATCAAGTTTTCGGTGTAAGAAGGGTATTGTTCACATAACTCGATTAGATGTTCATTGATGTAAGGCGCCACAATAGCAAGATGTTGGAGAACTTTCATATGTGCTTTGGTTCTCATTGCAAGATCCGGTATATGAGTACTAGCTCCAATTGTACCTGAAAGGTGAACATTTGTGCTAAATAAGGTGAACAAATATTGTGCTTTAAGTGAACATTTGTGCTAAATAAGGTGAACAAATGTGCTAAATTAGGTGAACATTTGTGCTAAATAAGGTGAACAAATATTGTGCTTTAAGTGAACATTTGTGCTAAATAAGGTGAACAAATATTGTGCTTTAAGTGAACATTTGTGCTAAATAAGGTGAACATTGGAAGTTAATGTATAACCTTTTCCTTCAAGTCTACCCTCATGTGGAGACTTTGGAAGACCGATTGATTGTACATCCTGCAAATAATCGGTGTAGTACTCAATAACCTCCTCGGCCACATATCCTTCCACTATACTTCCTTCTGGTTTAGATCGGCTACGAACAAGCCCCTTCAATTGACCCATGGCTCTTTCGAAAGGATACATGTATCGTAGAAATACAGGACCACACATTTTTATCTCTCTAACTAAATGAATGGTCAAATGCACCATGGAGTCAAAAAACGATGGCGGAAAGTACATTTCTAGCTCACATAGGGTTAGTACAACACCTTCTTGTAACTTGTCCAAACTATTCGGATCAATCACTTTAGAGCAAATGGAATTAAAGAAAAAACACAACTTAGTGATGGTTTTCCTCACTTCTTCCCTTAGAATTCCTCGAATTGCGACCGGAAGTAACTGGGTCAGTAGGACGTGATAATCATGTGACTTCATACCAAGTAATTTGTTGTCCTTAATAGAAACCTTTCTTGATATATTCGAGGAATAACCAGTAGGAACCTTAATAGATTTCAGGCATTCTAATAAGCTTTTTTTCTCTTGCTTTGATAAATTAAATTGTGCCGCAGGCAGCCAAGTTCGGCTTTTTCCCTTATCTTGTGCCGCTAGTTCTTGCCGGATCCCCATTTCAACCATGTCCTTCCTCGCATTTACGCCATCTTTAGTTTTCCCTTGAATTTCCAACATGCAACCGATCAAAGCTTCACATATGTTCTTTATTATGTGCATCGCTGTTGACCCCTAAAAATGTGCAGTTAAAATAGCATGAGATGCTCAAGGCACATTTGGGGAATCATAGGAACCTAAAATGGCCTCAGAAAATCTCAAAGATCATTTTAAAAGCACTGGCGTAAAAAATACCGAAGTGCTCCAGATTGAGATCTCCACGTTGATTTTTTTTTGGCATCCTCCCTCGAGCCCAAGCATTATGGTCAATATTTGAATTGTCATAATTCAAATATAGTTATGGAATTTGAAAAAATGATATAAAATATTTCTAGAGATCGATAAATGAAAATTTTGTATCATTACAATCTACATGTTCCTGAATGTGTATGCAAAATTTCATGCACACATAAATTTGAGAAATGGATCAAATAAAATAAACGGCAGCACAAGCACAATTCCAATAAAAAAGGGAGTCAGCTTCTATGGTCCATTACAATTTTCCTAGTCAAGCCCAGTAAGAGCCCACAAGATCTGTTTCGGATCAATACACACAAGCAAAAAAAAAGGAGTCATGGACCCACTGTCAGACCCTTCTCCTCCTTCACCCTCTGCTGTTCCGATTGGTCAACTTCACTCGACCCCACCTGTCAGCGAAGGAGCCACCACACAAACAACGAGCCATGATAGGCTCTGCTCCTGGGCCCTGCACCTAACCAAGTAAAAAAAAAATGAAAAGTCGATAAAACAGAAAGAAGACCAAAATAACAGGAGGGGAAGAAGCTCACCTCTGACAACCACCGTTCCGGCGAACAACAGCATCGCAACCCATGTTCTTGGTATCGTTGGAAACGTGAAGTCGAGGAGAACATGACGGTACCAGTTTCAACCCTTGTCGTGCCTCAAATGAAACTCAATTGTGAAGAGAGATTATCAGGCTGTTGCAAAAAAGCAATGCAAAATTAGCACAATTTAACTCATGGACATCAAATTGATCATTTACATAGCTTCTTGGTAATATAAGGAGCGAGGTAAAGTTGTCAATTGGAGATGAAATGGAGCAGGTACACGAGAGCACCAATGGAAGCTCCACACTGAGTTGGTTAACAGTGACTTTTATGGTTTATTGATAATTGAAGAATGCCAAACGTACCACTTAAAGGCTCTGGTGATAATTCACATGGAAAATCAAATGGAAAGAGACAATGGTTCTTAGCTCAATTTGAGAGAGAATAATAAAAAATGCAGCCATGGATCAGCTGCAGCAGCAAAACACAGAAAAGAGGGGTACCAAGAAACATCAGTATTGGGCTAGCTTGATTCAAGGAGTAATAAAGGAAATGCTAAGCTATGTATTGCCTCAGTTCTAGAGAAACATGTGACATTAGCATGTTAATCAAAGCCCAATAGACCAAACTGAAATTATCATGCATGAATAATGTTTGGAAAAGAAAAAAATGATGCAGCCTGCAATTAACTTGATAAGTACATCAAGAATATAAGGCTCCAAGTCCAGCCCATCACTGTAACCACAAAACAACAATGAATTAATATGGAAATACCAAAAATACCTCAAGCACAGTAAAGGAGAGTAGAGGGAATCATACCTGCAGCAACATTAAATGGTGACTTGACCTCTCCTCCAATAAGTATTGTACTCCAGAATACTGCAAAAGAAAATGAAAAGGAGCCTTATACAAGCTGAGTTAAAGGCTGGGCTACCAAAAGAAAATAAAAAAGAAAGAAAGAGTAAATTGAAGGTGAAATGGCCAAAGTACCACTCATTCCCTCTATAAATAAGGAGGCAGTTGCACCATTTCAAAGAGGTTGGAAAGAGAGAGAATTCTCAGCAACAATCCAGTAGTAAAACAATCTCTGAAGAAGCACTTGAAACCACACACGCACTTAATAAAAAAATCTGCAAAACAAAAAAGAGTCAGTTTAGGATAGCTATAAGATAGAAACAAAAAAGGGAAGGACTCTGTAAGTGGAGCTACAAGAAGGGAGAACCAGCTTGTAATCATCATTTACTCTATCAATAAAGTGGTAAACTCTTTATTTGTTGTTTTGAGAGTCATCTCATATTTGACCCAGCCACCAATTCATGGTGTGCGTGGGTTATGTTAGTTTGCATAGGTTCAAGGGCTGTAAAACCTGAGAACTACCCTCTTTTTATTTTCTTTTTTTTTCTTTGAAAGTTTCTTTGCATTTATATTTATGTGCACTAAATCAACATATGGAAAGGATTCATGGCATATCTTAGTCAGTTTTATCTTTTCTTTTACCTCGTTATCCCATCTTCATTTTCTTTACACAAAATAAAAGAAGTATGCATATGCATAATATCATGACTCAGCACTCAGAAAAAAAAAGAAAGAAAGAAGATGCATACTCATATACTCAACTTATACATCGTGATATAAAGAAGGCATGTTAAAATTTACTCTATCCATGAAGGTTCAGGGGTCTTGTAGTAAGACAAATCATTCAGCTATTAATCATGTTTGCATCATGTGAATAAGCCTGCATATCTTTTCTTTTTTTTCTTTTTTTTTTGATTCACCTCCAAATAAAAAAAGAGGATTATAATCATAGACATGCATGCATACACAAGGTGAAGGGATAGCACAAATAACAATACAATAAGATCTTAAACTTCACATGTCCACAGGCTATTTTCTTTTTTCTTTTTTTCTTTTGCTTTAAGTTGTTGGAATTCCTACATCTAACAGGAAGCATCATGTACACAAGTGCAATCTACATATGCACAGTTTTCTTTTACATATGGCAAGAAGGCATACAAAATAATCTATGAAACAAAAAAATAAATAAATAAAAAAAAAGAAGGAAATACCTTCAGGACAGCAGGTATTGGCCTATGCTACCTTGCCTCTCCACATGACCAGGGAACATGAGGTGTCTCCATGGTACCCCCAGAAGCCATGCCAACCGACCATGGTCACCATGAGCCAACAGACTTCATGCTATTCCTCAAGTCACTGCAATATCAGATCCAAAGATGACCCCCCCCATGAGTTAATAAAAAAATGAGAAGAGAGAAGCATCAGTCCCTACACAATCAGCCCCCATGCCATCCCACCTCTAATATATGCAACGAATAAAAATAATAAAAGAGAAGGAGCCCAACCGCAGAGGAGCTCGAGCAGATGCCATACTCTTGTTGACAAACTGAGACGATGCTGGCTCCACCATCTCCCACACCATCCTTTATACATCCACTCAACCATCACAGTACTCACATATTCGTGACATGCTCAATCTCAGAAGAGGCCAACTCATTGCCAAATCCTGAAGGATTACATCTTTACTGCATCAGATGAAAAAAAAAAGAAGAAAAAGAACTGAAAACAATTGCTGCCAAGGAGGTTGTCGATTATCAATTTCGACATATAACCAACAACCTATCTTGAATCAGTGCTTTTATCAAAAGAAAAGAGAATGGAAAGAATAAAAAAAAAGAGAGATTTGCTGCCATATATTGGAGCCAACCAGTGACGATGCTGGTCTATAAGTAGCACTTCCTTCCAAGTCACCGTGAGGTGGTGTTATCCTCGCACAATGCGCCATGCTCAACCCAACTACGGAGAGTCAATGATATACATCCATATTTTTTAAGAGCCCCCACCTCTAGCAAATCAAATCCCAGGTGAAAATGAAACACTGTTAGAAAGAGACACAATCGCAAAATCAACCAAGCCGGCAGTCATGAGGCTCTGCTATGGTGCTCCGGCAGCCATGCTAAGCCAGACGTAGCGGCACAAGACCATCAACCCGTCGACATCACCCCATCAGACTCAACCCAACTCGAGGCTATACATCACAAATCAAAGTCATTGATCCAAATCGAATCTGACTCCAGCTTCTCGAGGTCGCCTCTGTATTCAGGCATCACCGCCACCACGTGGCCTTCCTACCCAGTTGCGCTACGAAAGAAACTCTTGAATGTGAAGTCAACACAATCAGCAACTACCATATGCTTCCATGGTACTCCAGGAACCATGTCAGGTCAAACACAACCGTCAAAGCCCACCCATCTTCCCATGTCTTCCTAGGCCGTCAGACATAACTCGAACCGGGGCCAGCCATCACCACAAAAAGAAACAGACAACAAATTGACGCCATATCATATCCCTTCGCATCCTTACGGTGCTCTAAAACTCGAGTTTAGATCTCTGCTGCCACCCAAACGGCACCGATGGTCGATTATTCCCTCACAACTTCTTTCATGCATTACATCAAACACCTGGTGAGCATGAAGGAATAGAGACATGACCAAAGTAAATTTGGCGTTGAGCTATCGCCATTACGCAAATTGAAAGCAACAGTAGTCATACTTACCTCTCAGAGCGCTGATAAGCATCCTATTGCTGTCTCCGCCTCTCTCAAATCTTCAGCTGCCCCTTCCCATGGCTGGGCACAACAGAGAGTAGACCCCACACCGATCCAATAAAGTGCAAGGCTCCAGGGAACTCCGTGCAACTCTCATATATTGGCGATGCGCTCAACCTCAGAGGATGCCATCTTATGCCGTCAGATCCGATCCAACTCGAGATCAGTTACTGTTGTGAAATGTACATCCAATTGAAAGTGTCCAACCTCCTTCAACAACACTACGATCCTCCAGAAGGACTCCCTGAGGCTTTACTGCCACAGCATGGTGCTGACGATTAATTGCTCCTTCCCAGCCTCTATCAAGCATTTCATCGAACATTTGGCGAGCATACAAAAGAAAGACAAGAGATTAACTAAAGTAAATTGTATCAAAAGCTCCAACATAAAAAAAAGGAGAAGCAGATGCCTTTACCTGGTGATGCTCTGTCAGGTCTCCAAACGCTGCCTCCAACTCGCAGGGCAGCAATGCCTCTCACCATGGCTGAGTACAGTGAAGGACATGCTTTATTTCGAGGCTTTAAGATGTCCCATTCGAGGATCCTCCACAGGATTCGCAAGGTTCTCTCCTTCTCTCGGCCTTGAAGTATGATTGATGAGGAAGCAATGGATATTTGGTGTCCCTCGAATAGATCGAACGAGGGGTAGGGAAGGAAGGAGAATAGAATGAAGAGGATTTCCGGTGAACTCGATGCATATCTCATAAGACATTGATAAGTGGCCCCCACTGCACCCCTCTGTGCACTGGCTAAAAACACCACGCCCACAAAAAATATGAAGACCCCCCAAGTCATGAGGATTTTTTGTGACTCTTGGTGTGTGGCGAGTCCCTGACGACCTCATATACATCCATCCGTGTGCATGAGCAGCAGTGCTGACGTGGCTCAATCAAGATCCATCAAAACTTCAAAACTTCACTAAAAATCATAGAAAGCTCAGAAAAATCCAAATCAAATTTCTATAAACCCAGAAAAATACGAAGAACCCATTTCTACTAAATATCATAGCCAAAAATCCTCCAAACCCAATTAAGTCACCCAAAACCCCAAACTTATATTTGATCAGTATATCGCCACATTAAACGTTCCATCGAGAATCACCAGAAACTTGAAAAAATGAGAGGAGGAATTCTATGAAATCAAGGCAATGAAAGGAATACATGCTCACGGCGTAATTCTATCATGCCTCAAGAGAAATAAATTTGTTACGGGTGTCAGAAACCCCATTAATGTAAAATGTTTAAAAGATTGTCTAGTTTCAGGAATTCGACGGAATTGAGACTCATCCATGACAAAGGCGATGTGTTTTCAGAAGATTCTCATCCGACATCGATAATAAAAGGAAGTATGGGCCACGTATTTCCAACAAGTCGAGAAGATAAATATAACCAAAGCTCTTCTAGGACCCAACCGCTCGGTCTCAGAAATGGAGTCTTAATCCTAAGATAAGATCAAAAGCGACTCTTTCAGGACCTAATCCACCAGGTCTCAGATGAGGAGTCCCGATTGCAAGGCAAAAATAAAAGAAAAGTATGTGTGTGATCTCATCAGGAGCCTGCCGTTAGACCGTAGGCATGGAACCCTGATACCAAAACCAGAATCAAAGCCAAAAAAAAAGAAAAAAACAAGAAGAAAACATGAAGTTCAACTCAATCCAAAACCAACTCAAATCCCGCCAACGATTGGAATCGAAGTCCAAGTCCAAATAATAATAAAAAAAAATCAAAGCACCGTACCCTGAGAAGGCTCTATGATACCTTTTCCAGATGCACAAATACCTTTTCCAGATGCACAAATACTATAGATGCACAAATACTAAATCAAATGAATATCCTCGGCAATAAGCCACTAATGCAGGAAGGTCTGAACAAGGGTGACACCGCGATCCCACTCTCGGTTCTCGACCTTAGCAATCACGGCAACAAGCAACCAATGAATCTTATCGGCAACAAGCCACCAAATCAAATGAATATCCTCAGCAACAAGCTACCGAATGCAGGAAGGTCTGAACAAGGGTGACACCGCAATCCCACTCTCGTTTCTTAATCTAAACATTCATGACAACAAGTCGCCAAGTTAAATGAATATTCTCGGCAATAAGCCACCAAGTTACACAAATGTCCCCGACAATAAGTCACCAAGTCAGATGAATATCTTCGGCGGCATGATGCTGAATCATGCAGATGTTCTCGGCAACAAGCTACCAGACGACATTATACATTGTCAGATAAAAAGTAATCCTGGTGATCAAAACCCACCTGACGAACTCAAGATGGAAGACTGAAACCTCGTGACATTTGAGGAGCCCCACAATCCTACTTCACTTTGAACGAGGCCACGAAATAGTATCTTAAAAACAAAAAGTTCATATTCGATATCTCATAAAAAAAAGAGAGAGAACTCATCAAGATCAAACCACACCATTTTTCATCTATAGCATACCATATTAAACAAGGATTGAAACAAAAAAAATGATAAACATCGAAATATCAACACCCGCAAAATATCCATATGCATATGCATGATACTAATTGTTTTATTGACAGTTTTCTAACAGTCTGCAGGATATATTCTTTGACATTCCCGATCCAGAGGTGCCTAGGAGAGTAACCAGGGTAATTAACGGCGGGGGCTTGCGCCCATCGGAAAGAAAGAACCTACACCAAATAATCAACTCTCGGAGGAACATAAGTCCGCGCGAGCGAGCATCTCTTTAATGGGAGGCGCCCGTGGTCGGGGCTTTGGCCTGCGAGGGGATATCTGATCTGATCCTTCTTTTTGTTTTCCTTCTCAAACGGGGAAATCCGTCAAAAAGAGCCGGACAATCGCATCTAAGCAATGCCTAATCTCCAAACTCTGCCAATATTCAAGATTCTAGAATATAGACTTCTTCTTCCATATCTCCTTTGGTATCTCATTTGCAAATTTCTTACCAAATTTTACATTAATGTCCTTCACCTGTCGATACACCCCTGAACCGGATAACGGTATTGGGGCCTTGTCTTTTTCTACAGTACCGTCAAACCTTTCCTTGTCTCGACGGTAAGGGTGGTTGCGGTTCTTAATAAACCTCCGGTGTCCCAAGTAAACATTTTTTCTGGAGTTTTTCAGGTACACAGAATGGGTGTTTTCCATGCAAATAGGACACGCTTTCGCTCCTTTATTCCTATACCCTGACAGGTTTCCGTATGCAGAAAAATCATTAATTGTGCAAAATATCATGGCACGGAGGTTAAACTCACTTCTAGAGTGTGCATCATATATTTTCACTCCATTCTGCCACAATTCACCAAGGTCATCTATTAATGGAGCCAAGTACACATCTATATCATTACCTGGTTGCTTGGGACCAGAAATCAACAAGGGCATCATCATGTATCTCCTTTTCATGCATAGCCAGGGAGGAAGATTGTAAATACACAACAAGACCGGCCACGTAGTCTGACGGCTACTCATGTTGCCGTAAGGATTCATCCCGTCTGTACATAAACCCAATCTCAAATTTCTAGGTTCACTGCCGAAATCTTCAAATTCCCTATCTATATTTATCCAATCTGGAGAGTCTGCTGGGTGTCTGAGCATGCCATCGCCTTTTTTCCTGCAGTCTGCGTGCCATCTTAACAATTTGGCATCCTTCGCGTTAGAGAAAAGCCGCTGGAATCTTGGTATTATTGGTAGATAAAACACCACTTTTGCAGTTGGTCCCTTACTACCTTCATCTTCAATTTGATCGTCCCTCGGTTTATACCGTGACGCATTACACTTTGGACATTTATGCAAGTCTCCGTACTCATTCCGGAATAATATGCAGTCATTTGGACATGCATGAATTCTCTCAACTCCAATTTTTAAAGGACATAACATCTTTTTAGCCTTATAAATTGAATCTGGCAACTGGTTATCTTTTGGAAGAAATTCTTTATGTAATAGTTTGAGCAAAGATGTGAAACTTGCATCACTCCATCCATTTTTGGCTTTAAGATTGAACAGTTTGAAAACAGCATTAAGTTTTGACAATTCACAACCAGGATATAAAGCTATTTTATCTTCTTCACGTAACATACCAAAAATTTCAACATTATCAACAAAATTTTCATCCACATTGTTCACAATTTCATCTAAATCGGCATTAAATTCTGAGTTATCTACATTTGTATCATCATCTACATTCTCATCATCAAATACATTGACATCATCAATTTCATCATCAATTTCATTATCCAATGATACATTTTCTTCCTCATACACAAAATCCAATACATTTGTGCTAGTACTATCCCCCCCATTCCATGGAGTGTCCACCGACTATAATCCGGTTGAAATCCATTTATAATCAAATGAGCCTTCACTTCTTCAAAATTAGACCACTTCAACAAATTCTGACAAACACGACAAGGACAATACATTTTATCATCTTCTTTTATTTTCAAATTCTCTTTAACACAAACCATAAATTCTTCAAGTCCTCTCAAAAATGTAGACGAGCATCGATTACTTGAGTACATCCACGTCCGATTCATCTGAACAATAAAATTTATGCAAATTATTAGGGTTTCGGACCAATTTGTCATATTAGGTTTTCGGACCGGTCACCATCCTAGCCCGCTCTTTGGATACTCTGTCTCATTAGCGAGCGTACGTTAGATGCAATGTGCTATCTGAGAAAAATTCGGCAGCATTTCCCCTTATGTTCCCTGAATACGCCAACACACGATTGCTCGTGCGTACGTATCCGTGGGAACACAAGGAAAATGCCGCCGAATTTTTCTCAGACAACACATTGCATCTAACGTACAACTCGCTGTCCTAAATGAGACAGATCGTATCCAAAGAGCAGTACTCCCGACCGGGAGTACTATCCGAGATTAATCCCTAATGGATTAATCTCGGACGGGCAATGACCTAAATTCAGTTGAGTTCCGGTATTTGGTTCCTATATGACAATACAAAATCCATGCCTATATATATATGCAAATTATTAACCAAATGCAAAAAATTTAAAAAAAGAGAAGTTCATGAAAATATATACTTTCAATCGTGTGACTTCCGATCCGTTGAATCGTGCGACTTATCCGGCCGATGTAAGATCTTCTCCTATTCAATGAGATCTTAAAATATATAAAAAAATAAAAATAACCATGAATTAATGAAAAAATCGAAATAAATAAGAAAAAAATGTAAAAATAAAAAATACGGTTCAAAATTAATTTTTTTTACCTTAAATCTGCTCTCCTTCTTATTCTCTTTCTAATTATTATTTTTTCAGAATTTTTAGAAAATTTTTGCTATTTTTTTGGAGTGAAGTAGGACACCACAAATCGCAATAAATGAGAAGATCAGAAAAGAGTTAAGTGCGGCGCTAGCTGTGAGTTTGTTGGGATGGGAAGAAGACCTAATTAAATACAGAACTTTTCTGTAACGGTTATTAAAAATAACCGTTACAGAACCAATAAAAAAAAACGTTAACCTACTGTAACGGTTATTTACTAATAACCGTTACAAAAGATGGTTGATATTTATATGTTTCTTTTTTCTTTTCTGTAACGGTTGCTGGATAATAACCGTTACAGAATATAAGAAATCTGTAACGGTTATTATCCAACAACCGTTACAGAAGCTTCATGCATTTTTTTTCCTGACCATGACGAAAATGTTATTACGGTTGTTTCATAATAACCGTTACAGATTTGTGGCGCCAATTTTCCCGCCTAATGCCTCACTATTTAGTAACGATTATTTCAAAAACCGTTACAGAAGTGCCGTTACAGAAGGTCCTTTTTCCCGTAGTGTGGGAAGAAGAAAAGAAGGGAAGAAGTGGGAAGAAATATTGAGAAGTGTGTAATTTTATGAAGAGTTTGGATTGTTTATAATTTTTTTTCTTCTTCTTCCTTCTTCTTCTTCTTTCTTCCAACAATCCAAACACACCCTAAGTGCAGAGCACTAAACAATTGTACAAGTAGTGATTGACTCCTAGACGCTGAGGCAACAATGCTGGGGGCGCCGTGCAGGGACGGATTTAAGTGTGCCCAAAAGTGGGCAATTGCCCCTCTGTATTTTCAAAATAAACCCTTAAAAATACAAAAATTACATGTTATTGAGTTAGAGTTATTTAATTTGCACCCCTAAAAATTTTTAAATTTAAACATGACTACTCTTTGCCCTCCTTATTTTAAAATCCTGGCTCCGCCCCTAACGCCGTGTGGAGCATGGATGAAGACTTGTGTGGACTTTAGGGGAGCACCTCATTTTTTCATGGACCACTTGGTCACTTAGTCACTAGACCATATTACCTTCCACGCTTTCAGTATCTTTTCGATTGTTTCACTTCTAGAACTTCCGAATTTTCAGTGATGTGCCCGACGGATTTTTTTGCGATGCAAGTTACTCCAATCATCATTTTCTAGAGAAATATTTTTCTTCCGAGATAATGGGGGTGAAAGGGAAGAAATGCATGTAGTTGGCATTGCTCTCTGTTTCGAGTCCCAAATTCGGGACTCAGATCATGGGTTTCATCTTATGGATAAAAAGAAAAGGAAAATGCACGAAATTATTGAGTAATGGTGAAATCATATCGAATGAGAAATATTATTTGGGATTAGAAAGTCATTTTTAAACATGAGGCTAAAATTCATTTTAAGAGATTAGAAATTCAAACTCCGCATGCGCTTAATTTTAAAACAAATGACCATGATCTCCTCTTTATTCAAAAAATAAATCCAAACTATGATTGTTCTTAAAAAGCGTACCTACGGCAACAGCCATAGTACCCATCACTTGGTTTTCTATTTTTAAATTTCAATTTTGAAATTCAATTTGCGATTTTTTAATATAAAATTGTTGAAACATATAGTTGAAAACTCAAAATTTAATTTGATAAATACGTTTCTAAAATATTATTGGACGTTTTATGATCTTCTGGAACCGACTATTTATCATTCTCACTTTAATTTCTTTTTTCGATTACTCATCATTTATGCAACTTCATTAGTCAAATTAGAGAAATGTCATCACTAAATGACAAATTATTTTTATGTCATCACTAAATGGTAAAAATTAGATTTATGCTACCAGATAATTAATTTGATAATTATACTCTTTAAAATATGCCATTACAAAATAATAAAACTAGAAATATGCCACCATAAAATATTAAAATTAGAAACATGTTATCGTTAACTAAATAAGTGATTTTACGCAATCAACAAAAGAAATAAAATTTCAAGATTTGAAAATTTTAAATCTTAAAAGTTGAAATTTGAAATTTTTTAAAGTTGAAATATGCCACCATAAAATATTAAAATTAGAAACATGTTATCGTTAACTAAATAAGTGTTTTTACGTCATCAACAAAAGAAATAAAATTTCAAATTTTCAATTTCCAAATTTGAAAATTTTAAATCTTAAAAGTTGAAATTTGAAAAATTTTAAAGTTGAAATATGCCACCATAAAATATTAAAATTAGAAACATGTTATCATTAACCAAATAAGTGATTTTACGCCATCAACAAAAGAAATAAAATTTTGAATTTTAAATTTCAGAATTTGAAAATTTTAAATCTTAAAAGTTAAAATTTATAAATCTGAAATTTAAAAATTAGAAATTTATAATTTAATAAATGTTAATAAATTTCTTAGTCATTTTTTAATAAGAGAGTATTTTAGACATTTTTAAAAAGTTAGAGTAGTATTTCTCTAATTTGAGTGAAATATCTCTAATTTTGATCGAAAATAATGGCATAAAACTAATTTTAACCAGTTTATGGTGGCAGTCTAGCAGAAAAGTAATTTACAATTTAAAGATGGCATATTTCTAATTATCAATTTTTCATAGTGGCATATATCTAATTATTTCTTCTTTTAATGTCCACTGGTATATTTTTTTTCCATATCAAGATTCAATTTCCTGTGATTAAATTGTATATTAATTGTCTCTCAAAACGTTATTTTCAACTTCATCAGAGAGTGAATTTTGATGCGAGATTTAGGGATGAAAACGGATCGGATAGTGGTCAACTCAATTCATATTCGCATCCATATTTTTTTCGGATTCGTGTGCGAATATGAAAATGTTCAGATACGGATACGGTTCGAATATCAAGCGGATGCATATACGGTTTAGAAATATTGTCGGATAAGAGAATAAATTCTGATTGCAAATTAATCGATCTTTATTTTTTTTGTATAACACTTTATGTAAATTTCATAGTTCGTTGCATAAGTCAATTTAGATGAGCCATAAAAGCACTACCACTGCTCAATAATAAATTTATTCTATTTATCAACTTTATATCAAAATAAAATACAAAGATTCTGTATTTTTTATTATATATTTATATTAGCGATAATTATCTTCCCATAATCCGTACCAATTCTCAGCTTATACCTAAATCAAGCTTGTACGCATTTTGTTAATTAAGTTACGGACTACGCCAAAAAAAAAGCATTAGTACCAGGCCTTTAGTACCGTTTTTTAAGAAAACCGGTATAAATATTAGAAGATGGCAATTCCGTAATTGTCACTCAATACCTTTAGTACCGGTTTTTTTAAAAACCGGTACTAAATGTTTCTGGAAAAAACTTTAAAAAAATGGGTTAGCATTAGTACCGGTTTTTCCAAAAAACCGGTACTAAAAACTGCATCTTTAGTACCGGTTTTTTAGAAAAACCGGTACTGATGCTAACCCCATTTTTTTTAATTATCTGCCAACTATTAGTACCGGTTTTTTATAAAAAACCGGTACTAATAATACGCAGATATTTTCAGTTCAAGGGGTATATCTCCTCCTCCTTCCCTTTGTATATTACTCATCTTCACTACTTCATGGCCATTATTTTCCATCTAAAACCGAAAGTTTTTTTCTCTTTGTAAAATCTCATAAAAAAATAGCTAAAAATTGTTAAATATTCCGAAAAATTGCAAAATAAGTAGAGAAAGCAAAGGAGATCAAAGAGGAAGAGAAAGTTTTTCTATTGAAGAGGAAGAGGGCGGATTGAGAGAAGACAATTTCGGTAATTTTTATTTTAACCCTCAATATTTTTTTTTTGGATTTTTTTTCGATTTACTATGCATATACATATTGGTTAATTGGCATTTGCATCTATTAGTTAAGTATTGTCATGTAGGACCAAAATGCCGGAATTTGAACTATTTTAGGTCTTGCCCGTCCGAGATTAATCCATTAGGGATTAATCTTGGATAGTACTTCCGGTCGGGAGTACTGCTCTTTGGATACTATCTTGTCTCATTTAGGACAACGAGCTGTACGTTAGATGCAATGTGTTGTGTGAGAAAAATTCGACGGCATTTCCTCTTATGTTCCCACGGGTACGTACGCACGAGTAATCGTGTGTTTGCGTATTCAGGAAACATAAGGGGAAATGCTGCCGAATTTTTCTCAGACAATACGTTGCATCTAACGTACGCTCGCTAATGAGACAAGAGTATCTAAAGAGCGGGCTAGGATGGTAACCGGCCCAAAAATCTAATATATTGCATTAAATCTATAAACCCTAAACCTTGGCTTTTGGATATATACAGATGGATCTGAGGGAGAAGTACATGTTTGACTATTCAAGAATATCAGATGAATTTGTTGGACTTGTTGATGAGTTCATAAAATGTGCAGAAGAACATCGAAAGTTGACTGGAAAGCCCAGAATTTTATGTCCTTGTAAACGCTGTCTGAACTTTGAGAGACAAGATAGTAAAGTGATTAGATCACATCTGATTCAGCGTGGATGGATGACAACACCAAAATACCTCCGTTGGGTTTCACATGGAGAAAAATTGGAAGAAAATTTAGATGCTGGAAGGAGCAATATTAATGTATCTGATGATTTTGAAAATATTGTACAAAATGATTGGGGGCATGATATAGAGGATAATGTAATAGTGGGTGATGATCATATAGAAAATTTAAGTGAACCACAATATAATGATGACATTATAGAAAATGATTTGGTTGAAATGATGAATGAATTACCCAATGATTTTATTGATGATGTTCCTGATGTGTTTCACATCTTTGCTCGGTCTTTTGCGAGAAATGCTTCCAGCAGACAATACATTGCCAGATACAACTTATAAGGCCAAAAAATTATTATGTCCTTTGAAATTAGATATAGTGAAAATTGCAGCATGTCTGAATGATTGTATATTGTTTCGAAATGAGTATGGGAACCTCCAGAAATGTCCAAAATGTAATGCATCCCGGTATAGACAAAGGGACGGTGATTTGGATGACGAAGAAGATAGTCCATGGAAGAAGAAACCAGCTGCGAAAACATTGTGGTATCTACCTATATTACAAAGGTTTGAGCGTCTTTTTAGTAATTCAAAAGATGCTAATCTGTTGAGGTGGCATGCATAAGGCAGAAAAAAAGATGGAAAGCTTAGACATCCAGCAGACTCACCCCAGTGGAACAACATAGACAGTCATTTTATTGAGTTTGGCAGCGAGTCTAGAAATTTGAGATTGGGATTGTGCACGGACGGAATGAATCCTTACGGTCTCATGAGTACCAACCGAAGTGTCTGGCCAGTTTTGTTGGTTATTTACAACCTTCCTCCCTGGTTATGCATGAAAAGAAAATATCTTATGATGCCGTTGCTCGTTTCTGGTCCAAAACAACCCGGAAACGATATAGATGTCTACTTGGCTCCGTTAATAGAGGACCTTGATAGGTTGTGGAAGGACGGAGTGAAGGTCTTTGACGCGCATTCCAGAAGTCATTTCACCTTGCGTGCGATGATATTTTGCACAATTAATGACTTTCCCGCGTACGGGAACTTGTCGGGTTATAGGAACAAAGGAGAAAAGGCATGTCCTGTTTGCATGGAGGAAACACATTCGATATGGCTATCGAATTGTAGAAAAAAGTCTATTTGGGACACCGTAGATTTCTAAGCCGTCATCACCCATACCGTCGGGCACCTTATAGGAACAAATTTGATGGCAACACCGAAACCCGCCGGGCACCTATACCAAAATCTGGAAGACAGACTTATGAAAGTGTTAAGGATCTTAAAATTCAGTTGGGGAAACCATTTGTGAATAGAATTCCAGAAAAGAGTTCTTGGAAGAAGAAGTCTATATTCTGGGACCTTGAATACTGGACTTATCTGGATGTCAGACATTGTTTGGATGCAATGCATATAATCAAGAACATTTGTGAAAATCTGGTTACTTTGATTTTAAATCCTCAAGGAAAAGTGGATAATGTTAATGTGAGAAAAGACATGATAGAAATGGGAATTCGACTGGAACTAGCTGCAAAGGAAGACAATAGTAAGAAACGGGATTGGTTACCTAATGCTGTTTATACTTTAACTAAAAAAGAGAAACTCAGTTTGTTGGAGTGTTTGAGGTCTATTAGGGTTCCAACTGGTTATTCCTCCAATATTTCACGAAAGGTATCTACAAAGAATATGAAATTGATTGGAATGAAGTCACACGATTATCACGTGTTGTTAACCCAGTTGCTTCCGGTTGCAATCCGAGCCTGTTTTAAAGAAGAAGTTCGAAATTCTATCACTAAGTTGTGTTTCTTCTTCAATAAAATCTGCTCTAAAGTGATCGATCCTGAAAAACTTACTCAGTTGGAAACAAATGCGGTTCAGACCTTATGTGAGTTGGAAATGCACTTTCCCCCCTCGTTCTTCGTTGTAATGGTGCATTTGACCATTCATTTAGTCAGAGAAATAAAACAGTGCGGTCCGATATTTTTGCGGTACATGTACCCTTTTGAAAGAGCAATGGGTCAGTTGAAAGGGTTAGTCCGAAGCAGATCTCGACCAGATGGAAGCATAATTGAAGGATATGTTGCAGAAGAGATTATTGATTTTTATAATGATTATCTAGATGGAGTTCAACCTATTGGCCTGCCCAAAAATAGACACGAAGGTAGGCTCTTAGGGAAAAGCATAATTGGTATGAAAGTAATTACAATGGACCTTGCAAAGAGAGAAAAAGCTCATCTTAAAATTCTGCAACAAGTCGCTGTTGTGTCTCCTTATGTTAATGAACACATAGCCGAGTTGCGAGAGCAGAATCCTCAGAGATCAGAAAATTGGATTACCAAGGAACACAACAAAAGTTTTGTAAAATGGTTCAGAAACAAGGTCTCACTGTCCCGACCTTCAAATGAAACGGTGAAATGTCTTGCGAAAGGTCCCAACGCCAATGTGCACACTTATCAAGGTTACGACCTGAATAGTTTCACCTGGTATACAAAAAAACAAGATGGAAAAAGCACAGTACAAAACAGCGGAGTTACAATAGTAGCCATATCAAATGATGGAACATCATCGGAGCCGTATTATGGCTGGATTGAAGAAATTTGGGAATTTGATTATAATGCATTTAAAATACCAGTGTTTGAATGTAAATGGGTGCTCAAAAGCGGCGTGAAGACTGATAAAAACGGATTTGTAACCGTTGATTTAAAAAAATTGGGATATTCTGATGATCCTTTTATACTTGCAAACAAACAAGCAATGCAAGTTTTTTATATTGCTGACCCGGCTGACAAGGGACGACATGTGGTACTTCCCGGAAAAAGACGCATCGTTGGCGTTGAAGATGTCGTGGACGAAGAAGAATATGACCAATTTGATGAAATAGCACCATTCTCCACAGGTATATATAATTAATTTAAATCTATAGAAAATAATTTACAGAATTAATATGAGCAATTTGATATATATATTATTATTATGTTCACAGGTATCGATGGGACACCGCAACCAATTGAAGAGTTAGCAAGTAATTTGCGTTCCAATCAGGAAGAAGGCGTGTGGGTAGATCGACCGAAGTCACCAAAAAATAAATGAATTCGAAAAAAACATATTTGTAATTAAGATTATCTGAACAAGTTTGTAATAAATATTTGAAAAGATTATCTGAACTGTTATTAGAATGATATTTTCAATTCATATTTGTAATTAAAATTTTACATATTTTTATAATCAAATACAAACAGAAAAACCAAAAGAAATGGAAAATGAATTCAAATTTATCTTTAGTACCGGTTTCTTGACTAAAAACCGGTACTAATGATCAACAATTAATTTGGGTCCCACTTAAATGGATAAAATTATGAATTTAAAACGTCACGATCTTTAGTACCGGTTTTTACACTACAAACCGGTACTAAAGATCTTCTGAATTTGGGTCCCACTTAAATGGATAAAATTATGAATTTAAAACGTCACGATCTTTAGTACCGGTTTTTAGTGTAAAAACCGGTACTAAAGATCTTCTGAATTTGGGTCCCACTTAAATGGATAAAATTATGAATTTAAAACGTCACGATCTTTAGTACCGGTTTTACACTAAAAACCGGTACTAAAGATCTTCTGAATTTAAAACGTCACGATCTTTAGTACCGGTTTTTACACTAAAGATCAAACCCTATTTTTTTATTATATAACACGCCCCCCCCCAAAGCTCCTTCGTCCGAAACTCTCTCTCTCTCTCTGAAGATCAAACCCTATTTTTAAAGGCAATCCTCGAGCTCTCTCTTCCTCTCTTCCTCTCTCCCTCGGCCGACGACGACGACGCACCTCCTCAACGTAAGTCTCTATCTCTCCCTTTCCCTTTCTTTCTCTCTCTCCCTCCTTCATCTCTCTGAACTAACCTCTCGTCTTTTCTCTCGATCACAGGCTCTCTCTCCCTCCCTCTGTTTCTCTCGACAGGCTCTATCTCCTTCACTGTAAGTCCTCTCTCTCTCTCTCTCTCTCTCTCTCTCTCCCCCTCCTCTGGCCCTCTCCTCTTCTCTCCACTGGCCCTCTCCTTATTCTCACTATCTCTCTCTTGTCTTTCTTCAACAGCCGCCGACAGACAGGCTCTCTATCTCTCTTGTCTCTCTTGTCTCACTATCTCTCTCTCTCCCCCTTCCAAAGATCGCGACAGCGAAGAGCCGACGGCAGTGACGTCCCTCTCTCTCCCTAAGAAGGTATCATCTCTCTCTATCTCTCTCTCTTTCTATTTGCATTTGTGATTGATGATTAGAAATTGATTAGATTAATTGAGAATTGATTGAGAATTGATTATATGTGATTGTGAACTGTTTTGGGGCTATTTTGAATAGAAATTGAAATTTGAATTGAATAGGAATTGATTAGGCTGAAATTGAACTGTTTTGGGGCTGTTTTGGGTTAATTTCGGGGCTGTTGGACTAAAATGCAATGAAATTGAATTGAATAGGAATTGAATTGAACTGTAAATTTAATGTGTATATAAATTAAATTGAAATTTAAATGGAAATGTGTATATAAATTAAAAGGTAGTAATGGACAAATCGGAAGGAAGCAACCCAAAGGGGAATAAGGGGAAAAAACCCGTTGAACAAGTTTATGTCCGACAAAAAAACAAGAAGGAGACGGAGACGAAGACGGACACTAAGGCAGAGTTTGATGTCACTCGTCAGAGATACGTGCCTCAGTGGATGCGAGATAAGCCTCAACCTAGGAGGTCTGTATCTGCTGTGAGGCGTTTTCCAGTCGGTTGCGGACGGACTCCTGCAGATTGGGAGGAGGTCCCAGAGGAGGTCCCAGAGGAGATGCCAGAGGAGGAGCCAGAGGAGATAGAGCAAGAAAAGAAGGAGTGAATTTAGGGTTTAATTTAGCGTTTAAGTGTTTGAATTGTTGTTTTAATTATTATCTATGTTAATTTGAACCTTAATTTGTATGAACCTTAAGTTTGGAAAATGTTATTTTGTTTTATCTATATCTATGTTTTAATGTTTTAATTATTATCTAAATTATTATTATTGTGTATGAATTGATTAACTATCCATGATTGAATATATGTTTTAATTATCATCTAAATAAATTATATATGGTGTTTTAATTAGGTAGTAATGGAGAAAGGTGAAGGAAGCAACCAAAATGCGAAAAAATCCATCGAACGAGTCTATGTTAGGCGAAACGTTCGTTCCAACCCAGCCTCTCAAAATCAGGCATCTCAAAACCAGTCTAACCAAAACGAGGCCAAGAAGCCGAATTATGAAGAGGCTGCAATATTTTTCAAGTTTTTAATTGATAAGTTTGTGGCACCGTACACAGAAATTAGAGAAGAAAATACTGATGACAAGAAGCCGAAAGATGAAGAATAATATTAGGGTTTACATGTTTGGATTAAGTGAACTTAGTGTTTATGTTTAAGTGAACTTTATGTTTATGTTTAAGTGAACTTAGTGTTTATGTTTAAGTGAACTTAGTGTTTATGTTTAAGTGAACTTTATGTTTATGTTTAAGTGAACTAAGTGTTTATTTTAATTTGAGCTCTATTAATTTTTGTGTTATGTGTTTGACTTTGTGCATGTAAGTTGTGGTATGTAACTTGGATTTTAAATTACAGCAATGTCGGACAGAAATGATCAGGATCCCGGGATGAACCCGAATGACTCGAGTTCGGAAGAGGAGATTATTGTTAGTAACAAAAGGGGACAAAGATCAACGGCTAAGTGTTTGAAGACACGCAAAAAGATAGCTGCTGGACATGACATGAAGGTCGAGTTTAACGAGAAATGCAAGCCGATTGGCGAAAATGCAAAGGCATTCACAAATTGGTGTGCTTCAAAAACAAGAGATATGATTCCTTGCAGGTATTAATATGAATTTGAGATATGAATTATCATTTGATTATAGTATTAATGCACTTATACAAATGAAATGAATGCAGTTATCCTAATTAGATTGCGGTGCCAAATGAGTTGAAAAAAAATTGTACAAACAAATAGCACATGATTGGAAACTTCCGGATGACTTACCACTGGATGTTAAGTAGAAGATTCTTCGTAACTGTAACGAGTCTTGGAGACATTGGAAAATTCGATTGGTGAGAGAATTTTCTCTATAATACATGTTAATTTATAAACGATTGATTTAGCATGAATTTTAATTATAACGTGTATTTTTGGTCATATCAGAATAAGGCTTACTTGGAGAATCCAAAGGAAGGTGCACCCCCACCATGGGATGTACAGAACATCTCGAAGGAAGAATTTGAGGCAATGCAAGAGTATCATTCCAGCGAGAAGTTTAAGGTATGAAAATGAGTATCTTTCGCGTTTACTTAATTGCTTAGTTTTTTTTTTGTTTATACTAACAAGTCTTTTGAATCTGCTACTAGAAAATGAGTATGCAAGGCCGTCAAAATGCCGCAAAAAGGGACATGCCCCACAGACTGGGATCAGGCGGTTATATAAGTGCTGAATCTAGATGGAAAGAAGGAGAAAAGGTACATGGTGCGTCATCGGTTATTACCAAGGATATGGATGACAGGACGTACAGTTGGAGTAGAGCACGTGCAGTAACGGATGAAGCTACCGGTGAACTTGTTGCAAAAAATCCTAGGGCTGCCGAGGTGGTCGACAAAGCAGTAAGTGTAACAACTCAAATAACTTTATTTTGTGAATTCAATGAGTTCAATTTTGTTTAACTTTAAATTTTTTTGTGATAGGTTGCTCTAGTTAAGTCAGGGGAAGTTCAACCGGTTCGTCAAAATGATATCTTGACTTCTGCGATTGGTACACCAGAGCATTCTGGACGGTTGAGAGGATATCCGGTGTTCTCAGGCGTGAAGCAGGTGTACGGTAGTGGTACAAGAAAATCAAACAAGGGGTTTAGCAAAGAGGAGGTTGATCGGATGGTGCAAGAGGAAGTGAAAAGACGAATGGATGAGGAATTCAAGGCCCGAATGGATGAGGAATGGAACAGGCGAATGCAACAGTTCTCGCAAGTCCAAACACCGCAGACCTACGATCCAATTTTTCAACAAGCCATGATTATGCTATCACAGGGTAGCAATAATCAACCGCATCCGATTCCTCAATCTACTTATCAGGTTCTTAATTACACCTAGCTTATGATAGATATTAATTGCTTTTGCCCTCATATAGTATTTAGGGTTTCTAATTCGTTAATACAGGGGCCTGTCGAAGCCTTGCTGCTCCTACCAGGGATATCTGGGACGCCTGTGTATGTAGCTAGAGCTATGGTGTTTGCACAGGTTTCTGAGATAGTCCATGGACAACCAGTTGGCATAGGGGAGGTGAAGGTACAAATCTTAGAAGTTTTCGATAGTGCCAGACACGTGATAGTACCTTTTCCACCTCCTAACGCAGATGATCAGCTTGGTGTTCTCCAAGGTTCATTTCTAAGATGACCGGGTCATCTTGTAGATTATGACTTGACAAAACTGGTAAATCTTGATTTCAATTATAAATTTTCCAAAGTTCTAATTATTACATATACTGCTATATTAAAAAATGAGAAATATATCATTTTGATGACTAATGTGGATTTTATAGGAGCAAGTGAGGAAAATGACGAAACAAACTCCACATATTCCTCCGCAAGATAAGGGAAAGGAGACGGCGCAAGAGGGTGATGAAGATGAAGAGGAGAGTGTGGATCAGTTTTTTGCGGAGGAGGACATTCAATTGCACGATCCGTTCGTCCCTGATGAGAAGTTGGCACAGATTGGGCCTCACGCAAAGAGAATGCACGACTATATGAGGATGTTCGACAAATCAGTGACTGAATTCGTCGATATTCCTGCTGATTTCGAATTTCAAGATGTCAAGACCTTCATCCTTGAATTTAAAGACATCCGCCATGTCTTCAGTAGGAATGAACTCTTCGTTCAAGTGATTAAACTTTGGATCTTGTAAGTACTTTCCTAACTTTACAACAATTGATCATTGGTTATATGATATGTCTAATAAATTAAAACCCTAAACCCTAAACCCTAAACATTGTACATACAACATTTAGGCGGTGCAGGCAATATTGTGCTAATACTTTGATGAAGAAGTGGATATTTTGGGATCCGGAAAGATGCTCGGGTCGAGATGTACTGCAAGATGAGCTCGGAACTGTACGATACATAGCGAATCTTCTGAAGAAGTATGCTAAAAGGGATCCCTACCATGTTTTAGTGCATCATAATCGGTTAGTTATAAAATCTCTAATTCTGACTTTATCTTTTATTATGAATCTACTGTTTAATGTTAATTTCACCAACAAAGAGATAATATGTATGTAACTACAGGTCGCATTTTGTGATTATTATCGCAAAACTCTCGACACGAAATTACGATCAGTAAGAGATTAATTTTACGAACGAAGGCTACCAATCTCCAATTCTACGAAATTACGATCAGTAAGTTTAGACTTAACATATATATATATATATAATGCGTGTATGCATTGTTTAGTTATACTAATATCTAAAAATGAATTTTCATAATTTTATATTTAATTTTGCAGAGCTCTGTCAAGATTGGTCCAAGTTCCCAAGTTTGAAGTTCAAATGATTCCCGTACATAGTTCAATACTAATATATGTAGTTTCAACAATTTCGTAATTTATTTAACTTAAACTAAATAGTATTATTTTATGTTCTTGTAGAGTCCACGACAACCAAACAATACAGATTGCGGCTTTTATGCGATGACTTCGCTACGCAAGATCCTTGATCACTGCACGCTACATCCGGACCTACCATCGGTATGGATTAAGTTTAATTAACCTTAATGTATATATATATGAAAATGTTTTAAGGTTTGTAATTTAGAGTTTAATGTATATTATATTGTGGAGTTTAGAGTTCATAGGTTACTAACTATATGAAATGTCAATAAAATGCAGTTTTTGCAACCTGTGGGGAAGCGTTATAGCGAGGACGAGATTAATTTTACTGTAAATGAGTGGTTCGGCTTTTTACTTGGACATTTAGGTGCTAATAATTGATGACTACAAAAGTTGTGATATTAATATATTAGATGTTATGATAAATGTTAATTTGCATGTGATTTGATAATTATTATTGTGTGTATGATGCATGTGATATGTAAATTGCTGGTACATATCGGTATTCTTAATTGATGGCTAGCAAAAATGGCGCTAGCCCCAGAAACAAAAATATTTTTTTTTATATTTGTCTCGCACTTTTTCAGTCCAACCACGGAAGATCAGATAGTCCTCTATGGGGCGAAGAAAATGCGGATCAGATACCCCTTGAGCCCCCTGGAATTCGAACACCACTACCCGTTTTACGAACGAAAGATAGCAATGCGACCCTAGGGACCTCAAGAGTTGATTGTTTGTGTGTAGGTCCTTTCCTTCCAGCAGGCGCAAGCCCCTGGTGTTAATTACCTCCGATCTGAGTCCAAGTTGGGAATCAGACAAGAGCACCTCTAGATCGGGAATAATTAAATGATTAGGCATTGAAAGCAATTGGAGTCAGTTTTACTTGATATAATGGCTAGTGCTATGTGGAATGTGGTCATGATGCAGAATGCATATGCATGCTATGCTGACTTAAACTTTAAGCGATATGAGACTTCGATGCTTTATCTTTTATAATTATAACTTTTATTGCTTCTAAGATTGTTATCATAAGACAGTCAGATCGTTGGATCATAGGTTGGTCTTGGTTATCTTGATATGGACTTGGCTTTCTGTGTAGTACCAGGATATAGAGCCTTAGGATCTTGTTTGATTTGATTTGGCGTTTGACTTAGTATTGGCCTCTAGGTTTGGACTTGGCTTTTGGATGTTCATTCGAGTTTGGGTTTGGAGTTGAATTTTGGGTTTGAGACTTAATTCAGAATCTGGGGTCCTGAGTCTGATTTGAGTCTAGTTGTGGTTTAACATCGGTGTTTGGATTTTGGTTTCTTGGTTTAGGATTTAGGGTTTAAGGTTTAGGATTTAGGGTTTGAGACTTGATCCAGAATCTGGAGCTATGGATTTGGTTTGAGTCTGGTTATGGTTTAACATTGGTATTTGGATTTTAGTTCCTTGGTTTCAGGCTTTCGTTCTGAATTTCTGGGTTTGGGTCTGGTTGAGGCTTCGGTATTTAGTTATGGAGTTTGGATTTAGGTTCAGTTCTGAGTCCCAGTTGAGTTTAGATGTCTGGGTTCAATTTTTCGGGAATTGTCTTGAAGTCCTGACTCGGCTTGGGTCTTAAGTTTGAAGTATGGGTTCTGACTTTACTGGCTCTAGAGTGTCCTGGCTCTGAAGAATACCTATCATCCAAGAATCCCTGCTGTCCTTTAATAACAATATTAATTTTTAAGAATGTTTATGTTTATTTATTATTGGCTTTTATGATATTTTTAAAGTTTTATGGACTTTTAAATAAAAGTGACTCTTAAGTTGGTTTTTTATATATGATGTGTCAGATAGAAATGTTCTTCATAATTTTCTGGACATTTTGGTATTTTATGGGAATTTTTATGATTTTCTGGCTATTTTTAATGTATTTTTGAAGTTCTGGTTTGCTGCAAATTCTCTGGTCGGTCCACGTCATCAGCAGAGTTGAGCTGTCAGGCTCTGGTTGGTCCACGCAGGCAGGGAAGTGTGGTTTGAGCTATGCCGCAGCGCTAGCTACACGGCTCGAGTCGCAGCGGATCAGGTGAAGATGCTGGGGTTGAGTTGGCCAAGCCGACTGGTCTACACGCACGCCTGTGAACCGCCTCGAGTCTGAGGTGAACTTGAGTTCGGTTGGTTCACAGTGCACCGGGTTCATCTCAGTTAGCCTTCTCATTTGGTTCAGTTTTCCTCTTTCTGTGGTTCTTCTGGAATGGCCCTTTGTACAACGCCTCCATTTTTGTGCATATCTTGACTCTGGTATAGTGCCTAGCAATTTTGTCGCCACAGAAAATCAACACATGGCGTTTTCCATTTATCCGTTGCTTCTGAAGCCTATCCATCCGTCGATCGACCTCAAGATTCGTGCAGGGGTCAACAGAGGTCTTTTTCCTCCTTCATCTCCTTCGATTTTCTTTCGTTGCCTTTGACTCGACAGCTACTGAGGTCTTCCGCCATTGACTTGAGCCGTCTGACCATCATTTCTCTCATGGTTTGTTTCAACAGCGTCGTCTTATTCTCCTCTTCTCTTCTGTGCCTTCAATTTCGCCATTGGACTTGCAATTGACTGGGCCCACTTTGGCTTGCTATTTTCACCATGCTCGGCTATCTCCGCCCAATTGCGCCTTCTGAGGAGTTTGTTCTCTTCTCAGGCGAGTTACACGACACCTACTTCTCTTCTTTTGTCGATTTAAGCCACTGGAGGATGTGCTTTCTCTTCAATCATGTCGATGGGATGAACTCGAGGTCTGGCCATGGCGGCTGTGTCTCAACCTGCTGTCCTTGTGCTTTAACAGATGCACAAACTCTTTTTACTTGATTTAAGTCACTTTTATCTTATATTAGATGCAGATGTGAGATGCAAAAATATGAAATAAATATGAAATAGCAATATGGCACCAGACCACCATTGTTTGGTGGCTGGGCTAACTCAAACGCCAATCAAAACAGCAATTGAACTTTCAAAACTTCTTTATTGATATATGGAAGAGGTGGTTTACAGATTCAAGCTACCTAGGCTCTCTCTTCTCTCTTCTTTTCTTCTATTTCCTATTACAAGCTAACTGCTCGACGAAATTACAGAGCTTTCTCTCTTCTATTCTAACCTAACCAAGGATGGAGGCAGAGCTTCAGTGTATATGGTAAGCTTGGGGTAGGTGGAGGCTCTTTTCTTCTTCTGATTTGAGGTCTTTATATAGGCTTGAGGTTAGGGTTTCCATGGAGTTGAGCCATGCGCATCTCACCCTTCGTCTTGATCCAGTGGTTGATGTAGAGCCGTGGGGAGCAAGTTCTTTGGCAAAACCATGAGCTGGTATTGAAAATCTGTGGATGGTTTTCGTTGTGTGGTGAAGATGAGCCATGGAGTTAGGGTTTTGATCCAATGGCTCATGTGCGGCTGCCATGGGCATCCCTTCTTCACCTCTCTTCCTTTACTGGTCAATTGCACTCACCAATAGTGCTTTAACATGTGGTATGTGATGTTCACTAAGCATTGAGGTGGCATGATGATTCAGACTTGTATTTTCACTTGGTGCCATGTTGGTTGCGAAGTTCACCATGAGTTTCAATTATTCTTGCCTTTAGATTTCATAGCATCAATCCAGCTTACCAACCTTCATTGAAAAGCCTTTGGTGCTGTGGTGGCAGTGTTTCATTGGTTCCATTTTGACTTGGGGGAGGGTTTACTGCCACTTGGCAATTTGAGTGAGAGAGAGTATATTTGCTGTTATTGTTTGGCTATCTCCATTCCTTGGCGCCAAAGTTCAGCAGTTGGCATACTCAGTAGTGCAGCAATTGGGGGCGGCGGCAAGGGTATGAGAGGTATTTCCCAGCTGCATTTTGTACCTTGATGTTGATTTCATGGATGGAGAGGCTCCATGTAGCCGTTTAAACACCCAATTTCCCATTTTGCCCCTGAATGTAATACATGGTTCACACGCTTGATATGCATTAATGACACACATGGCTGTATATTCCTTAGTTAACCATGTTGTAATATCTCATCCATGTTACTTAGAGATTAATATTTGCTTCATTTTGCAAAATTGTTTGCTGCCTCCTTTATCAACACATATGCAACCCTTTTGATCATCATCTGATGGCTGTCAGGTACTCCTTGGGGAACAAGTTCCTTCAGTCTTGTCTCTTCTGGCGTTTAGAGCACATGTAGGAGGGAGGGGACCAGTGAGATAAGCTTCTCTTCACTTTTTCCCCTTTTTCACTTTTTACTTCTTTCAAGTGCAGCCGATATCAACCTTATCTCTAGTTTAATTCATATGTCTCATTAATTGCTATGATACAATCACAGCCTCTGGGCACCTTGTTTAACACATATTAAGTGCTAATTGCCTCTGTAAATGATTGTTAGTCCTTGTTGAATCAGCATTTAACCATGCCATGTCACCAAATTGGTGCTCACAGCCACTGGGTTTGGATTGGCCATAATTAATTACATAACCTGCATTATGACATCTCTAAAGACATGTATAAACTAGGTAGTTAACGCTTTGGTGATCTGAGTCCTTCAATTTCGAGTTCCTTGCAATACTCTTCACTGGACACCTCCAATTGGCGGGTTACGGTGTCTTCTTCTCCAACCTGAAGGTCCTCTGCTATTCCGTCTGCATCTCTTAGTTCATTCAAGTGCTTTAGGATTCACCTGCCGGGTCTATTTCCAGTAACACCCCCATTTGACCCTCCTTCTTTCGAAGCTTGTTTCTGCGATCATGGTGGATGGTGTTACCATCCCCTTTCCACCAAATTGACACCGAGTCTTCATTCCCAATTTCTCTCACAACACTAGACAAGCTTTTCAGGTATGCCTCTCACTCAATTCATTGTTTATTTAGGTCAATTTTACACGACTTCATCTCGACTGCTGATCATTTCTTCTCTGAAATTTACTCGCCTCAGTCACTGTTGCTGCTCAAGCTTGGTGTCATTGTACTCGTGAGATCGTCGCCTACACAGCGGTACTATCAGTCGAGGCGGAGACGGCGTGTAGCGGCGGCGAAGGACATCCCTACGCCGGAGAAGAAGGCCTCTTTGTACGGGTCTGTTTCTCCTCTCTTTTTTTTATTTTTATTTTTAACAGAAATGGTGGGGCCATTGGTTTAATCCAATCGGGAGGTGCCACGTGGCTTTACGGTTTTAGAAAAATTAAATATCCGGTGGGGCCCACTTGTCAGTGAAGCTGATTGAATTTCATCCGAACTGGGCCGGGTCTTTGCATGGGCCTTTGTATTCTGTTTTTTTTTCTTGGGCCTTCCTCACCTTTGGGCTTTTATTTTAATATTTGGCCCATGTACATGTATATTCATATTTCTCCTTTGATGCTATATTCGCAAATAAACATACTGTTCAGCCTGACAGTCTGTTTAACCACTTGCCTTGGATATGGGTATTTGTCCTTGATATGTTGCCATCTTCTCTTTAAGATATGTCAATTTAGTTCCAGTATTTTAATTGATAGAGTCCCAGAATGGTATGGTTTCCAGATGATCGATAGAGCCCGAAATTATGCAATTTCTAGATAATCTCATTTGGGCCCTTTTTCAGGTAGTACTTGATTGTATTCCCATGTTTATCAACTTGTAGCCGAATTTAAAGGCAAACACCATCTAACCTCCATTTGTCGTGGTATTGGACCTGTCCGTTTGTTGCTGTGGTTTTGAGGTTAATTTTACTGCATTGCTGAAAAAAAATATTTTGGTGCCCATCCATAGGTCAGTTTGGCATGAAACTTTGCAGGGTTCCCCATAAGGATATAAGGGATATGGTTGCTACAAATTTTCCATTTTTAGGACCTTCATGTAATTAATTGTAGGGATATCACAGGCTCATAATGGCATTTCCCATAATTAATTTACCGTCCGTTGTTTAGGAATTTCTGTATTTTCCTTCCATGCTTCACGATCGTTTTGTCAAGGCCATTTTGTTTAATTGTTGGAGTTATGGAGTCTGGTTTCATTTGTGGGATGAGATTTGTTTTATTTATTCTATGGTTTCATGCAGCAAAATTTAGAGGCAAACAAATGCCCCCCACCAGGGTGAACTGTGAGACTATGTTGAACAGTTTGCCCTGGTGTCCCCATTGCCTTTTGATTTTATGGTTAGGTCTTGGCAGTCTTAGGTTCAGGTTTGCCTTGGTGTTCTTTATTGAACTTTTCATTTCATCTTTCATTTCTCATTTAGAGTGCTCAGGGGTTCTGTTTCTCATTATCATGTTCTTTTTCAGAGGCCATGGACCCTGTGGTAGATCCTAGGATGATCCCTGAGTTTCAGTTTAGGAGGACTGGCCCTTTTGGTCCTTCTGACGCCGCCATTCAGTCATACATAGACCGACATTTGGATCCTGAGGGCGCACATCGTTCTGATCACTGGTTCTGGAGGCACCAATTGTTGTCCGGTCGAGATAACTTCCATGGATTGTTTGTTAGACATGATCCTTCTGTTTCACCGCCTCAGTTTCTTCACAAGCGTCCTGCTTTGATGCTTGACCCGCCATCTCATACTGAGGAACGTAGGAGTCAGACTTATGTCGATTTTGCCCCTGTTGGGCATGATAGAGATCATAGAGATGCTGTGAGGGATATACAGGGCCTCTTCTTACATCCATGTGTCCGAACTGGACCGTCTTCTGATGTTCATTTGTTGAGTACCGAGATGTGTGAGGAGCGTGTCGCACCTTGGGATCCTGACTGTTTGAGCATTACAGGGGATCTAGTTTGGGTTCCTGGGCAAGTTGAGTGGACCCGCTATGTTATGACCCACATGAGGGATATTTTGGAGAGTACAGAGATATTTGGCGGAGTGGCTATGACTCTGTTTAGCTTCCTGAGACATGATATTTTGATAAAGGCAATGGCCACCAATTGGAGTTATGTGTGGAACACCTTTCCGTTAGAGGACCGCGAGGCCACTCTGGACATTCAGCAGATGGTGCACTTGCTTGGGGTTCCTGCTGAGGGCCGTATTTATGAGGAGAGGGTACCGCCGGACGAGGAGCTCTCTGGGCTTGACCCTTCAGGTTTGGAGTTCCATTCTTTTTCTGCTCGTGCTTTGTTCCAGTTTTATTATGAGATTGCAGCTACTCGGGCCTTGAAAGGACAGAGTCGTGATGTTCCATTTCGGGCCTGGATCCGTTATTTTATGGATAGAGTACCAGAGGGCCGCGCTTCCCCTTTTGTGGACCCCCTTGATCCTATGGGTGTTGGTTCTGATCAGATCCACAACCCTCATATTGATAGAGATTTCTCTCGATTGAGCTCGAGGGTTTTGGATCGGGTCACTGTGTTAGCTGCTTATCTGTCTTGGTGGTTATGCTACTATGTCCTTCCTTATGATCCGGCTGGCTATATTCGTCCCGGGGTATTCGTCATGGCTGCTACTTTAGCACGAGGTTTCAGAGTTTCATTGGCCGTTCCAGCCTTGGTCAATGTTTATCGTGCTATGAGGGAGCTTACTTCCTCTAGAGATCCTTCATATGCTCGAGTTGTTATGCCTTCTCATATACTTCTTGGTTGGTTTTACGTTTGTTGGGAGAGGGGTTATTCGCCGGCCATTTCTAGCAAATTGAGAGAGCAACTGCCTGCACTGAGCTTTATAGCTGGAGCTCCATTATGTGATGTTAAGGGCTATGCAGCGCATATGTACTTCATTCATAGTGTGTCATTCATTAGTTGTTATAGGCCTGAGGCGTTCACTAGGGATTGGCCAGGAGATCGGGAGGATCTTACTCGGTTGGTTGATTCAGAGGTTTCAGCCAGGGGAGCACGGCCTTGCTTGTGTTCTCGTCGTTTCAGGCATGCGAGGGACTTTGCCATCGCTACTCGAGCTGGCTTCTTGACTACTCGGATAGGGGACAGGGTCATTGCTGAGGTTTATTCCCCACACAGATGCGCATGGCAGTTTGGATATGATCAGGATATACCTGCCAACATAGTCCCTTCTAGACCGCCAATTGGGACTTTTGAGTCTATTGCTGAGTGGGGTATTTTCGCCTTACGCCTTGGTACTGGGGCGGAGTGGCTTATCCCACCCATGTCTCGTATTGGAGTAATGACTTCTCTTTATGACCGATGGCTTAGGCGCTGGATCAAGCTTGCCCATACACTTCCACCAGCTGTGCTAAAGTCAAAGGTTTTCCCCACCCATCGTACTTCTAGGCAACGATCTCGTCTTGGTTCTAGGCAGCTCAGGAGTTATTCTGGTGTTGACACTCGTGTGCCTTCCCTTCACTCTCAGCCTGAGTACCTGGTTCCTCCCAAGCTCTTGGAAGATGGCACTTTTCAAGGTGTGAACGTCTTCTTTTCTAACATTGTCATGTATGTTATCATTTCTGTTTCCTTCTTTTATGAATTTGTTTGTCGCTCAGGGTATGGAGTTTATGGGCGTAACCACTTTCGCTTCATTGTCCCTGGTACTCATGACATGGGTGGTGAGGCTTCTCCCGCTCACACAGTGGGTCCAGATGATTTCGAGTATTACGCCACGACACCCAGGGATGGCGAGACTTCTCCTACTCGCACAGTGGGACCAGATGACTTTGAGTATTATGCCGCGACACCAGGTTTCGGCGCTTTCTCTCTTTTCCATTTCTCTTTTTTTTTTTTTATGTTGTCACCTTATAAGCCTATGTGTTACAGGCACTCCTTCATCCCTTCCCTCGCCAGATTATACCATGGAGCTTGCAGAAGAGGAGGCTAGGATCGAGCAAAGGAAGAGACAAAACGAGGATCTTATTCACGCTGAGGAGATGGCTCGTTATGGCTCTAGGCGGAGGGTCGACATTGGTCCTCCTAACACTGAGTTTCTTATGGAGCCTTCCCACATTCTTCATATTCCAGGTGCTTTTCATTCCTTCATCATTCTCCCTTTCACTTTCTTTCCTTTTTTTTTTTTGACTTTTAATTCATGGTTTTCTGCGGGTAGTTGTTGCAGTATCTCCTGTGCTTGAGTCTCAGGTGACACCTTCTGTGGAAGTTATCGATGACATAGAGGATGTCAAGACGGTTTTGGAGGAGATTGAGGTAGAGGAAGTTCTGGTGGAGGAGGTTCCCTATGATGAGGTGATTCCAGGTCTTTTTCCAGTGGCAGAGGCTCCCATCATTTCAGATGACACATTAGCCATTATTCCTGTGACTGCACTTGGGTGTGAGGTAGTACCTTTCCCTTGGGTTCCTCGCTCACCCTTAGGTCTAGGTATCACTTCAACTACTCCATTCTTTCCCTTTATATATATATATTTTTTTTTGCACTCTCATTCACCTTCCCATCCAATTGGATATATATAGGTCGCCTTCTTTTTTCCACCTTTGCCTTTGATGTTGATCTGTCTCCGTTCGGCCATTTGAGTTTGTATTATGGGTCAGGGCTTTCTGCGGGAGACGTAACATTGTTAGCAGATGCTGCACTTGCGGTCTTCATTGCTTCTGATACTTAATCTTCCATCATGTCCTTTCATTCACACTCCCCAGATCACTTATCGTCTTGTTGCTGCAGGTCATGGTGAGATTGATCATTCTGTTATTTCAGCTTCGGCTTCACTTGGGCTAGCAGACTCGGGCATTGGGTGTCAGACCATTGTTTTGTCCCGTGCGATGGAGGTGGCCTATACCTTATCCCCCGACACTGTTTTAGTTGAGCTGTGTGGTTCTGGAGATACTGAGTCATTGACCTCGTCAGATACAGAGTCCGTTATCAGCTATATGGATGAGGGGCCATTAGAGGTGGTTTTAGCCCTTCCTTGTTGTGCTCTTGATGATGACATGATAGATTCAACCTTTGAGGACAGTGGAGAGACTGATCCTTACTTTGGAGAGGGGAGCGGTATGACAGAGCCTCTTTCCATTGCTAGTGGGATGACAGAGCCCTACTGTGAGGAGGGTGTAGAGGTGGAGGCATCTGTTCGTGCTTTCGAGTAGGGGTTGTGGAGTTTGCTTTCGAGTAGAGGTGGAGCCCTACTGTTTTTTTTTTAGTTTTTGGGGTTTTAGATTGAACTTTAGTTTTAGACTTGGTCTTAGTTGATTGTCTTTTCAATGTTGTGGTTGGACCTTTTGGTCATATGATATTTTGGGTCTTTCTTGAGCTTGTATGACTCTTTGGGTTTGATTGTAGTTGGTTTATGGATATGGATATTATATTTCTTGTTGTCATTGGGTTCATCAATTTTGTTTATTAAAATTCTTGGATCGCGAAGCGATTGTGTTCCTTCATTGTAAACCGCCACGCCTTTTGATTTTTCACCTTTATTAGCAAGCTCAAGAAGGCATACGCTCTCTGATGCCCTAATTCATTTATATATAAGGCATCATGCGCACGTAACCCGTATCATTTTCTCCTTCCAAATTTTCTTCCTCTATCTCCGTTTTCCATGGCCGGCGTCATAGATCCAAGGAATCCCAAACGTCCCAGAGACGAGGGTAGTTCCTCTGCCCAAGGCGTGCCACCTTCCAAGCCTAACTGGTCATATGACCCAGGCAACCGTTATCTGTTTCAAGACGACGAGGCTTTTGAGTGTTATCAAAGTAACATTGGTGAAGGGGGGCGTGAAGTTTCCGCCTGCTTTTTCTTCCATCCTCAGGGGCGTTTCACCACCCCTTATATGAGTTTGATAACAGGGTGGCTTAATGCCTGGAGCCTTCAAGGCTTATCAAGGCTCGACACTCCTTACCATCCGGATATCACCAAGTTATTTTATGCTAACCTCCGTGTCACCTTTGACCATCATGGTATTCCTTCTGCCTCCTCCTATCTTTTTGGCAGGCTCTTTCACATAGGGGTCGAGGATTTGGCTGACTTGATTGGTGCCGCAGATACTTTAAACGGCTTGTCGGTTTATGCCTTCGGGAGTTGGCCCCGTGAGCAAGGGACATACCGGGGCCACTGCGAGTGGTTCAAGATACCCAGATCTGAGGCAAGTTCTGAACTGGTCTCTACTACGCATTTGCCCGCGCTACACCGGTAATTTGTCATTTGTGTGTTGCTTTTTTGTTTTATTTCTTTTGTTTGTCACCGAAGGATAGGTTCATGACTATGAAGTTTATATGTTCCTTTCAGGTTATTCTTCTTGGTTATCAACTACATCCTCTTTCCTCAGGGTGAGTTATCAGACTTGACTCGCCCAGGGACTTTGTTCTATCTTCGCTTATTGCTTCTCAAACGCGGGAAAGCTAATCTTCCTAGCCTCATCCTCCAAAACATGCATCATGTCACGAGGTTTCCCAAGGGCCATTTGCCTTATGGGAGTTTAATCGAGGCCTTGATGGAGCGGGCTCAGATCCCATTGCCTGAGACGTTGTGGGGGAATCCAATCACTGAGCGGCTTATGCTGTACCCGCGCAACCTGCTCTTAGATTTAACTTCCTTTGGGTGGGTGGAGATGGTTCATGGTACTCTGGTCCCTGACCCCAACTACCCGGTGAACAGTCATATCCTTCATAGGTTTGCTGCCGTGAATCAGTATAGTCCGGTGAGAGAGGCTTCTCCCCCTTCTCCAGACGGCTCAGCCATTGAAGAATCTTTTCCACTCCAGGAACACATAGACCAGCGTTTTAAGGAGCTAGATCAGCGACTGGAGAATGTCGAGACGATGCTTCAGTTAATTCATAACACCTTAGAGACCTTTGCAGGGGCGATGGCCGCAGCTCAGGCGCCTCCAGTGCCTCCGATATGAGGAAGTCTTGGATGTTTGACCATTTGGTTTTGTTGTTTTCATTGCTTCATTTCGTGCTTCTTTTTTTTTGTTGTTGTTCAAACTGTGGTAATTTGGATGGTTTATGTCTGGTATTTTGATTTTATGGTTTGATTAGGGCAATCTGGAAGCCTAATAACTCTTGGTCTGTTGATTCTGGTTTGTGGACATCTGTTGAGGTTTATTAGTGATTTGGTTTAGATTGTCATAGATAGCGACACCAGATATCGCTAGTGGGACAGATATTTTTTGTTATTCTCCCTGCTCTTTGGTTACGGCAGCAAGGAACATACCGGTGGGATTTGTCTATTCTACATTGTTGCCTCGGTAGCTAGGACCATTCCGGTGGGATTTGTTTGCTCCATATTACCGCTCCGGCACGTAGGATAGACATTCTGGGTATAGCACGCAGTGGGACTTTGTGCATCGTTTTCTGTTGGTTGTTTTGGTATGACGGTAAGGGACGTACCGTCGGGACTTGTCTGTTCCATATCACTCTTTTGATGTGGTGAGATGGGGTTTTCTCCTGGCTCTTTGGGTACGGCAGCTAGGAACATACCGTAGTCGGTGGTTTAAGGCCCAACACGACCATGGGCCCCTCTGGGTATTAGGATTTATGAGGCCTATTCCTTGACATGGTTGGCGGACATCAGCCGTGGTGTTCTCCGTTTTCAGAGGGGCTTTTAGGTTCGGTTTGGTCTTCATTCATTTTTTGGTAGGTTTCGGCGAGAATTACATTTGGAGCAGACAGGTTGTCTTTTCGATCTGTAACTGTTGAGAATGTGGTTTTGACTAATCCCATGGTAAATTTCACCTTTTGTGTCTTAATTTAGAGTTCAAGACACAGAACTTTTGTTCATCCTTTAGTTCGGTGAGATGAACAGGCACCTAGTACTTTGTTTAAAGGACAAAGCACAAGACTTTGGCCATCTTTTTTTGGGTAGGTGTGATGGACAGATCACCGCATTGTGTCTTAATTTAGAGTTCAAGACACAGAACTTTTGTTCATCCTTTAATTTGGTGAGATGAACAGGCACCTAGTACTTTGTTTAAAGGACAAAGCACAAGACTTTTTAGGGTCGTATTTTGGGGTGTAGGCCATTTGTAAAGGAAATGTTCTATGAATGCCCATAAGGACAGAACACTCCTTTTACCTTGGCCCGGTGGGACAGGACATTTTGTGTATATTTTTAGAAGTTTCGGATTTTGGACTTTGAAATTTGCCTTTTTATTTAGGGATTTGAGAATATTTAGGGAGATTTGGCTTTTAACCTTTTGTTTGAGCTATATTTTAGCTTGGTCTAGTTTCTTTTGGTCATGTGCTTTTATATTTTGGAATAAGATGTATTTTTTGTTGGACTTGGATTTTATTTAGGTTTTCGACTTAGGGTCATTTTAGGAAATTTTGAAGGGTTCATTTTATTCAAAGGTTAATTTATTACTTTAGGGTTTTGGCTCAGGAATGCTCCATAGTGTTCAAAAGAACGGAGCACCCTGTTGTACCTTGACCCAGTGGGATATGGTATATAGAATTTTATTTTTTGTTTGGACTTTGATTTTGGTTGGGATTTTAGAGTTGGGTTAAATTCTTTCGCTGAAGAGCGCTCCATAAATGTTCCAAATAACAAAACATTCCTTTGGGTTTTCATCAAGTAGGACATGAAATTTTTATTTAGTTTAGTCCCCTTTTATAGGTTATGATTTAGTTTGGGTTTTGAGCTCGTGAGTTTTCGGACTTGCTTTGTGGAGTTTGGGGTTTTATCTCGTAGCATTCAGATCCATCCTCCAAGTTTTAGATTTGTTTGATGAGGTTTGGTGAAGAGGACACCCTTCGAGGTCGTACGGATGGGTTGTCTTCTCGGCTTCTAATCTTCAAGGAATACGGTGTTTATGGGAGACTGGCGCTCTCAGAAAGCTTCATGTGGCGTGATCCAAATGTCTCCAATAAAAGTCTTTTTTTTTTTTTTAGGTGCCAAATTAATTTAATCTTGCTTGTGATTGATTTTTTGCTTGAGTGAGAAGTAATGCTTGAGCATAAGATACCAATTCGAGACACGGTGCTGACTGATATCGAAGATCTCAAGGTAGAATACCGGACACAAGACACGTTGTCGATCCGATACTAGATGGCTTCTCTCTTTTGGTTGGTTTTTTTTTTTGGTTGGTTTTGTTTTAAGGACGAGAAAGTACTTGAGTATGAGATACCAATTCGAAGCACGGTGCTGAATGATACCGAAGATCTCAAGGTAGAATACCAGACACGAGACGCGTTGTCGGTCGGGTATTAGAAGGCTTCTCTCTTTTTGGTTGGTTTTTTTGTTGTTGGTTTTGTTTAAAGATGAGAAAATACTTGAGGATGAGATACCAATTCGAGGCGCAGTGCTGATTGATACCGAAGATCTCAAGGTAGAATACCAGACACGAGACACGTTGTCGGCCGGGTATAGGAAGGCTTTTCTCTTTTTGGTTGGTTTTTTTTTTGTTGGTTTTGTTTAAAGATGAGAAAATACTTGAGGACGAGATATCAATTCGAGGCGCGGTGCTGATTGATACCGAAGATCTCAAGGTGGAATACCAGACACGAGACGCATTGCCGGTCGGGTATTAGAAGACTTCTCTCTTTTTGGTTAGTTTTTGTTGTTGGTTTTGTTTAGGGATGAGAAAATACTTGAGGATGAGATACCAATTCGAGGCGCAGTGCTGATTGATACCGAAGATCTCAAGGTAGAATACCAGACACGAGACACGTTGTCGGCCGGGTATAGGAAGGCTTTTCTCTTTTTGGTTGGTTTTTTTTTGTTGGTTTTGTTTTGGGATGAGAAAATACTTGAGGATGAGATATCAATTCAAGGCGCGGTGCTGATTGATACCGAAGATCTCAAGGTAGAATACCAGACACGAGACGCATTGCCGGTCGGGTATAGGAAGGTTTTTTCTCTTTTTGGTTGATTTTCTTGTTGTTGGTTTTGTTTAAGGATGAGAAAATACTTGAGGACGAGATATCAATTCGAGGCGCGGTGCTGATTGATACCGAAGATCTCAAGGTGAAATACCAGACACGAGACGCATTGTCGGTCGGGTATAGGAAGACTTTTCTCTCTCCTTGTTTGTTTGTATCAGGCTCTAAATATCAACCACTGTTGACTCAGATCCAGACCATATTTCTTTGGACTTGGATTTAGGTTTGGTTTTGGACTTAGTTTGGATTTAGACTTGGTTTTGATTTTGGTTGTGAGTTTAGGTTTGATTTTGATTGTATTTTTGGATTTAGATTTGGTTTTGACTGTAGTTTTGGATTTAAACTTGATTTTGGTTTTGATTGTTGGTTTGGATTTGGTTTTGATTGTAGTTTTGGATTTGGACTTGATTATTGTTTTGATTGTTGGTTTCATTTTTGTATAACATTGACTGGAGAGCTCTGAGTTTCCCTTGCCCCCAGTTTAACCTTAGCATTCCCATTTCAGTTTGGACTCAATATAAGTTCTCGCCCTGAGGAGGCTGTTGAGATTGAGACCTTTTGAGTGTTGATGCTTCGTCTTTTTGAGCCATCATTTGGGACTTCGTCATTTTCTTCTACATGAGAGATTGCATTGCTGGTAGCGGACCAATATTCTTGCTCCTTATGATCATCATCATTGGTCTCACTTTTGTTTTTGCAAGTTTGACGGGGTATTAAACTGGCTTTTGCATGAGGCATGGGGTTTTGTTGAGCATCCTTAAGTAGCATGAGCTCACCCTTTTGGATCATTCCTTCCACCACATCCTTGAACACATAGCATTTTTCAATTGGGTGTCCGATGATCCTATGATATAAGCAGAATCTAGGATCATCAGTGTTTTTCATTTCACCTGGTCTCTTGCTTGGAGGAAGTTCCAGTCTACTTGAGATTTGGTGAAAAAGACTCCTTGTCTCTTCTACTCTGAAAGAGTATGGTTTGCTCATTTGCTCAACCAGGGATGGTCTTCTCGCCTTTGGCAGTGTCTGGTTGATATCACTTTTCCCTTGAGAGCGAACATAGTCAGAGGTGTGACCATGTCTGCCCGACGCCTTTGAGTCCTCGACTCTTTGAGTTGGTATAAGGCTTTTGGTTGCCCGAGCCATTCCAGCTTTTGCTTTGTTGCTCTGGTGGTATTGAGACCATTCATCTGGATTTATCCCTCCGTCTTTCTGAAAGGAGTGTGGTTTATCCTTTGGTTCAACTGGAGACAAGCACTGTTGATACTCCTTTAGGCCTTCTGTTTGGTTTGGTTTATCGAACTCATTCCGAAAAGCAATGACCATGTCGCTCCATGTTCTGATACTATCCTCTTCAAGGGAATCATACCACTCGAATGCAGGACCAGCAAGGCTTGCTGGGAATTGTCGAAGCATCCAAGCGTCGTTTCCAGCTGTTTGGCCACATAACTCAATGAAATGAGCTAGGTGTTGGCCAACACGATCCTCTTTGATCTGATCCCCAGTGAACATTTCAAAGTCAGGGATTATATATCCATCTGGATATTGTACATTATTGTACTCAGCAGGGTAAGGTTGTTTTATGTGGCCGTCGAAAGAGGCCATCACGCCTTTGTTTCTTTTCATTTGTTTTAAGAGCATCCATATCACACCATTTTCTTGTTGGAGTCCAACCATTTTCTGGTACATTCCAAAATTTTCTTCTTTCAGTGCGGCAATCTCACCACACATTTCTCTATTCTCTTGGTAGAGTGCAGTAATTTCGCGTCGCATTTCACCGTTTTCTAGCCGAAGCATTGCAATCTGACCATCATGCATATCCAGTCGCTTGCTCAGGCCTTCTAAAGTGTCTTGTTTAGGGCGACCGGTCAAGGCCGACACTTCTTTGACATTTTCATAAACCTTTGATTCTTCATTTATCCATTGAAAAGGGTTTTGGACGACACATGATATAGGTATTGGGTTTTCCTCAATATTGTTTTCTTCGTTTGGCGGATCGTCCATCGAGAGTTCATCACATGAAATATGAGAGACCATGTGGGATGAGTAAGACTCCCCCATCGACTTCCCTTGTATTTTGTTGCTATTGTTTTTCTTAGAGGTCCTTGAACTTCCTGCCATTCCCATATTATTAGAAAGTCGGATCATCCTAGTTTCTGCTTTCTCTGTTTCATTTTCACATTGGTAATGCCAATCTTCTGGTTTTAATCTTTCATAGTTGTCAACCTTGGTTAATAAGCCTTCAATTGTGGTTTTCATTATGAGGAATGGTTTGATTCGTCCATAGATATTCCTTATTATCATTTCTGCCAAGTCAGTTTCAGGGACCGGTGGTTTGCAAGAAAAGTTCATTTTCCAGATCCGGGTAATAAAATCCCTAACAGATTCCTTTCTCTTTGGTTTCTCATTCGCCAAATCAGCCATTGTAATTTTTCGGGTATGGATTGCAAATCTTCGACAGAAGGCATTTGCCATATCTTCCCAGGTTTGGATACTATTTTCTTCTAGAGAGGTATACCATTCCAAGGCTGGACCTTTTAGGCTTAGAGGGAATTGGCGTAGCAGGTAGACTTCATTTCTCACTGTGTCCCCGCACTTCAGTCTAAACTGGACCAAATGTATTTCGGGGCTCTTTTTGGTTCCCATGCCATCAAACAATCTGAACTTTGGTATCACGTATTCCTCTGGATAGCATACCAGATCATACTCTTTAGGGTATGGGCTCCCAAATCTCTCCTTAGGCTGTATGAGGTGACCTAGCCCGGATTGTTGCAATCGACGATTTAACATCTCATCCATTTCCTTTTCAATCATCTTTTGCACCTCGAGAGACACCATTGAGTCATCTCTTGGCTTTTCATTGTCCCTTAGAATTGACTTGCCTTTTGTGTGGTCAGTCTTTCCCTTTAAAGCACGACCTCTTCGTTCCCCAGATTTAGGGCTTACAAGACCGATTTCCCTGGGATGTGCATCCATCTTCTCATGGAGGAAATCTTGCCACAATCCTCTTTCAGTTATAATGTCTTGCATATTTGTGCACCATTTTGATAACCGAGTATTCTCTTGCTGAACGGTCGCCAGTTCATGACTACCTTGTTCTAGCATTTGACTACTTTTGGAAACCTTATCATTATCAGAGGATGCCCCCAGCTCAAGGCCAATTTCTTCACTTTCTACAGGCTCTTCACGAGACACCCGATCAGATAGAGAATACTCACTTCCTTCTATGTCACAAGTGAAAATTCCTTCCTTGTCATTTGGGGTTTTTATTACATTGCTTCCGCCCTTCGGTTGAACTTCATCAGTAGAAATGGTTGTACCATCCATGACGGAGCATTCACTTTCAGCTTGTTTTGTTTCTCTTTTAATTCCTTCTTTGACAGGAATCCTATAATCACTTTCAGACCCACTTTCGTCTCCTAGAAGACCCAGAATTTGCTCCAATGATAAATCTTCGAAGTGTTGACTTTGCTGTGAGACCTGTTGACAGTCATCCTTTTGACTTGGAGTGTGCATAAGAGTTTCTGATATTTCAAACGGGTCATCATACTCTACATCCATTGTGCTGGCACTGATAGATTCTGCAGGATCCTCTGCTACACTTATCATATGAGCTGTGGCACTATCCTCTAAACCTTCTGATTGTTCCATGATTTTCTTTCTCCTTTCAAGTTCAAAGAGTGCCATGGTTTCTATTTGAAGTTGGAGATATCGCACCACATCAAGTTCATGGGTTTGTGGAGCGGAGATGCCATGGCAACTCTTTACCCCTATATCTTGACCTTTCGACTTGGTATGCCAGTCATTCGTCCCTTGTATTTGAGATTTAGCCATTTCTATTTTCTTTCTATTTTCATTCAAGGCTCTTCCCTCGTTCTTTACTAATATAGACGGGGTGGCCAGTATATCAAGAGCAGAAGTGCCAGGCATTTCGCTTTGTGCTTTTGAAAAACTGCCCCCTGCATATTGTTCATCAAATACATGCTCTCCTGTTTCCCGGGAGGATGATGCCAATCCATTTTTGGTAAGTATGGGAGAGGTTTTCATTTGCTTCCTAGAAAAACTGCCCCCAGCGTTTCGCCTTATCTTCACTTGTTCTCCTATGTTTAGGGAGGGGTGTACCAACCCCCCTTCAATAGGTATGGAAAAAGTTTCCTTTTGTCTTTCAAGAAAGTTGCCCCCATTATGAAGTTCGTTTGGCGCTTGTTTCTCCGTTTTCTGGAAGGGACATATCAATCCTTTTTGTGTAAGTATGTGAGGAATTTTCCTTTGCTCCTCCGGGAGGCTGCTCCCAGTGGATTGCTTAATTGGAGTAGGTTTTCCCATTTCCTGGGAGGGAAGGGTAAAGCTTTCGCTTGTTGATGCGTCAGGACTCATAATCTGAGTGTCAGGCGGAATCAGCACACTAGTTATTTCTTTCCTTTGCTTCTCTTTTATCATTTCGGAGGTTTCATGACTTGCTTCCCTAGATGAAATTGTCTTTTTCAGTATTCTAGTTTGAGGTTTCCACATTGCTTTGACTTGGACGACCGAGGATTTTTTCTTGGCAATCATCAGTGGAGTAAATGAGCTCTCCACCGACGGATTTGGTTTTGGTTCAGGTGTTGAGTTCTTTGTGCTGGTTGGTTTGGGTGTGTCATTGTCTACGACCGCACGATTTGGCCGTGCGCCCATTCTAACCATATGCTTCTGGACCTCAGCACATGCTGCTGTGACCCGAGCGTTCTCGAGCTGGAGTTGCTCGAGTTGCCTTTGTTTTTCCTCCAGCTCCTTGCGAAGCTGGGCCATTTCATCAGATATTTCTATTTCCTCATCAACATCCTCATCAGACGAATTTCCACAATCCGGATTTGGATCCACTTCGTCACTTGTTGCATTATCCCTGGTTTGTTGGACGATTTCCTCCACTACCGGGCTGCGATTTTTAGGCCGCCCTACCCGTTTGGAGGGTTTGGATCCTGAAGCCTTTCCCTTTTGCCCTTGCGTTTCCACGCGGACACTTTCAGAGTGGGGTAGTTCTTGTGAACCAGTCCCCACTATGTGAACTTCCACTGACTCCTCATCATCATCAACATTTACGGACATATGACATACCAAGACAGAATCAGCTTTCCGTTTCTTCTTCACCACATATTTTCTTTTTCTTTTGTCTTTCATCATTTGACTCGCGACTTGGTTAGCCAAAGAAGTATCATTTTCCTTTGGGACCCACCGCCTGGTGCCCCCTGTGTGTTGCTTAGGAGCTGGCATGGGTTCTTGTTGTTTGGGCCCCCAGATCTGCTCCACTTTCCTTTTGTCCTTCACGGACTTGGGGTTGGGTTGCAGTGGCGGGAAGGTGAGCCGGTCAAAGACCGATGGCAGGTTGGCCACGGTCTTTTTCTTGGAAACATTATGGTCCGCATCTCCTTCAAGGTTGTCCTCACAATGGGGAAAGCAAAGCCTTTGGTGCACCGGGAGCCTTAGTCTATCCTTTACGGACGGATTCTTAGCGTCGGCAGGGACCGTAGTGACGATCCAACGGGACTTACGAGACTTTTTGATGATTCTGAAGGCTGCATGTATGGCCTCCACTGTCTTATGTTTCTTGTGGGTTATTTCCTTCGTCTCAAAGACCGGGGCATACATGGGAAGCTCCCAATCCTCCCTGAGATGCATCTCCTCTCCTCCCTTCTTGAGCACATGCAGGGGGGTGAAGGTGTTGCGAATAGGCAGGTCAGTGACGGTGTCTGGTTGTTGGACCAGGTGGAGGGCTTGAATCCTCGAGAGCCTAGTCCTTGTCTCTGTTCCTTTTGATTTAGGAGCAAGAGCCTTTTTCACATGTTGAATTGGCATTTTCCCTTTCTGGTTGCATGGGGTGGTGTTTCCTGAGACAACAGTAGATGTTCCACCAGCGAGTATCACCATTTGGAGTTGTGCGGTAGCTTGGACGGGCACTTGGAGAGTCCCGGCCATGGAGCCACCACCATTCTTGAGATGTTCTCCAGTCACAATTTGGCACCAAGTCACCATTGTTCCTTTTAAAATGAAGAGAACTCAAGATTAGTATGAAATTTAATAGACTCCTATATACTTTCATGCTTAATCCTTTAATTATTCCCTGGTGAGAGGAGAAGAAAGTCCCACCGGGCGTGCCAGAATCTGTCTCGCACTTTTTCAGTCCAACCACGGAAGATCAGATAGTCCTCTATGGGGCGAAGAAAATGCGGATCAGATACCCCTTGAGCCCCCTGGAATTCGAACACCACTACCCGTTTTACGAACGAAAGATAGCAATGCGACCCTAGGGACCTCAAGAGTTGATTGTTTGTGTGTAGGTCCTTTCCTTCCAGCAGGCGCAAGCCCCTGCTGTTAATTACCTCCGATCTGAGTCCAAGTTGGGAATCAGACAAGAGCACCTCTAGATCGGGAATAATTAAATGATTAGGCATTGAAAGCAATTGGAGTCAGTTTTACTTGATATAATGGCTAGTGCTATGTGGAATGTGGTCATGATGCAGAATGCATATGCATGCTATGCTGACTTAAACTTTAAGCGATATGAGACTTCGATGCTTTATCTTTTATAATTATAACTTTTATTGCTTCTAAGATTGTTATCATAAGACAGTCAGATCGTTGGATCATAGGTTGGTCTTGGTTATCTTGATATGGACTTGGCTTTCTGTGTAGTACCAGGATATAGAGCCTTAGGATCTTGTTTGATTTGATTTGGCGTTTGACTTAGTATTGGCCTCTAGGTTTGGACTTGGCTTTTGGATGTTCATTCGAGTTTGGGTTTGGAGTTGAATTTTGGGTTTGAGACTTAATTCAGAATCTGGGGTCCTGAGTCTGATTTGAGTCTAGTTGTGGTTTAACATCGGTGTTTGGATTTTGGTTTCTTGGTTTAGGATTTAGGGTTTAAGGTTTAGGATTTAGGGTTTGAGACTTGATCCAGAATCTGGAGCTATGGATTTGGTTTGAGTCTGGTTATGGTTTAACATTGGTATTTGGATTTTAGTTCCTTGGTTTCAGGCTTTCGTTCTGAATTTCTGGGTTTGGGTCTGGTTGAGGCTTCGGTATTTAGTTATGGAGTTTGGATTTAGGTTCAGTTCTGAGTCCCAGTTGAGTTTAGATGTCTGGGTTCAATTTTTCGGGAATTGTCTTGAAGTCCTGACTCGGCTTGGGTCTTAAGTTTGAAGTATGGGTTCTGACTTTACTGGCTCTAGAGTGTCCTGGCTCTGAAGAATACCTATCATCCAAGAATCCCTGCTGTCCTTTAATAACAATATTAATTTTTAAGAATGTTTATGTTTATTTATTATTGGCTTTTATGATATTTTTAAAGTTTTATGGACTTTTAAATAAAAGTGACTCTTAAGTTGGTTTTTTATATATGATGTGTCAGATAGAAATGTTCTTCATAATTTTCTGGACATTTTGGTATTTTATGGGAATTTTTATGATTTTCTGGCTATTTTTAATGTATTTTTGAAGTTCTGGTTTGCTGCAAATTCTCTGGTCGGTCCACGTCATCAGCAGAGTTGAGCTGTCAGGCTCTGGTTGGTCCACGCAGGCAGGGAAGTGTGGTTTGAGCTATGCCGCAGCGCTAGCTACACGGCTCGAGTCGCAGCGGATCAGGTGAAGATGCTGGGGTTGAGTTGGCCAAGCCGACTGGTCTACACGCACGCCTGTGAACCGCCTCGAGTCTGAGGTGAACTTGAGTTCGGTTGGTTCACAGTGCACCGGGTTCATCTCAGTTAGCCTTCTCATTTGGTTCAGTTTTCCTCTTTCTGTGGTTCTTCTGGAATGGCCCTTTGTACAACGCCTCCATTTTTGTGCATATCTTGACTCTGGTATAGTGCCTAGCAATTTTGTCGCCACAGAAAATCAACACATGGCGTTTTCCATTTATCCGTTGCTTCTGAAGCCTATCCATCCGTCGATCGACCTCAAGATTCGTGCAGGGGTCAACAGAGGTCTTTTTCCTCCTTCATCTCCTTCGATTTTCTTTCGTTGCCTTTGACTCGACAGCTACTGAGGTCTTCCGCCATTGACTTGAGCCGTCTGACCATCATTTCTCTCATGGTTTGTTTCAACAGCGTCGTCTTATTCTCCTCTTCTCTTCTGTGCCTTCAATTTCGCCATTGGACTTGCAATTGACTGGGCCCACTTTGGCTTGCTATTTTCACCATGCTCGGCTATCTCCGCCCAATTGCGCCTTCTGAGGAGTTTGTTCTCTTCTCAGGCGAGTTACACGACACCTACTTCTCTTCTTTTGTCGATTTAAGCCACTGGAGGATGTGCTTTCTCTTCAATCATGTCGATGGGATGAACTCGAGGTCTGGCCATGGCGGCTGTGTCTCAACCTGCTGTCCTTGTGCTTTAACAGATGCACAAACTCTTTTTACTTGATTTAAGTCACTTTTATCTTATATTAGATGCAGATGTGAGATGCAAAAATATGAAATAAATATGAAATAGCAATGTGGCACCAGACCACCATTGTTTGGTGGCTGGGCTAACTCAAACGCCAATCAAAACAGCAATTGAACATTCAAAACTTCTTTATTGATATATGGAAGAGGTGGTTTACAGATTCAAGCTACCTAGGCTCTCTCTTCTCTCTTCTTTTCTTCTATTTCCTATTACAAGCTAACTGCTCGACGAAATTACAGAGCTTTCTCTCTTCTATTCTAACCTAACCAAGGATGGAGGCAGAGCTTCAGTGTATATGGTAAGCTTGGGGTAGGTGGAGGCTCTTTTCTTCTTCTGATTTGAGGTCTTTATATAGGCTTGAGGTTAGGGTTTCCATGGAGTTGAGCCATGCGCATCTCACCCTTCGTCTTGATCCAGTGGTTGATGTAGAGCCGTGGGGAGCAAGTTCTTTGGCAAAACCATGAGCTGGTATTGAAAATCTGTGGATGGTTTTCGTTGTGTGGTGAAGATGAGCCATGGAGTTAGGGTTTTGATCCAATGGCTCATGTGCGGCTGCCATGGGCATCCCTTCTTCACCTCTCTTCCTTTACTGGTCAATTGCACTCACCAATAGTGCTTTAACATGTGGTATGTGATGTTCACTAAGCATTGAGGTGGCATGATGATTCAGACTTGTATTTTCACTTGGTGCCATGTTGGTTGCGAAGTTCACCATGAGTTTCAATTATTCTTGCCTTTAGATTTCATAGCATCAATCCAGCTTACCAACCTTCATTGAAAAGCCTTTGGTGCTGTGGTGGCAGTGTTTCATTGGTTCCATTTTGACTTGGGGGAGGGTTTACTGCCACTTGGCAATTTGAGTGAGAGAGAGTATATTTGCTGTTATTGTTTGGCTATCTCCATTCCTTGGCGCCAAAGTTCAGCAGTTGGCATACTCAGTAGTGCAGCAATTGGGGGCGGCGGCAAGGGTATGAGAGGTATTTCCCAGCTGCATTTTGTACCTTGATGTTGATTTCATGGATGGAGAGGCTCCATGTAGCCGTTTAAACACCCAATTTCCCATTTTGCCCCTGAATGTAATACATGGTTCACACGCTTGATATGCATTAATGACACACATGGCTGTATATTCCTTAGTTAACCATGTTGTAATATCTCATCCATGTTACTTAGAGATTAATATTTGCTTCATTTTGCAAAATTGTTTGCTGCCTCCTTTATCAACACATATGCAACCCTTTTGATCATCATCTGATGGCTGTCAGGTACTCCTTGGGGAACAAGTTCCTTCAGTCTTGTCTCTTCTGGCGTTTAGAGCACATGTAGGAGGGAGGGGACCAGTGAGATAAGCTTCTCTTCACTTTTTCCCCTTTTTCACTTTTTACTTCTTTCAAGTGCAGCCGATATCAACCTTATCTCTAGTTTAATTCATATGTCTCATTAATTGCTATGATACAATCACAGCCTCTGGGCACCTTGTTTAACACATATTAAGTGCTAATTGCCTCTGTAAATGATTGTTAGTCCTTGTTGAATCAGCATTTAACCATGCCATGTCACCAAATTGGTGCTCACAGCCACTGGGTTTGGATTGGCCATAATTAATTACATAACCTGCATTATGACATCTCTAAAGACATGTATAAACTAGGTAGTTAACGCTTTGGTGATCTGAGTCCTTCAATTTCGAGTTCCTTGCAATACTCTTCACTGGACACCTCCAATTGGCGGGTTCCGGTGTCTTCTTCTCCAACCTGAAGGTCCTCTGCTATTCCGTCTGCATCTCTTAGTTCATTCAAGTGCTTTAGGATTCACCTGCCGGGTCTATTTCCAGTAACACCCCCATTTGACCCTCCTTCTTTCGAAGCTTGTTTCTGCGATCATGGTGGATGGTGTTACCATCCCCTTTCCACCAAATTGACACCGAGTCTTCATTCCCAATTTCTCTCACAACACTAGACAAGCTTTTCAGGTATGCCTCTCACTCAATTCATTGTTTATTTAGGTCAATTTTACACGACTTCATCTCGACTGCTGATCATTTCTTCTCTGAAATTTACTCGCCTCAGTCACTGTTGCTGCTCAAGCTTGGTGTCATTGTACTCGTGAGATCGTCGCCTACACAGCGGTACTATCAGTCGAGGCGGAGACGGCGTGTAGCGGCGGCGAAGGACATCCCTACGCCGGAGAAGAAGGCCTCTTTGTACGGGTCTGTTTCTCCTCTCTTTTTTTTATTTTTATTTTTAACAGAAATGGTGGGGCCATTGGTTTAATCCAATCGGGAGGTGCCACGTGGCTTTACGGTTTTAGAAAAATTAAATATCCGGTGGGGCCCACTTGTCAGTGAAGCTGATTGAATTTCATCCGAACTGGGCCGGGTCTTTGCATGGGCCTTTGTATTCTGTTTTTTTTTCTTGGGCCTTCCTCACCTTTGGGCTTTTATTTTAATATTTGGCCCATGTACATGTATATTCATATTTCTCCTTTGATGCTATATTCGCAAATAAACATACTGTTCAGCCTGACAGTCTGTTTAACCACTTGCCTTGGATATGGGTATTTGTCCTTGATATGTTGCCATCTTCTCTTTAAGATATGTCAATTTAGTTCCAGTATTTTAATTGATAGAGTCCCAGAATGGTATGGTTTCCAGATGATCGATAGAGCCCGAAATTATGCAATTTCTAGATAATCTCATTTGGGCCCTTTTTCAGGTAGTACTTGATTGTATTCCCATGTTTATCAACTTGTAGCCGAATTTAAAGGCAAACACCATCTAACCTCCATTTGTCGTGGTATTGGACCTGTCCGTTTGTTGCTGTGGTTTTGAGGTTAATTTTACTGCATTGCTGAAAAAAAATATTTTGGTGCCCATCCATAGGTCAGTTTGGCATGAAACTTTGCAGGGTTCCCCATAAGGATATAAGGGATATGGTTGCTACAAATTTTCCATTTTTAGGACCTTCATGTAATTAATTGTAGGGATATCACAGGCTCATAATGGCATTTCCCATAATTAATTTACCGTCCGTTGTTTAGGAATTTCTGTATTTTCCTTCCATGCTTCACGATCGTTTTGTCAAGGCCATTTTGTTTAATTGTTGGAGTTATGGAGTCTGGTTTCATTTGTGGGATGAGATTTGTTTTATTTATTCTATGGTTTCATGCAGCAAAATTTAGAGGCAAACAATATTGATTATTATTAGTACCGGTTTTTAATAATAAATCGGTACTGAAGAGAAATTTAGTACCGGTTTTTAGACTAAAAACCGGTACTAATGATACCAAAAATTTTTTATTTTTAAAATAAAACAGTTTGCTAACATTAGTACCGGTTTTTAAATAAAAACCGGTACTAAAGGTATTATTTTTAGTACCGGTTTTTATTTAAAAATCGGTACTAATGTTACCCGCTGGTTTCCCCCGCAAATTGGGCCCTGTCTTCAGTACCGCCTATTTAGTACCGGTTTTTAAATATCTTTAGCACCCCCTATTATTAGTACCACTGCAAAACCGGTACTAAAGATTCATAATAAACCGGTACTAAAAAAATAATATGGCATAGTGACGCTAGACCTCTATCTTTTGAACTCGATGGTGTGCTCATCACTACCACCACGTCTTTGGTCACGAGTCCACCTAAGAAATTAACCAAACTCTAATAGTTTGTGCTAGCAAATCTTAAGAGAATAGCTAATCAACTTTTCTCTTCTACAAGCGATCAACAATTTGAGTGGAGAAGAGAGGTGCTCAACATATGAGCTAAAGAGAGCAAGGGAGAGAGCAAAGTAAGAAGATAACTTGTCTCTCTTGTGCAGGTGACGATCTAAGAGGGAGGCAAGAGAGAGTGGAGAGATTAGGGTTAGGAGCCTCCAATAATTGATTCTTATATAGAGCTCAAACCATACCAACTCACTTTAGCATAATAACAAGTATGCTATTCCCTTATGGCCGGCCTCATATGGGCCTTTGATAGGCTCAATTAGGTGCTTAATTAGATTAATAATTTAATTAATCATTGACCCTTTTATTTGCTCTTTAGTTGGGCTTTTAATTACTAATAAATAAAGCCCATTTAATTAATATAATTCAACCAATTATATTGATTGTGTTGAACAAAAATAATTATCAATTTATTGATAATTACTTTATGATTAGCATATGTATTATTTTATTTCTATATGATTCATTTGATTTAATTAAGGAAAAAATTTTTATGTACCCCTCAATATTGAGAAAATGCAGAATTTGTCCCTGAAAGTTCAAACTCTTAAGTTTGACCCGCGAAAATTAGACCGCCTCCTTTATTTGCCCTTCTGACATATTCTATGTCATAAAATATTGTTAAATAATTAAACTGATAATTTGTGATCTTGATCGAATTGGAATCCATTCGATATAGACTAAACCCAAATCGAGTCACTCTTCCTCTCCGCTCAATTGACGTTCGCTCTCCCATATCGAATCCAAATCAATCGGAGTTTTTCCTCTCCACTCTACTTCCCTTTGGTTAGCGATTTTGATCCCTACTTCCCCATCTACGGCGCCCACCCCCATCTCCGGCGCCGTCCAACCCCCTTCTCAAACCTCTTGCTGAAACCGAGAATAATCTTCCTCCCTCTCTTGCGTCGATAAAGGGACGCCTTCACCTTGCTGTCAGTGAGATCCTCTCTTATGTCAATAAAGAATGCCTTCTGCCACCCGCTCTTCCCTGACACTTTTTTTGCGATCTGCCTTTACATGTAGCAGCAAGTCCAGTCTTTCTCTCTCTCTTTTAAGAGTTGATTTCAACTTTTGTGCATTAACAAATTAACAAAAATAGGCTTTTAATCATATCCGTTTTTGTTCTAACACATTAATTTTTAATTTGGTGCTTAATGTTCATGTCTACACCTGGCTCCAAAATGTGCGCTACAATTTTAACATTTAAGATAAGATGTAAATTTTGGATATAGTTTTGACACCTTGACGTTGAAAATGTAAGTGGAGTTGGAAGATCTAAGTTGCAACTCTTTGCAATCCAATCAGATTAGGGTCTTAAATTATATATGATTAATCTGAGTTTTATTTACGTTATCATCTTTATGCATAAACTTTATTCCGAATAAGACTTATTCGGGATGAAACCAAATACGTTTCGAATAAGTCTTATTCCGAATAAGAATTTATTCAACCCCTTATTCTAATACTATCATTGTGTTGGAACAAAAGTGAATAAGAGTGAGGAGAGAGAAACCATGTGCTTATTCCAACTTCTTATTCAATGTGCATCCAAACACACCCAGTTTTGCAAGCATTAAACTACATGATTTTGTGACTATGGTAGTGGAATGAATATTGATACTGGTATAATGAATAGTATATTGATCTTGCTTGCATCTAATTTGAAGTTTGGTATTGTAGGAAGTTGGTGTGCCTCTCCAGCTTCATACAGATTTGAGTCTGAGTGAAAACTTCGCTCTTAATATTCAACATGGTAGTATTAGTAAGCAACCTTAACAGAGTGGTACTAATCCACAAGGACCCAATCAAGGCTACAACATGAGACCCCAGTAGTGATCCCCGACTTGTCCAATGTGCTGGCAACTCCAACCTTTACATGTAGAGCACTGCCAGTGTGGTATAAATTTGAAAGAAAGAACAATTGAATTTCTATATGATGTATTTAGAGTGAAGAGAAGTCAGAAGAGATGATATTTTGATTTTTGTTTCTGTTAGTGACTCAGTGTTGGTCAATTTGGAATAAATGATTAGTGCTATTATGTTGTATGTTTATGTTTGAATTATATTAGCTTTATATTAATGTTTGGATTTATATAAGTTGAACTATTTCTGTGTTAATATTTGATGTCAATATTGCGTGAATAATTTGCCCAAGTTGTATGTTAATGTTCAAATAGACTAAGCATGAACACAAATTTGCTTTATACATAATACAAGACTGTCTATCATGTCTATCATGTTGCTGGTTCATTTTTTTTTTAAAAAAAAGCAGCCACAAATGATATTCTTTTTTTAGAGAATAAGCACTAGTTAATAAAATAAATATATTCATATACTAATGGAGAGTACATCCATACATCGTTCAAGTACTCTAATAAAAAAATTAGCATCAATCGATTTGCAAAAATCCAAAGAAAATCCCAAATAAAAGAGAAAAAACCAAACTAAAAATATCTACAGCTTTGAACCCAATCGCTGGCAATCATTGTTGTTCTGGTTTTCTTCTCCATGCCATATACAGCACAAAATTAGACTGGATAAAGCTAGTAAAATACTTTACATAGCTGCACCTGAAAAATATGGAATAAAATATTTCAAAGATTATTAAATTACATTAGGAAACAGTCATAGTAAGGATTATAGATATAAATCATGATCAGATCAAGCAACTCAACACCAAACGATAGTGGTAAGATTACTTCAAACTGTAACAGATGCCTTGGTATAGAGGTCTAGATACCATACCAATTTAGAACTGTACCATACAGAGGTCTGTGAACTGCTTGAAATTCTTAAGTTCTTCTGATTCGGAGCCATATACCAGCTTAATGGAACATTCTGTACGGCCTTGATGCTAAACGACCCATTTCTAGTACATCCAATACCTTCAATCCCATCGGTACCACTCACCTGTGCTGTCGTACCAGTTATTGGCTTCCCCACCAAACAAATGAGACGCATCGCAGACTGACCCCAGGGATGTATTCTCCTCACTCCCATGATGCGACAGAACTTCTCTTTGAAAGCCATGATAGCCGGAGTTGGTCGGGAGACAGATGTCGAGAGGATGTCGAGAGGAGTAGGAGATGAGGAGGAGACAGATGTAGAGAGAAGGAGAAGGAGAAGAAGAAAGGGGTTTTGATCGAATGGGTTAGTCTGGATCAAATGAATCGAATGGATTAGATTCGAACAGGGCATAATCGTCATGTATTTATTTCTTTTATTTTAACAATATTTTATGACATAAAATATGACAGAAGGACAATTAAAGAAGACGGTCTAATTTTCGGGGGGCAAAATCAAGAGTTTGAATTTTTGGAGGGCAAATCCTGAATTTCCTTAATTTTGAGGGGTACATAAAAAAATTTTCCTTTAATTAATTATTATGATTCGCAATGGTAAACAATGTGTTTGGCAGACCTAAGAATAAGGGGGTGAATTACGAACAAGGAACACCCAAGTTCGCGAGCGCGTAGTTCAAATGTTCGCAAAAATCGGGGAATTCAGAATTCGCTCCTAATTCGTAATTCACATCAATTAGTGTGTTGTTTGGTTAGAGCGAAAACTCGTTGTTCACGAATAAGGTATTCGCGTAACTTCCCAAACATGACCATTAATTAACTTATCATATTTTTTCATTCACTGCTGCAAATGAATAATTAATGCACTGTATAGTTGAAGTCCTATTTGTGTGATTCTTTGAGAATTAATATCATGTTGGCCATGAAAATTAAATCATTATTTATTTTCAATATTCATAAACGGTATCTAGCAATACGTTATTATTCTCAATTAACATAAATAAATACTGTACTGTTACAGTATTTCAATCATACATAAGAAATAAAGTATTTCCTTGTTTTGATTCTTATGTCAAATGATATCACTATATAATCCAAAATAGAAATGTGTCATTCATATAGATTATACAATTTTTGATCTAGAGTTTATTGTACAAGTTGCTAGTAAACAATCCAACTCCATCAACGGGCCTAACATATATCATCACTCACTAGGTATACTAATGAGGGACACACGGTTTTCTTGATGAACAATTTTTTCCTGCACAATTTAAGAGAACATAAATAAAGTCTGTATAGCGGTCCTTATCTGAAATCAAAATTAGACGATATTTATTGAACATATTCTCATGTGAAAAAGTTGAACCATCTCAAACTTATATAGAATAAAACTAATATGAAATAAATAATGACACATAACACAATCTATATATTTATTTTGTTGGGTCATGTTTTTTACTATGTTCTATAACATACACATATGCAATTAAGTTAGTAACTCCTTACCTATGATTTATAGAACTTGATCATCACTTAAGTTGCATACTAATTTTTTATGAAAATTAATGCTTCTCGTTAATTATTAAGATTATGAAAAGTTTAGATTTATTATTATCATTTAATTATAAATGAAACGCAGAGATCCACAATTCAGATTTTCAATCTGAATGAGATGTCAGTAATAAAATCAAGAAATAAATAATCAAATATCATCAATAATATAAACTAATATAATAGCCGTCACATGAGCTTTTAGTAGAGAGGCGATGGGTCGAGAGAGCACTCGAGTTTAGTCGAAACTCGACTTATGGGTACCTTGTCATCGACTGACACTCCATACGCCGCATCCATGGAACTCTTTTCATTTTTGTCCATTGTAAGTGCAATATGTGCGTTGACCTCCGCCAAGATTCGTGTCGTTCAACAGTCATCTGTCTTCCTCCTCCGTCGAGTGTCGTCGAGTCAGCAACTCCTTGAGAGAGAAATTATGAGGATTGACGGCACCAACTTTTCAATTGAAGGTACCACCTGCTTCATCGGGGGATTCTCTTTCTTCATATCTCTTTGATTTGCTCAGTTGGTGGTCTATTTCTGGCTCCGTTTGGATGGCATTTTTCCAGAATAAGGAGTAATGAATAACCACTTTTTACCAATAAATTTATTTCTAACTATCCAAACTCTTCACAAAAGTTACACACTTCCCAATAAATTTCTTCCCTTCTTCCTTCTTCCTACCTTATTCTCAACGCATCCAAACGGAGCCTCTGAGATCCATTTTTCCTTTCTTGAATAGGTGTCAAACCCCAGATTGAATTGGTACTCCCTGGTGGAGCATTGATGCCGCAGATGGTTCTCATTAAGTCTCCACCACCTTGAGAGGCTGACTGTTTCTTTAATTGGTTTTTGTATTTTTTTGCTTGAAAACCATTTCTATTTGAGACATTTCTAAATGCATTTGCTATATTTGTTTTGTTTGTTCTATCCTGGAGGAAAACTGAGTTTACTGAATTTGCATGAAAAGAGAACTTTAATTCTTGAGACAACTTTTGAAATTTTTTTTTATTTTGAAAACGGATTTGATAATTAGACCTTTATATTTTGGAAACAAAAGCCACTGTATGCTTTATTTTAGTAAATAACTAATCCTTTAAAGTCACCACCTTTATACATACTAGGTGGGGAGGCGCGGCGAGTATTTTGATAATTAACAGATGTGATCATTTGCTTGAATTATCTAAAAGTTCTCTCTTGCTCCCTCCTTTTTATAGCTCAGTTATTCATCTCCACTCTATGTCTATTTAAAAACAAAAATTAATAGTGTAAAAAAGTAAAATCAAATATTAAAATTAAAAACTTTTAGATATATATAGGGCCATGAGAGAAGTTTGGTACCACTTAATTATGTGAGGATAGTAATTGTATCTATATCTGGTCTCTAGTGAAGTTTTTAACTTAAATTAATTGCTTTTTAGAAAACAAATTGTGTAATTTGGTTTAAAATAGGGACAATCAGACCATTATAATAAGTTCAGCCAAAAAACAACTACCCATATGTGATTGTTAAACTTGTATTGTCCAAAACTCCTGTTTGTACCAAATGTGCTTTTAACCAAAAGATAAATATAATTAGTCTCTTTTGTTAATTACTTCTTTTAGAAATTTTCAACCAAGAAATAATTAAGCAGTTATTTGATTGATCAATATGAAATTTTAAATGTCAACTGAAATGGTAACGTTTCATTTACATTCATTGAATAGTTATCCCAATATCCTTTATTTACAATGTTTTTGAACTATACCAGTACCGGTATTGGTACCAGTTTATTACATATAATTCTTAATTCCCAATGTGATTCTGAGAGAAGATTGATTCAGTTCGGTTTGGGATTATAGAATTGTATTTATCGTACTTCACTTTCATGTGCACATGTTAGTTGCTGTAAATTTTATTATTTGGTACTTCTTTTATAAAGTCAAGCTTGTGAAAGTCTTCAACACGGTACAAACTTCAAATTTCGTTTCTACATTACATATGGTCGACTACATGGTACCAGAGATGGTTTGCCATGGTTAAACAATTGATATTACACACTTCCTTTGGCTACTTATAAAGACATTTGCACAAATACAATAAACGAAATGCTCCATATATGCATATTGTGTCCACCTAATTATTTGATACTCGTCAACACGGCCTTCCTACTTGAACTCTTACTAATTTCCAAATGTCACGATATGTTCTATTTAATTGTTGCGCCTGACAAGCTTCTGACAACTTGGATGAACCTTTGTAGATTAGTCCTCCACCTTTCAATTATCTAAATGTGACCTAATAATTGTTAATTTATTTAAGAATTCTAATCTACATTAAGCCAACTATCAACAGTAAAGAGAAGCATTATGACATTTGTGTAATAGACCCTGATGCATCCTGAAATATGATTTTAATGGATTTGTTCAACTAAAACTATTAGAGGAGGTCATACTTAAACAGTGCTATGCTAGGACCTATTAACAGGAAAGTGTTTTCACATAATTGACCCTGGGATTATGTTAAAATCACAGAGACATATCAAAACAAAGGTTTCATATAAAGACATTCATTTTCCTTGAGGAAACCTGGCAGAAAATTTATGACTTTTATGCAAAGAAGACCTTGCAATAACTTTAATTTTCACCTAACAACAAATTGAGATGGGAATTAAGAATTCAATATCCTTGAGGTATTTCAGATGGATATAATTTTTTTTTTTCAAAAAAAAAAAAAGAAAGAGGGGTAAGAACATCTGGTTTAAGTAGTTAGGATGCGTACCTCTTTGATCCAGTAACTTGCTGGCTTGTTTCAGCACCAGTAGACACAGGATACTTGTTTTCTTGTTCATTATTAGCTTTAGTGTGCATGATCATTGTTGAAGTCGAAGTTTTATTGTCTGAATTGCCATTATCATTACATCATCTTGTCACGTGTTTGTTTGCTAGATTGTCTCTAACTCTCGAAAGCAACACTTATTTTGTATAACTGCCAGAGGAGAAAAGGTTTTAATGGCTGGAGCATCTTAATTAAGAAGATAAATATTTATTGGAAAATAACATAAGTTCAATCTCTATATATAATTAATTTTTCAAATTTGGGATCATTTCAGAACTTACAATGGGTCCATAAAGTTGGCATCCTTTAATAATTTAAAGTTAAGCTGATGATTAAGTTTTTGTTCTCGACACGTATTTATTAGAAAATAAAATAAAATTTTTGCGACTGCACATCAATTGTGAATAATATTGAGCATTTCATGTGACTAAACATGGATTCATGTGCTTAAACATTTAATATTGAGCATTTGATGTGCCTAAACATGGATTCTGTGTGAAACTTGCAATTAGAAGAGGACAGTAGAGGAAGTATTGTGAAATTGTATCCATAAGTGTTTGGCAAAGTCAACTTTTTTGGACAACTGAGGCAAATGCATAACTCCTTGTGAAGAATAAAAGAGATCAAAGTAAAAATAACTACCTTCATGTAGGAGTTGTGCCATTTGCTACACTCAGGATCTTCTCTCCCACCATGCATGACCATTCTCTCTCTTCAAATGCTTCTCAATTCCTCTCTATTCTCTGAAAAACGTAGCAGATGGTGCGTGATGGAGATGAGATAACAAAAAATTTCCGTCATTGCTCTCCATCCTTCTTCAAGGCCGTAAGTAAATATGCTCATCAAAATACTGACAAAGATCTGTCCTCCCATAGAACGCACTGAGATGAAGGACAATGTGTCCATTACCAAAGTTATCTTGTATTGTTTTGATTCTATCTCTTATCCATCTTCCTTAGCTCAATTCTTTGGCCAGCTCTACAGAAGGAAATACCGAAATTAGTCTCAGTTTTAGCATTTATTTGCTGAATATGTTCACTATTGTACTGCCTTTGGAGCTCAATGCTCAAAATTGGGTCTCACCAACAGTTTACCACCACATAATCTACGAAAATTTATCAAACTAAAAATAAATAGAATAGATATGAGTTCAAAATACCAGAATAAATCCTTGCTAACAATATATTCTCTATTCTATGACCGCTCGCCAGGCTCAGACAAGCAAGACGACTCTAGAAGCTTTCTGTGACGCCCTTGAGTTGTACGGCCAGAAGGCTAGAGATCCGCTGCTCATGGAGGAAACAAAGAAGAAAATGAGGGGTATGGATTGAGGTGGTGTTAGCGGAGGAGGAGGCAACAGAGAGGGATGAGGAGCAGGGGTTGAGGTGGGATTGGTGGAGGAGGAAGCAAAGAGAAGGAGAGGTAGAGGATCTGGCGAACGCCAAAGCGACGGAGATGAGGGATGAGTTGCAGGCGTGAGACGGGGATTGCGAAGGAGGAGGCGAAGGGAAGGAGGCTGGAGAGATTGAAGAGAGGCGAAGGAAGGAGAAGCTGGGAGTAAAAAAACGCTGGAATAAAATGAACCATCAGATTTCGCGTAAAAAATTGAATGAACGGTGAGATTGGCGTATCGCATACCGAAAAAAATAGCGGTCCCACCCACGAGATTTAATTAATACTATAGACTCTATATACTAAGAGTGTGTTTAGATGGAATAAGTCAGGAATAAGAAATTTCGATTTGCGTGTTTATCCTTATTCTTTATTCTTATATCATGGTTTTGTTAGTATAGGAATAAGGGCCCTTATTACTTATTCTTATATTTTTTGAGTTGCACAAGAATAAAAATAAGCACGCAAATCGAAATTCCTTATTCCTATTTCCTATTCCCAACCTATCCAAACACACCGAATAGATTTTTGAAAACGTGTTTGAGGCTGCAGGGCTACAGCTTAGAGAGGAAAATTTCATTTTTTAGTCCCCGAAAATTGTGTGCTCCTATTTTGACACTTATTTTGGCAATCCGACTCTGCTGTTGCGCGACACAGCGTGTAGCGCACTACGAGCCGTCTAATTTTGATCGGACGGTTCACTTTTTACGGGCCTATCAATCTAGGTTACATGCACGGGGCTCCCTTGTCCATTGGATCTTAATCAGACGGCCAGCGTACCGCGCGACACGCTGTGTCGCGCGGCAGCGGATCTGAATTTTTATTTTGGGGCAGCAAGGCTTCAGCCAACTAAAAAGTTGTATTCTGACAATATCTTTCCCTTGAAGAAATTCTCTCTTCTTTTTTTACCTTACAGAAAAAGATGTTTTATCTTTGACATCAAATTTCTAACAAGAAAACTTAATTGACTTTTTTGTTACTGGAAACCATATCCTGACATGGATGTATGTCATTTTTTTTATATTTTGCTTATGAAAATACAGTTTAGCTCTTGGGGAACCTGAGCTTCCGACACTCTTGTTTTGAAACACACATTTTTTTAGTTATTGCAACCAGAGAAGAAAACGTGACACATTCATTGAAAATAATTTTTTTTTTTGTTTTGACACTAACCTCGAACTCTGAAGCTACAGCTAAGGAAATTCACTTTTGGTCCCTGAAAACTGTCATATCACCAAGATTCTATATGTACTACATGCTTTTTATTTTAAAATTCATTTTGGTCCTTGAAAAATGCTATAATGTGGGGAACTTACCATAAAAACTCATTTTTAGCCCTGAGTACAAACAAATTGTATATTTTTGGAAAAGAGAATACTCCTGAATACATGTATAAACCCTAGCTATGGCAAATAGGGCCTGTACATGATCCATGGGTTTTGTTTTGAAAACACTTTGAACACAGTGTGGTTATTGTGATATTTTGTTTATTAATTAATTGTTAATTTGAATGACACACAGATCCTAGCTCTCAGGCAAATAGAAATCTGTGTCTCTTTTGGTTCACACCTTTACAGACCGTACAACACCACCAGCAATGGCATTGCTGCAACGCCAAATACCAAACATGCTTTATTGCCAAAGAGGACCTAGGCCAAATACTAGGCCATATTAAACCAAGGCCTAATACGAGGCATATTGAACCAGTGTCAAATACTAGGCACATCAAACCATTAGTCAAATACCAGGCTATAACCAAAACAAATCTCAAGAAAAGAAAAGAAAGAAGCAATAAAATAAGGCCGCCATTTTATTTCAGATTAAATCAAAGTTTTGCATGTTTATTTCATTACCTGAAAACTAACCGATCGGACAATCTATGTTATAATGTGACTGCGCAAGTAACTTGAACTATCTGATAAGTTGTTCTTTTTTTTTTTTTTTTTTTTTTGGAAACACATAAGTTGGTCGGACATCCTTGTTTGATTTGATTTGTTAATAAGTTGCTACTTGCTACTCTTCTTTCTAACTAATAAATAAAATTTGTACGCTAGCTGTTGATAATATCTTGCTCCTATTTCTTGAGCACGGCTAATAAGCAAATCAAACGGTTCACATTTTTTATGAAAAAACAGTGGGCCTACCACAGAGAGAGGAACCACCGACAGGATTCCTATCAAACAATATTAAGTACGAAATAATAAAGACTATAACAGAAAACTTGTATAGCTTCCAAATAAAACAAATAATTATAACAAAGACTGGAACAACTTTTCAACCATCCAATTATTTTCGACGACGCATTAACAATGACAGTATAAAAAGCCACATATGAAAACTAAAAATGCAGCGTTTCTGGTTTCCACAGTTATTACGTTAACTTTATAGGGACCAGCTAGTTATGTGGTACAAGTTTTCTAGGAAGAGAAGGAAATGCGCCATGTTTGGTTTTGACTGGCCCACTGGTTTGTGGGCTTGGAGCTGATGGTCGCACAGCTGTTTGAGGAAGAGAAGGAAACACAACATGTAAGTTGGTTTCGCCCGGTCCTGCCGGTGGCGGTTCATGACATGGTATTGGACAAAATCTATGACGGTTTCGATCTTGTGCTTTGCATTGCTGAGAAGCAATAATAAGAAAAATAAGCAAGATGGCAATGGCATGACGGTTGATTAGTTTTGTGAGAGATACCATGATTAGTTACACACTGTGATGGGGCGCGAGGGTTTTAGCTAATTGTATTTTGTTTGTCTGTAAATTTTTGTTAGGGTGTGATCAATTTATACTGTAAACTAAACTAAATTTGGTTGGACAATTGTGATTCATGCACTTGCTGGAAAGATTTTTTTGCTCGGTTTTCCAAGGAACGATTTACACTTGCTGATTTCTTTCCTTGGACAAACGATGCATTAAATTTGGTTACATAGCTGATTTTGGGATTTATTTGCGTATCTACGCATAAATAATGCTAGATTTGGACAAATATACTGGATACGATTTATTTCCGATATATTTTATTAAACTCAAATCTTTTCCTCATAGTGAATCTATACGATGCATTAATAATACGCCAGATTGGACAAATTTAATCGTTTCATTAAAATCAATTTTTTTCTCATAGTGAATCTAAACGATGCATTAATTATATTCTAGATTGGACAAATATACTGGATCATTTCATTAAATTCAAATATTTTATTCATAGTGAATCTATATGATGCATTAATTATATGCCAGATTGGGACAAATATGCTGGATCATTTCATTAAACTCAAATCTTTTTCTCATAGTGAATCTATACGATACATTAATTATATGCCAGATTGGACAAATATGCTGGATCATTTCATTAAACTCAAATATTTTTCTCATAGTGAATTTATATAATGCATTAATTACATTCCAGATTGGCAAAAAGAAAAAACTCAAAATCTTTTTTTATAGTGAAACTATACGATGCATTAATTATATGCCAGATTAGACAAATATACTGGGTCATTTCATTAAACTTCTTTTTGTCACAGTGAAGTACGATGCATTAATTGTCCGTATTTTTAAATATTTTTTCTTTGAAGAAAATTTGTTATTCAAGTTAATTTATATTAAATATTTGTAAATGTGTCCGCCCTAAAGTGTGGGAAAATTTTTAATAAATTAAAGAATCATTAAAATAGAGCATCTGATGAAAATAAATAATGGACTTCGATAATAATTTTGTAAAGCATCTAATAAAATAGAATTTATGTCCATCCTTTTTCAATGGACTTCGATAGAATATGATTCAGTGTTAACAACATTGTCCTCAAACGTTAATCTCTAGTACGAATTGAATAAGTCAATTTGATCTATTGCCAATCAAACTATGACAAACAATTTCAATATCTGCATTGTTGGACACACCATTCGAATATAATGTTCCTAATTGAGTGAGTTGTGAAACATTTTCACTGTTTTTAGATGATATTTCAAATCATATGACTTAATCATTTATCTTGATCCATCGTAAGACTTTTACTTTTTTTTTAATCGATTTTTCAACTTCACTATTAATTTTTTTTTAATTTATCAAAAGATTCATAGTTATATCTTACCTAATAGATACGTTAGTATCTACTATGATCGTTGGTAAAATAAAATATCAACAATTTTTCTCTTGCACAAGTACTTAATAAGACTATATACAAAGATATGTATAAAAAGTCCTTATAATGGAAAAATTCATCGCGTTGTTTCTTGCATACGAAGAGAAAGACAATGATGGAAAACAAGATGATAAGAACAAAAAAGAAATGAGATAAAATGCCTTCGTATAGTAACAGATAAATTGTAGTAGTGACTTGTTATTGTCACACCTCACAGCGGCGATATGATAAATTCTCGCCGCAGGCATATGTTTCGCACGCGCCGCAAGGCTTATTATCTGTCTAATATTCCAATATTTTGCTTTTATCATACCAGGCAACACATATCTAGCAACAACAATTCTAACTTGAGGTTATGCTTGTAATATGTGTAAAATAAAAATTCAACATAGTCCCTCCTCTAATTGGTAGCATCCAGCCATGAAGGCATTCATTTCCATAGTTGTAATAATTTTTCCCAACCCAAAACACAAAGGCAACAATTAAGACAATCATCTGATTTGCAGTTTACATACAGCAAGCATATATTCACACAAATAATATACAACAACACACAAGTACAACAAAACATAGCATGTACTTAATGTATATGGCTTACTTCTCCAACTCTCCAGCCCCCCGTATTCAACCTGGAACCCATGAAAACATGGAACGTTGAGAAAGAAAACCATTTCTTAATGCGGCATTTAGTTCCAACCATGCATGAACGCGAAGTCTCATGTTGCAGAACTAAATACACGCCGCTTATATAGAACATAGTTTATATTTCAAATACAGTTCGATCATAAAAAAATTTACCAAAACCTTGTTCATGTAATGCACTGCCAGCTAGCTCAAATTATTGGCAATTAACTTTCACAAATAATTCAAATACTGGCATGTATTAGGTCCCTATTTATGCAACATATTAGGCTGGTTACCAATCAGCCAAGTCCATGCCTTATCATCAATTCAATCCAATCAAATAGTACTCAATTGCTGAGAACATTTACCCCCTTATAGTTCATTCAAGGAACTGATATGAGTCCCAAAACATAAGCACTTACCTCACAGTCCTTGAAAAGTTGTGTTAGGAGCTACTTCCATGTACAATTTTAATATTTATTAACGATTTAACGAGCGATTAACAAGCACAAAAATCAGATCTAGTTATTTAAGATTATTTAACACTACGTGAGAATAGAAGATGGTTACCTCTTACAAAATCATATTTGGAAGGCTCGAATCCTTTCTCTAGGAATCGATAGCATGCTCGTCACCTTTACGGTTGCCCTTCGATTGCCTCGAGCCCACCTAGAAAATTAACCAAAATCTCTAAACAAGTGCTAGCTTAACTCCTTCGCACTATTAAATGTTTACCTAGAAGGGAGATCGCTCAACGCATGAGCTAGAAAGAGGGAGGGAGGCGCACGCAAGAGAGAAGATCAAGTTTTGCTCATGCTTGCGTTGTCGGCTAGAGAAGAAGAAAGGGAGAGAGATTAGGGTGAGGTTAGTTGTTTCCATAAACAACGTTTATATATGAAGCCTAACTCTCTTCCAATTTTTTTTGGACAAAAATGCCCCTCTGTGGCTGAAATTTCATAGGCTCATGTGGGCTAATACATATGATATAATAGCCCATTAATCCACACCATTAATTAATCTCAAATCGGACTTTTAATTCACTAATTAAATAAAAGTCCAATTAGCTCAATATAATTAATATATGCTGAATGAACTTAATTATTGACAAATTAATAATTAATTTGAAATTAGCATATGCATTATATTATTTCTATTCGATCATTTTGAGTTAATTAATTATAAAGATTTGCAACGGTATATAATTAATTAACAACTTATCGTATTTTCGCAGTACTCGCTATTGCAAATAAATAAATAATGACGTATGATTAAAACCTATTTGTGTGACCCATTGAGAATTTATGCTATGTTGGCCATGGAAAATAAATCATCATTTATTTACAATAATCATAAGCAGTATCTAACAACAAGTTATGATTGCTAATTCACATAACTAAATACTATACTAATACAGTACTTCAATCATGCATAAGAAAAAGTATCTTTTTGTTTTTGATTCCTACGTCACATGATATCCTTGTATAATCCAAGATAGAAATGTGTCATTTTTGCAGATTGTATATAAGACCTCGACATGAAGCAATCGTGCATAACTTAGTCTAGAACAAAAGGTTGCCCTAGGAACCAAAGATGACAGCTTATAAGAGCTGCTCGAGAGACCAAAAAGAGGGTGGGCTTCTTTTTCTTCTACATGGGGCGGTTGGTTTAATCTCCAAGAAAGATTCAACACGTGATTATTTGAATAAATATATTATAAATATTTTAATCTCCAAGAAAGATTCAACCTATAAACAAACACCTTACTAGTATGAATAAATATGTGATTGTTTGAATGCTATGAAATGTCATAGGATAGGTATGGGTGTATGTTGACACGACCACCAAACAAAGTCGCATAATAAATGTCCCGTTAATTTTATTAAGCCGACCGCCCTCTTTCTCTCTATCCCTTTCACGTCGTTTGCCCTCTCATGGCGCGGTCTGTCCAAGCGGACGTCATGGTTGTCACTCGAAAGTAGGGTACAAATAAGATTTGTTAGGACCAAATAGAGAGATGTTGCTTATCGATGGACCCAACTAGAATTTAGACATCGGGGCAAAGTTTGTAAATATATAAATATTCACAAACCAAGAGTCATATGGTTGATATGATTGGTTGGAGAACCTACCTTGTCTAGTTAAGTAGGGTGACGTGCCATAGCAGGCTCTGCTTGATGAAAACGAGGATCTTGGAAAACCAACTACATTAGGGACATTAAATAAATATAGTGGGAGTTTTGTTTATCATTATAAACAAAACATTGCATAAACTAAATGACCTTAAATTGAAATTGTTATAGATACTAAATTTGTTAATTTCGTTGCGATCAATCTTTGAAATTGAACTAGCTCGTTTCTAAAGGTATTTGCTTGGGGAAGTAACACTGATTCCTAAGACATGTTCTTAGCGAAGAAAAACTTAAATATGTTAATTCCCAATTTTTACTCGACTTTCCGAACGTAGCATCGCGATGATTGATTGACTTTTACGAAAAGTTATTCAATAAAGCGGATGCCGATATCCTCATTTTAGGATCTCTAGACCTTTGGATTAGAGAATTCATACGGACTAGATTTGACTCATACGCTCGCATCAACTTACTCAAGAATGAGTTCTTAGAGAAAGTAGATGTTGACTCAATCATTTATTAAGTAAGAGAAACTTCTTTTAAGAAGGTACATGAAGGTTCCTTTGGCTTGCGAGCTGAAAGGTTTGAAAAGCTAATTGGCAACTAGAGATATCAAGATCTCCAATATCAAGCGTTGTTGACATTGTTATACGATCTCTTCCTAATTAAATAAAGGATATAATGTTACGTTTCGCAAACTTGTTTGTGCAAATGGTAATTAGATAAGTATTTAAGAAATACTTCTCTTAAGTATGAGCCGAGACTTCAAGATCCTCAACTGTGACCATGTGTCACATGAGATGTTTCATTTTCCGTTTATGGAGGTATTTGAAAGGATGTCTGAAGTACCATGATTATTGTGTTGGAAATGTTCTAACCCTTCGAGAGTATTTGTCTTTCAGATTATCTCGCTATCTTTAAATTCATACTAGTAACTTTGTACTAGTTCATGTACTCGTATTTAATGAAATATGAAGGCAATGAAGAATAAGAGAAAGTTCGAGAGTAGTAAAGTAAACTCCGTATAGGAAAATGGCTTTTCATTTAAGCCACTATCATTAGATACGTAGAGTTATCTTTACTAATAGAAATTGTAGGCCGAGTACCTCGTTCCTTACATTCTAAAAATCTTTATCTCCATTTCATATCGATGATGGATGATTACGTTTTGTAAAAGACAAGCCATGTTTTTTTATTGTGGATTTGTTTATATGATTTCATGTCTATTGCTTGAATATGCTTGAAATGGATAAACGAGTTTTGAATGACAAATACGATGCGTAAGACTTCACATAAAGTATTTGACTTTTGTGTGAAATGACCGCTTAGTCATACATAAACGAGAATCGCATTATGCGAGTCTACATAGTGTAGAGCTCGTGGATCAATTTGATTGCGAAATTGAGATATGCGGATCATGTTTGTTAGATGACAGAAACGCCTTTGACCTATAAAAGTTGGAGCACAAGAAAATTGATTAGGACTCATACATATCGATGTATGTAGACCCTATAAGTACTTGTGTAATAAATAGTTGTTGACACTTTACTATTTGACCAATGATCATAGTAGATATTAACGTATCTATCTGATAAGGTGCAAGTATGAACCTTTTGACTAGTTCAAAGGAGTTCAAGAGTGAAGTTGAAAGACCATTCAAGAAAGGTATAAGTCTTACAATTGATCATGGTAAATAGCTAAGTCATATGATTTGATGCATTACATAAAGAGTGTGAAAATAGATTCACATCTCACTCCATTAGGAACATTGTATTTGTATAGTGTGTCCAAGAATGGAGGTATCGAACTTTATTCTGATCGAATCGAATTGACTTATTTGACTCATACTAGGGATTCGTGTTTGAGGATAATATTGTTTACACTGAATAATGTTCTATCGAATTCCATTAAGAAAGATATCTTACAAGATTTGATCTCTAAGTACATTATTCTCAAGATTTGGTGTTGAAAAGTTTATTTCAAGATTTGTTGATTGATAAGTTTGGACCCAAATAGGATGCTTAATGTTTTGTAGGTTACCTTAAATTAATCGAAAGATACTACTTCTACAAACATGATAAGAACAAACTAGTTGTTGCTAATCGTGACGTAGTCTTGGAGAATAATATTCTCAAGAAGAAGTAGTGGGAGTAAAGTGAGCATTAAAAGAATTTATGCGTCACTACAAGAAATACCCTTGTGGAAAACTTGTCACTCCATATATAGTGCTTAGTGGGAGTTGAGAGGAACTTCATTTACAAGCCGTTGTGAAATAAAAAAGTTCATGAGCACGCTCGCTTCTAATGACAACTTAAACATCTCACGAGCTGATGATGTTTGAGAAACTTAGTATATATGAGGATCAAGAACTTATTCTATAAGTCGTTGTGAAAGTATTTCATGAACCTCGAGCTCTAATCCTACAAAAGGTCAACGAAAGTGATTGTCTAATCGAAAGGTGTATAGACATCACGACATCATCGCACCTAGCATATGAGGATCCATTGATAATTAAAGGACCGATGGAAGAATCTGATTCCACAAGTATGGTTTGAACCCATGTGATCTTTAAGTGCAATCCATGTGTAACAACTAGGTATAGACCTTTGTTGATGTTCATGAAGGAGCAATCCGACGAGAATATTCAGATCTTTAAAGAAATGATTGACATGGATGGCAAGTCGACTATGTACAAAGCACAGCTTCACGCTTGTGGCTATGTCTAAGTTGATGACGAGTTGTCTATGTACAAAGCACGGCTTCTCGCTTGTGGCTATGTATAAGTCAGTCAATAAATATCATTATAGTAGTAGTTGCATTTCATATATATTGATATATGGAAATATATATCAAAACCGCCTTCATTGATTGAATGAAGAAATATGTTATGTATATGACACAAATCGAGGTCTTGTTTGACGCATTACTAGAAACATATGTGTGCCTCCAGGATCCATTAATGGATCGAAGCGAGCACTGTAGAATAAATATTTTGACAAGAAAGTCAAGGAGTCGATCTTCGTCAAAAGTATCTTGTATAGACAAGATATTCAGTGGGAGCATAATTGTGTTATTTGTATTGTGTAAATTAACTAGACATTAATTGGGAAATAACATTAATTAAATAAATATTGTCAAGATCTCATTGAATAATGATTTCTTGGGCAAGATCACCTAAATCATAAGAAACAAAATCTATGGAGATAGATTCTGATGGATGTTAATTTGAGCAAATGTGCATATAATGACGAAGTATTCTAGAAACATGAAAGGTAAACTCCAATAAAGGATGTGAAACAACGTCATGTGGCATATAACTTGAGTTTGACTCGGTTTATTGCAACTCAATTCGAGAAAAAGTGCATGAAACAGTTCAAGCATTCTTTCGTTATGAGTTTCATTATATACGCCATTCATGCACAAGCCCCAATGTGTTGTATCCAAGGAATGTGACAAGCAATTGTCAAGTGGATGCAAGAAAAACACATTTAAACAATAATCAAAGGATATTCTCGAGTATCTTATGAGAAAGAGAAATATGTTTTTCATCTGTTATGATGAAAATGAGCTCGTGTAAATTGTTACACTGATGCTATTTTTCGAAAGATTGATATAATCACAATTGAGCGACGTGTTTTGCTTAAAGGTGGTGTTGTAAATTTAGAAAGGTGTTCTAAATGGGATATTACAATCATTTCCGTCACCAAAGTAAAATACATAGCAACTTGTGAAACAACGAAAGAGGATAGTTTGGATCAAGAAGTTCTCAGTCATGCTGATATGATTCTATGCATCTCGAACCATAGCTTAGTCTTGAAGAACTTAATATCTGATTGGTGATCTAACTACGATCTATGACAGCATCACTTGATCTCATATGATGATGATCAAGACTATATATATAGGAGTATATATATGTGTAAGTTCAATCAAAAGTGGATAGTTTCGCGAACACAATGAAGACTCTGACATAACCTCTACCATAAGCAGTATACGAGATGCTATCAAGCATCCATACGTTATGGGCGCATGAGTAACTAGCTTTAAGCATATTATTTCTTTTGAGGTTCAAGACATGTATATATATAGATATATGAAATCGTTCTCAGTTCTTCATTGGCTAGAAGTCACTACTGATTGACTCTAGGCCAAGTGGGAGATTGTTAGAGATATGTCCTAGAAGCCAATAAGTTGGTGGCTATTATATTAGTTTATGTTACTGATGATACTTGATCATTTGTTCCTAGAGTTTATTATTGACATATCATTCAGGTTGAGGATCTGAATTGAAGATCTCTGTGGATCATTCGTTAAAATGACAATAATATCTCTAAAGAGTCCATAGTCTTGATAATTAACAAGGAACATTAGTTATCAGATAAGACTAGTATGCAAGTTAAGTGATGATTAAGTTCTGCAAATCATAGGTAAGGAGTTACCGACTTAATTGCATGTGTATGGTATTAGAACATAGCATAGGACATGACCCAATGAAATAAATATATGGATTGTGTTATATGTCATTATTTATTTCATAAGTGTTTGATTCTGAGTTTGAGATCATTCAGTTTCTCCACATGAGGATAGGTTCTATAAATATCGTCTAACGTTGATCTTGATAAGGGCTGCTATACGGACTTTATTTATGTTCTCTTAAATTGTGCGGGGAGAAACTGTTCATCAAGACAACCGTATGTCCCTCATTAGTTCACCTAGTGAGTGATGATATCTACTGGGCCTCTTGATGGAGTTGGAGCAACTCTAGATCAAGAAACATATAATCTGCAAGAATAACACATTCCTATCTTGGATTATACAAGGATATCATGTGACATATGAATCAAAACAATAAGATATTATTTCTTATGCAGGATTGAAGAACTGTATTGGTACAGTGTCTATTTATGCGAATTAGGAATCATAACGTGTTGCTAGATGTCGCTTATGATTAATGGAAATAAATGATGATTTTATTTTCCATGGCCAACATAGCATAAATCCTCAAAGGGTCACTCAAATAAGACTTTAACCATACGTGTATTATTTATTTATTTGCAGCAGCGAGTACTGCGAAAATATGATAAGTTGATTAATTAATTATATACCGTTACGAACCGTTATAATTAATTAACTCAAGAAGATCATATAGAAATAATATAATGCATATGTTAATTTCAAATTAATTATTAATATGTTAATTATTAAATTCGTTCAGCATATATTAATTGTATTGAGCTGATCGGACTTTTATATAAACAGTTAATTAAAAGTCTGATATGAGATTGATTAATGGAGTGATTTAATGAGCCATTATATCATGTAAATTAGCCCACATAGGCCCACGAAATTTATGCCATAGAGGGGGCAAATTTGTCCAAACAAATTTGCAAGAGAGAGCTAGGCTTTATATAGCAATATTGTTTATGGAAACAATTAATCTAATTTTCTCTCTCTCTTTCTCTTCTTCCATGGCCGACGGCTCCAAAAGAGGGCAGAAATTTCGTGCCTCTCCCTCTCTTGTGCGCCTCCCTCCATCTCTATACAGCTCATGTGTTGAGCGTTTTTTATTTCAATTAATCGTTAATCACGCGAAGGAGAAAATAATGAATTAGTTATCGTCTCGGACAAGCTAGCACTTGTCTTGAGATTTTGGTTGATTTTATAGGTGGACTCGAGGCAACCGAAGGATCGTGAAGGTGACGAGCACGCCACCGACTCTAAGAGATTGGATTCGAGCCTTCCGAATATGATTTCGGAAGAGCTAACATCCTACGCTTCTTCTTTTAACGTGTTAATCACTTGAATAACTAGATTCGGTTTTTCGTGTGTTTTAATTGCTTGTTAAATGTTAATAAAAATTAAAATTACACATGGACTTGAGTTCCTAACAAGATGCAGGCTACCAACATTGGAGGGCACTTAGGGTACTGGCCACTTACCAAAGAGTTAAAAAGTTATTTTACTTTCCAAGAATGAAGGAAACAATGAGAGAGGTAATTAAAAATTGTGAAATTTGTGAACTCAACAAAAGTGAGAATGTGGCCCCACCAGGGTTGTTGCAATCCATTCCTGTACAAGATGGGACTTGGCAAGGCATCAGCATGGATTTCATAGTGGGACTACCAAAATCATATGGGAAGACGGTAATTTTGGTAATAGTGGATAGATTCACTAAATATGTTTATTTTTTTTGTCAATGTCCCATCCCTATACATCTAAGGAAGTGGCATAATTATTCATGCAACATATCTACAAACTTCATGGTCTCCCCCATTAAATATCATAATTGAGAGAGATCCTCTCTTTACTAGCAAGTTTTGAAAAATAGCGATGAAACAACTGTTAGGAAATGCTCAATTTTAATTTTTAGACTAATTATTCCTAATTAATACGCATTAAAAATCAAGCAAACAAGATCTAGTGTTTAAAATCCATTCCACACAAGAGAAGAGGGCGGAGGTTTATACCTCTCCTTGAATCGTATCAAGGAGGCGATTCCAATGCATAGAGATCGGTTGCATGCCTTTCCTACGTCCTTCGATCCGGCGGTCGCCTTGAGTCCACCTAGAGATTAACCAAACTCTAATCGATTCGTGCTAGCGATTCGAAAGAGCAAACATAATCCAAAAGTATTCTCTCTTCTTCCTTAATTAACTACTTTAATTAGTGGAGAGAATTTGAGCTCAACACATGAGCAAATGGTGGAAGAAAAAGGGAGAGAGGCGTTGGCCCTAGAGGAGAGGGAGAGGGAGGGTGGCGACTAGGAATGGTGGGAGAGAGAAGGTTGGATTTTGCTACTATACACCTCTTTATATAGTGCACAAATCCTACCTTCCACCAACCATCTAATTACAACATTGCCACTCAACCCTAGCCATATATGGCCGGCCTCCTCATAGGCTTTATGGGCCTCTCAAATTCATTTATTTAGTCTCTCATTCATTTAATTAGAACCTTCTCCATTTTCTTTATAGTTGGGCTATACATTTAATATATAAATAATGGCCCAATAATTTAATATAACTATATACATTTAATTATTTTGAACTAAAATAATTATTAACTAATTAATAATTATTCTAGGATTAGCTAGTACATTAATTTATTTCGATGATTTATTTGACTTAATTAATTATAACGGTATATAATTAATTAATCAACTTATCATATTTTCGCAATACACACTATTGCGAATAAAATATTTAATGCACTGTATGGTTAATCTCTATTTGTGTGACCCTTTCGGAATTTATGTTATGTTGGATATGAAAATAAATCACCATTTATTTCCAATAATCATAAGCGGTATCAAGAAACACGTTATGATTCCCAATTCGCATAAATAGTGTACTGCTACAGTATTTAAATCATGCAAAAGAGAATAAAATTATTTTCCTATTTTAATTCTTATGTTATACGATATCATCGTATAATCCAAGATAGGAATGTATCATTCTTGCAGATTATACATTTCTTGATCTAGAGTTGTTCGCCTAGTTGCACGCATACGATCCAACTCTATTAAGGGGCCCAAACAGATATCATCACTCACTAGGTATACTAATGAGGGACATACGGTTTTCTTGATGATTAATTTTTTTCTGCACAATTTAAGAGAACATAAACCAAGTCCGTATAGCAGTCCTTATCAGGAATCAGCCGTAGACGAGATTTATTGAACCTATTCTCGTGTGGAAAAGATAACCATCACAAACTTAAAACCAAAATCATAACGAAATAAATAATGACACATAACACAATCCATATTTTTATTTCGTTGGATCAAGTCATGTACTATGTTCTATAACATACACATATGCAATTAAGTTGGTAACTCTTTACCTATGATTTGTAGAACTTAATCATCACTTAACTTGCATACTATAATCTTACATGATAATTAATGGTCCTTGTTAATCATCTAGATTATGGACAGTTTAGATTTATTATTGTCATCCAAATGAATGATCCACAGAGATCCACAATTTAGATCTTCAACCAGAATGATCTGTCAATAATAAATCCTAGGAACAAATGATCAAATATCATCAATAACATAAACTAATATTTGAGTCATTAAATTATTGACTTCTAGGACATAACTCCAACAACAACTGGGGTGAAACTCAATTATAGCTCATCTTATCATCATCAATGAGATGGCTAGACTGAGAAAGTGAACCAGTGCTCTCATAACTATCTAAGATGCATGGTATTTGATAAGCAAAAAAAGTGAAGTCAGTGGATGTACCTAGCTAGCATTCAATTCATATGCAAGAGCCTCTCCTCTCCATTCAAGACACATTGATTGCATTCAATTCATACGCAGTGTTCGTTTGTGCATAGCTCAGGCTCCACAATTGCTTCGTCGAATATGTAAATTACTCATCCTCTATGCTTCCTTGCCATTCAATCACACGATTTCATCTTTCTTTTAACTTAATTTCTCAGTTCTTCTTTCAGGCGGTGAGCATTTCCTCTTTCCAATTGCGGTTGTCTCTCCTTCAATCCCCGTCGTGTTTGGTCTCATTAGAGTCGTGGTGGTATCATCTACACGTTGGTAAGTTAGTTGAGGCTCAGTTGACCTTAGTAAGCAGTGGAGCGCCTACCTTCGCCAAAGAAACACCTTCCTTCTTCAATTAACTGATCATTCATCTCCCTTTATTTAATTTTTTTCTTTTAACGGTAATAGACTCCAGAGAATTGCAGCCTAACACGTGGCTAGCTCTAATCAGACTTGGTCGAGTCCACTGGTACACTGATGATAAATGTCATCGTTTAAAAAATCATTCGCACCATCGCTACTGTATCTTACAAATGTTCAGTTAAATGTGTCAAAGTCGCGCCAAGGTTAGAGTCGTTCGTGGATCAAGAGGTGCGCCAGGGAGCAGAGGTAGAGTCGAAAAAAATTTAATTTGAACTGGATATGTTCATGACCCCTAGTAATTTTTTCATGTGTTTTTTGTCTGGTTCGTGACCCCTTCGCTTGATTTAATAATAGCACTTGAGGATTGCTAAAATGCTATGCATAGCACGGATGACCTTCATGCTACGAATTTGTTCTTGAATTTCATGCTTCAAACAACCGATCCAAATCGTTCATTATTTTCTTCATATTGAAATCTCATTAGAAACCAAATTTTATATTTTTTTGAATTTTTTACTATTTTTCTCAAATTTTTTAAAATCACTGTTATTGAAGGGTCCAGAATTTATTAGATTAAGTATTTTAAAAAATTTTAAGATTTTTTCATTTTCGTCAATCAGAGCTTGAAGATTTTCTTTAGAGGCCGAATACAGCACCTCAAAAGTAGTGAATATAAACAATATTTACCCCACTATGCAACGACAAAAGGATGGATGAAGCATTTTGGTAAAAAATGGAATAACTTCCTGGCGATGAAAGCGAAATATGACCCTCGATTAATATTGTCGCCAGGAAGTAGGATATTCAGTTCATACTAGTGGGCATTTCGGGCGTTGTGTAATTTCTTTTTTTTGAATAAATTTTAGTAAGTTTTAAAATAATAGTGGTAATTTATGAATAAATGATTTAGATTTAAAAATTAATTCAATCAAATATTTGACTACTCGCCAATAATACCCAAAAAAAATTACATATTTTCTCAAGTTTTCGATAAAAAATACATCAAATAAAACATGCACCAAAATAATTTGTGATTCTAATTGGAATGAAATGTTAACAACCCAATACTTGTCAACTCATGTCTGTGAATTTTAGAACATACACAGAATAGCGAATATCTTCAGACTTTCGTGCCTCCATATTGTAGGACAAGCGAACCATATTATATATTCCTAAATAAGATAAAGTAAAATGGATGAAAATTACAAATTAAAGTTAGCAAACGAAATTTTTTGATGCAATTGATATTGATGAATTGAATAAGATTAGATTTAAAACTTTTGAGCCCTCATTTTCAGTAATGTGGTTCAGAAACTTTATACTGCTATGTATTAGTTTTTGGTAAACTGTTTCGACCCCTTTCATCAATCTCATATATGTACTATAATGCCAAGAATTTTTTTCGACATAATTAACATTTTTATTTCAAATTAGAATGAACAACATACTACCTGATCTTGAGCATGGGATATAAACCAAATCCTATTAATGATTAATTTGATTATGCGCTGAAAAAATTTGATCACATTTAACAATACTAATTAAAGAAAAGTGAGAGACGCAATCTATCATGAAACAAAATCATTTAACATAGATCTTTTATTCCATTATCACAACCACAATGAAATTTTAGTGCCAAATACCAAACTTAAAAACGACATTCAATTTTTTTATTGATAAAAAGTACAATAACATTTAATACCAAAATAGCTACTTCAGATTATTCATTTTGCTGCTAGGATTAAGAATGTGGAACTGTACCCTTTTCTGGATTCATTCCTGGCACCATTATGCAAATCATGTTTGAATCTTTGCCAAACTTCAATTAAAGGAAAAGGTCACTTAAAACCTATGTAAAGCTTACTTTCTTTATGGTAATTAAATCTGGGTTCATAATCAGGTACTACTCACATAGCTTTGGGTAAAAGACTAATGTATGGCACCAACATGAACATGTAATATCACATTTTTATTTTTATTTTTTTGGCCTGAAGAGACTTGGCATATATAACTAATCAAATTCATTTATAATACTGTAGACTATTACAACTTAATATTATCAAAGACATTAATTTGTAAAGAAGGAGTTTATCTTCAATAGAGAAATCTAGCATTATGTAGCCAACGAAGTTACCAAATCACATGTGACCGGTTTGAAATCCGGCTGGAGGATCTATATTTAATTTAAAAATAAATTGAGATGCTTGACCTCCAATTTATCTTTAAAAAAAAAACAAATCACCTGTGATCAAATTAAAGGAAAAGAAAGTAGAGCAAGCTCTATTGGCGCGTGCATTTAACGTGCAAATCTGCTTATGTAGTCCATCCACAGAGTCAGACTGACACCCAGTCATGAACACGGCAAGTTCAAAACAATAAATTAAAAGCTGCATGTATATAGATAGTTTTTTTCCTAACCACCGATGAACCTATCAATTTATTTTTTAAAATTGCGGCGACTATCAAACATCAGAAATTCTTTACAAAGCAACCCAACATAAACAGGCTGTAGAACAAAACCAAAAGAAATTAATAATGTTTATACTGTCATTTCAATGCATGCAAACAATGTTCCAAATTATATAATAAAGTCCAAAAATATTTAAGAAAATATTAGAACTATCTAAAGCAAACTGTTTATTAGTGCCATTGTTTGATTTTTTTTCCCATCTCATTATACAAATATAATGATATAATATTATAATTCGTAATCGAAATAAGCAGTTGAATCCTGAAGCAACTAATTAAACTCATAAATTGTGTATGGCAATATACCTACTTATTCGATTTCGACAATTCAAGCAGTACCTATCTCATCAGAAAGGCTTTCAATACCAGGGCATGTTCATAAATTGTGTATAGAAATACAGGCTTTCAATATGAAAGCAATAATTTTTACTATTGTATATAATCTCCAATTAAAACCGGCAATCAACAAGTTTGACAATAAACCGGCAAACAATATCCAATACTAAGTATATTATACTACATGTAACATGCATGGTACTCGTTAGTGATAGTTTAAAAATCCTTGGCCCGCGCTTTGGAAGACCGTCCTAAAATCCGGACCGGACCGGTCCTTCGAAGGGCTTTTCGATGGACAAGGATTTAGAAGGGCCGGATTTTGAAAGGGTCGGGTCTAATTTTTTTCAAAGACGGATGTTGAAGGGCCGGATTTTGAAAGGCCTGATCCGACCTAATCGTTCAATAATAGTGACTATTTGATCATGATGGGACGATATAGATTAAAAAACTATTAAAAAAATTAAATGTTGGTATTATTTTAGAAGGAGTGGACCCGGATTTGGCTTTTTTATTTGTAGAGGCGCGCGGCGGGTTAAGGGTCTAATTTCCAAGGACCTATAAGGGCCGGGTTTTCGAAGGGCCGGTCTCGTGTTTCAAAAAATAAATCCGTCTAACCCGTTCCATCTCGATCCTTTTCCTTAACCCGGTCCGATCCGGCCTTTATACCAAACCCGTCAAGTCCGGTCCTTTGAAATCCGGCCCGGCCCTTTTGACTGTCACTAGTCCTCGTTTCAATAGAAAGTAATTTATTCACACATAAATGCTCTACAATGAAGCCACAACTAAAACTGGTCTCCAATTACCAATATCTGTATAACTAGAAAAAATTATAAAAAAAAAGAAACTAATAACCACCTATTCATCTTTCATGCTGTACTGATCATCATTAAACTTTTTTTTTTTGTTGAAGCAAATGGCCCCCAAGAGATTTTAATTCAAATGAAAAAAAATAAAAAATTGGTTGCTTTTCACAATGGTAAACACTATATATTAGACAAAATCATAAAATTTCGCGGAGTGAACGAATTTGTGCCCTATGAGAATTTGTTCAAATGAGGTATCTTAATTTGACGTGTGTATTATTGAGTCTTCTTGATATCTTCTTCTGTTCTCTTTTTCTATAAATCCTTATTGCCACAATAGAAAATTGTATCTTGCAAAATAAATAAAAAATCACAAAACAAAAAAAGAATCTGAAAATAAAGTGGATATTTTAGAACTCCTAACACAAGAAATTGGTAAATTGTAGCAAAATTTTCAGTTCTCTTCTCTCTTTCTTTCTCTCTCTCTCAAAAAGACTCCTCATGCATTGACACGCTAGAGATATTCCTTAAAAACTTTTGAAGGGTATGGAAAAGAAAGGACAAACAATGTTAGTTTTGTATATTGTTTATATAGAGAAGCTAGGTTCATTGAAGTCGAAAATTAGATCTTTGAAGACTAAGAGCACAATAAGCCAATTATTATTTTTTTTTTTGAAGCAAAAATGGAGGTCGAGCCCCCATCTTTAAATAATATAAAAAGTTTTACAAGGTTTAGCAAGAAGCTAAAACAAAAAGTAAGAAACGTTTAAACGAAAATAAAAACCAAAAAAGCTGCAAAAGGTAAATCAAATCAAGAAACTAGGGAGAAAGCAGGGTTTAAGATCTTGCACTCAGCAACAGCTTGTGATGCTATGTCTTCAGAGCGTAGAGACACTCCTCTGAAAATACGAGAGCAGCGTTCTCTCCAAGTTACAAAAGCCAAGGTTGCCAATAAGTCCCTTTGTGAATTGCTCGTTGTGAAATTGGTGAGAAAGCTGGCTAACCCGACCAACTGGATGCCAGTCAACACGGTTGGAGGTAGGCAAGCCTTAATCATTGACTGCTGGAAGAAGAAGCAATCCCCAAAAATATCCCGTGCTGTTTCTTCACTACTTTTGCAAAGAATGCAGCGGTTTGGCAGTTGCCATCCCCTCCTCTTTAAGTTATCAATTGTGGCCAATTTATCAAGGGCCATTTGCCAAAAGAAAATTTTCATTCTTGGTTTGGATTTTGAAAGAATATATAAGCCAATTATTATGACATTTTGAGTGTTTTTTTTCCCCGCTAAATTTTACAACCATTTTCTTTGAACTCATGTATGAAACTTGAACTAAAATGATTGAATTGACATTTCAATTTGTAGGCATTCAAGGAGTTTGAGTTAAGATTTAGATATTATCCAACTTCTAGGTTTAGAGTTTTTTCTTCAGGAAAAGCAAGATTTAACGTTGGAGAGATTTGATATCACATATTTATACAGGATTTTAGTCTGACTTTAACCCAAAATTACGACTTAATACCCTTGATTTTGATGTACTTTTAGTTTAAAATTTTTAAGATTTTGACATAAAAGATAAAACCCATATCACATATTTCGTTTTGTAGGAACACGTAGATAATTCACAGCAAAAACGACGTAAATCGGCACGAATCCACATATGATGCGTGACCGTTGAAAGCAGCCCTGTTGAAACTATGAATCTAATAGGGAGCCCAAATATTAAGAACTGGACTTACCTAAATATTACAAAAAACCTGGATAAATCATAGGACAAAAATGAAATTGAAAAACTGAACAGAGAGATAAGAACAAAGAACTTGATCTACATGATAATTCAGAATATCGATCAGAGAATTCTATTGATCAGTGCAGCTCCATCAGAGCAACCGTTGTGATGGAGATGAGCTTTATAGGCGTATCTCCCATTCATTTTTGTCCCTTTGCGAGGAGTTCTTCATTGATTTGGCGAGAGGGTGAAATTAATGTTCACACCATAAATAAGAAATGTGATCATTAAACATGGCGATTAGTTGTGTGATCTAGGAAGTTCTAATATTAATGTGCTATTGCTCACTCTCACTGTGATATGGGTTTCCAGTGTAAGAATCTTCAAGTCGGGCCGGGGAGACTCGGACTAGTAAATTTGCAGTTCGAACCGTTAACTTGTAAATATCCATTATAATATCCGAAATATATCAGCATTTGTATCCGTATTCATATCCGACAATATCTAATATGTGTTCGTATTTATTTACTATCCGAACCGTATATGTATCTCAATATATCCATATTCGTATCAGTATTCGTATCCATATCCAATAAGAAATATATGAATACGGATATGGTTTCATCGCTACCTGCTCCGTATTCACCCCCTACGTACAGAGTTATCCAAAACAAATCTCCCTCCCAGAAAAGAGGTTGCATTTCAATAATTATTTTTTATTTTGTCAATAAGAAAATTTCAATACCTTCTACATGCTTCCTCCAATGAAGATGAAGTCCCAATATTTAATAGGAGATCCCCACTTTACAATTAAGAATTCTAACTAAATCATTAACTTGATTTACATCTAAATTAAGTGGAATTAACTCAGATTTTGGATGATTTGTTTTCTAACCTCGTACAGCTAAAGATTTCCAATAACCAATTAATATTTGTTGTTTTTCTACTTGGATATTTTGATTTCCATAACTTTTAGGAAATACCTTTTGTAAAATTGGAAGAAAATACGAAGCTAAATTATAACAAAGTGTCACCTGATGCAATAAGGTTGCATACCAAATTAATTACAACCATAAATTTGTTAATCTAATCAGTAACATGGAAAACTAACTCAGCTTATTCAAAATAATATTCCTCGTTAATATTTAACTAGAGGGGCTAATCGAGTTTCGCTCGATATTTGACATACTAATAAATATAAAATATGTTATCATTTTTTTTTCGTTTATATCAATTGACATATACATTTTTTTTCCTTACACAAAGGAAGATTCAAAGTCAAACGTATTATATCCAAATTTTAAATCTCATAATTACTATTTTGCCATCCATATAACTCGAGGAAGTTTATCAAAATAGAGGGGCACATCAAGCTTCACTCGATTAATTTTTTTTTTCTAACTTTTAATTTAATTGACTTGAATATATATATTTATTGGAAAACATACAAATAGAACTTGCAGATCATGCAAATGAGCAAGCATGCAATTCTCAGAAGAAAACTTAAAAGAAAAAGTGGAGGTCAAGCCTCCATCTTTAAAAGAAAAAGATTTTAACTTGTTTGAATATAAATTTAATTTGTATTTTAAAATTGCACTTCAATTATCAACCAAATTGATTCAGACCTGATATCAAATATGAATTCTTTTAAATTAATATTTTAGATAATCCATCACATATATCTGAATTCTTTTATATCTCACTCTTACTTCATTTAACCAAATGCAGCGCCATCGGCCATCGCACATTAACGAAATCGAATAATAAAATTTGTCTATTATTGGTTTACTTGTAACATAGTTTCACGCAACCAACAAATCCATGCGGCTGCATCGATCATGCATATGACTCGAAGTTCCTTTATTAAAAATTTGACCGATTAATTAAAATTCAAGAAAGATGGCATACACTGATACACATGAATGAGCAAAATGGTAATATATCATAGAGACAAAACAACCGGGCAAACAATTCGCATTGCCAAAAATGAATATAACAAAAACATTCATTCTACATAATTTTTCTTCCATGGTTTAAGCTGGTGAGTTCTGAATACGGGGTGGACTGGAAACAACAAATTGCATCTAGCGATAGTTGTCACCGAAACCATCATTTTGTGGGTCCAGTTGATGGTATTCATTGTAGTAGTGGATCCAGAAAATAAAATCCAGATACATCAGCATGTAATTATGTTATTAGTCTCTTCTGATACGAACCATTCATGAATTTTGACAAACACCTTACGCGCGTCAAAAGTTCTTTATACAATACCAGTTCATCAAGAAATTATCATACTGTACCAATTTTGATAAAATTCATGGATGAAAAAGTATGCTTCTAAACCTTTTGATTTTTGTTGCGAGTTCATTATATTTAGGCATAATTTTTTTTTATTTATCAAAGTATGAGATATAGGAAATAAAACGAAGTAGGTACCCCATGACTTCTATATGCCTTCTTTACTTTGTTGTATGGTAGGCTGGTAGCCAGTGTTGATTCTCCTCACTTACAATGATAAAAGGCAAAAAAATGAACGGAAAAAAAAACTACCTTAGATCTTGCTTGTTGGAAAGATCACTTTGTATTTGTGGTAGCCTTCACTGGAAGTTTCATGGATTTAATCTCATTATAATTGAAAACCAATCATGGAGAAAAGGCAAAGGAGGGTGAGGCAGAGAAGGGGAAGAGGGACGTATAGAGGAGGGAGCTGAGGAAGGGACGGTGGTGGGGCAGACATCACGAAGAGGAGGGAGGAAGGATCGGTTTAGGTTGGGCTAAGGGTGAGGGGAGGTTGGCAGAGGAGTTGGTGACGTGCTGAGAAAGGGATGACGGTGAAGTGGTGATCAGTCGAGAAGAGAAGGAAAATCAGAGGAAGGAGGCGGGGCCAGATTAACGGTTAAGGAGGGACATGAGGTGAGCCCGTACTATCTGAGGAGGAGGAGAACATAGAAAATCGAAAGAGGTTCCTTGAGAAACAGAGACAATGTCAATATGACATGAAAATAGAAAAGGGACGAAGAAATTTAAATAAAAACAATGCGCAGGAGAGGAAGATAATGGTGAATCGGGTCAATTTCACGGACAATAAAATCGGCACACAAATAGCTATCAAATATAACGTCGCAGAAATTAGAAAAATCTATATCACACAGCACAACGAAGAAAGCCGTGTCGGATAAAATTTAACAAAAAAAATCTCGATTCCCATGCATCTTTATTTATAATACTGATAAGTGGAAACTAATTATAGCTTTGCTATATTATGGAGTTTATGGAACCGATTGAAATTAGTAATTATCTGAAACTTCTTGCTTAATGGTACAAATTAATATAGCAAAATCTACCCAAAAATCAGGGACCTGCGCCATTTTTCCCATCGCTAAATATTGTAAGTTAAACTCTATTCAGAAACTCAACAATACATATATACCACTGGATAAATGAGAAATAAATTAATTAATTAAAAGGTTTTTTTTCTGGGAGGCTTTATTCATTTACTTATTTTCATACAAGCAAGCTAATCTCTGTTTCAGTCTCTTAATGTTTTTATTTTGGTCTAGCTAAATGGTTTTTTAAAGTTTCAGATTTGCTAAAAAATATTATTTAAACTCGCTTAATTAGATCTCTCAACAGACAGATAAATTCGATTGTCCATCAATAAACTTGCATTTTTCATCATTTTTTTTTTTGAAGAAAAACAAGGGTCAAGACCATGTTTTTTTCCATTGTTCATCATTAATTTCATTCAAAACAATTAATATTCTACTTTGATAATGCTCTATTAATTTATATAGCAGAGCAAGCGTTTGTGTGCCTCGTTCAAATGCCGAATTGGTCAGATCTTCCCAATGACTTGATTGAGTACATAACCAGTTTATTTGAACTCTCAGATCATCACCGCTTCAGCGCTGTCTGTCGAACTTAGAGCTCAGTTGGGGAAAAGGAAAAGGGAATTTCTTAGAGTAATCAAACTCTTAGCAATTAAATAATCAGGTCGGCGTTTCTTTCTATTTTTGTCACATTCTAAAATAGCCAACATCACGTGATATGCACAAGCGTTTTGTTATTTCGAAAATAGATCAGAACTCTTTCTCTCTCTCTAGAAAGTCTCCATTGAGATCTCTTTCTCTCTCTCTCAAAAATCTCCATTGAGATCTCGATCAAGTTTTTTCTCTCAAGCAAGCTCTCGCAATCCAGTGCTCTCGACCTGGCCTAAGCACCAACGTCACCTCAGCGAGATCCGCAGCTGCTCCTCTCGCAACCCTCTCACAATTCAAGCGACTCACAGCTTCTCTGTGTCGTCAGATCGCGACCTTCGCTCGATCAATGGCTCGATCGAGCTCTATTCGTCATAAAGATGTGGTGTGCGAGGTTCAGGGACAAGAAGCCGCTACCTCAGGTAGGTGCCTGTTGATCCGATCTCATTTTCATGTTTCTGATTTTTCTATTGTTTCTCTCTTTTTTAATAGCTAAATTATGTTTCCTTTGATTTTGAAAGTGTCACGACTTGATTTAATGAAATAGTGACTAACTGGAACAGTCGATTTGGATCTAGATTTATTTTTTTTTATATTTGCTCTTCCTTATAAATCTGATAGTCAATAACTAGATCAGTCGATTTGGATCTGGACTTTTTTTATTTGCTCTTCCTTTCTCCTTTATATTTTCTGTTTCTACTTCTTTTTAGAATAACTTTGATTGATCAACGTTTTTCAGTTGCTTTTAGTATTGATGTATAAATCAATACATGAATTAATCATTCATTGTAATTTTGCTTCCTTTCTTCTTAGTCTTATGTCTATTTGTATCTATTATTGATCTAGATCTAGATTGCAACAATGAATTTGTATTGAAAATATTGATTGATTATTTTTTATGTTACCTTTAACTAGATCTACATTGCAATTATTGACTTTTTGCTATTGCGTTTACGTAGATTTGTATTGTAAAGAATAATTTTTGTATAACGAAGTAAGTTATTTGAATAAGGGAGTAACTTATTTAAATAAGAGAGTATATTAGCATTACATAGAGAGTATTTTTCTATGTGATGGTGTATTATCAGCTTGTTGATATCTTGGTATTCTGTAATCAAGGGAGTAAGTTATTTGAATAAGGAAGTATATTATCAGTGATAGTGGAGTATTTGTGAATGTGATTATGTGTTAGCAGATTAATGATATTTTTAACAAGGGAGTAACTTATTTAAATAAGGGAGTATATTAGTGTGATAAAGGGAGTATTTTTCGGATGTCGTAGTGTATTACAACAATTTGATGGTATTTTTAACAAGAGAGTAACTTATTTAAATAGGAGAGTATATTATAGACGACAAGGGAGTATTTATGAATGTGCTAGTGTGTTAGCAGTTTGATGGTATTTTTAACAAGGGAGTAACTTATTTTATTAGAGGAGTATATTAGCATGATAGAGGGAGTATTTTTTTCGGATGTGGTAGTGTATTAGCAACTTGATGGTATCTTATTATTTTGTAACCAAGGGAGTATATTATCAGTGACTGTGGAGTATATTAGTGTGATAAAGGGAGTATTTTTGGATGTCGTAGTGTATTACAACAGTTTGATGGTACATTTTTAATAAGGGAGTAACTTATTTAAATAGGTGTATGTCGTAGTGTATTAGCAACTTGATGGTATATTATAGACGACAAGGAAGTATTTATTAATGTGCTAGTGTGTTAGCAGTTTGATGGTATTTTTAACAAGGGAGTAACTTATTCTATTAAGGGAGTATATTAGCATGATAGGAGGGAGTATTTTTTTAGATGTGGTAGTTTATTAGCAACTTGATGGTATCTTAGTATTTTGTAACCAAGGGAGTAAGTTATTTATATAATAAGAAAGTATATTATCTGTGACTGGGGAGTATTTGTGAATGTGCTAATGTGTTAGTAGTTTAATGGTATATTTATAAAAAGGGAGTCAATTATTCAAATTAGGTAGTATTTTTTGGATGTTGTAGTGTATTACAACAGTTTGATGGTATTTTTAACAAGGAGTAACTTATTGAAATAAGGGAGTATATGATAGCCGACAAGGGAGTATTTTATGAATGTATAAATTTTGTTCATTTTTTTATGTCAAGGGAGCAAGTTATTTGAAGAATTAGTGGTTATATTTGGATTACTGTGGAGTATTTTTTTTTTAATTGTAGTTGAAGTATGTTTGGATTTTGATGATATAGTTTATAATATAATTTTTAATAAATTGTTCTTGTTGTTTTTACAGATTGATATTGAAAGTGACAACATTATGGCTGGTTGCAACTCGTTGGTTGATAGCTCTAATGAGATTGAATTTGCATTACCTGTACTATAGATTGGAATATAATTTTAGTTTTGTTTGACTTATTATGGTTATGGTTTTATATTGGAACAACTTATTATGGATGTATTGAATATTTTTCAAAATATTTGTTTTTTGTTATGTTTCTGTATACTTTGTTATTTATTTGAATATTATAAATACCTACAAATAGATCCGCCTTTCTAACATTTTATTTAATTCCTCATTTAGAAATAAATACTCCCCAATTGAATGTGTACATTTTCATAAATAGAGTGCACTCGTTAATGCTATAATGGTATAAATACATATTCCGTAATTTTATAAATTCCCTCTCTAATTCATAATTAGATACTCTCATATCTGAGGATAAATTTCACAATTAATAAATTTATAAAAAGAGTGCTAACGTCAGAAAATGGAAAAAAAATTTGTTGATTATGAAAAAAAAAACACGTGATGACGTCATCAGTTAGCCAGAAAATCGTGACAAACGTGATAAACGCGTGATGACATCAGCATGAAGCATATATCGCGAAGAGCGCTTTGTTTCTGTTGTCGTTTTCATTTTGGTTGTGTGCAATTACTCTCATTTTCTATTTTTGACAGTTTCTATTTTTGGCAGTTTCTATTTTTGGCAATTGATTGTTTGATTGCCTTATTCCTTGATTGTTAGTTATCAGTCCCGAGTCTACTCTCAGTCCATTGGTCCGGTCCAAATGACGGATTTATCACGGACGGGTTTGACTCGCCGGGTAAGTAAGCAGTAAAAACACTAATGTATTGTATGTTTGAAAACAAAAATATTAGACTTCGCTTTATTTGAATGTTTAGTTGTCGTTTTGTTTTTTGCAAGTTTCTAAATTTCGGCGAAATAACAAAAATAGCTGTATTCTGTGTCAAACCGCATGAACGTTACAGTCTTAATTGAGAAAATGACGTAACGCGTTATTTCAGTTATTTCGACGATATAACGCGTTATTTCAGTTATTTCGGCGAAATAACAAGCTGTTTGGAATCGGCGAAATAACAAGTTATTTCAGTTATTTCAGTTATTTCGGCGAAATAACAAGCTACTATTGTTAAATTGTGTATTCAATAATGAACTATTGTTAAATTGGTACAAGCTGCTACTGCTACTCAATATTGGTACACTGCAGTATATTGAATTTGGTATGGCCGTATGCTATTTGTATGGAGTATTGGAGATGTTTAAACATATAAATTGATAGTTATAGAATTGATGCGTGTCAAATTTTGAAAAATACACTACACCGTTATTTCGCCATTATAACATCGAAATAACACCAAAATAACATGGAGACCTGGACCGTCATACCGAAAAAACCGAAATTTAGAAGCTTGACTTGTTACAAAAGAAGCCTGCAAAAAACAAAATTAATTTTCAATTTCGTTAGTTTTAAATTTAGAAGCTTGACTTGGACCTTGTAATAACCGAAATAACCGAAATTTTCAATTTCTTTTGTAACGGCAAAATAACCGAAATTTAGAAGCTTGACTTGGACCATGTAACGGCCCAAGTCGAAAAATTAATTTTCAATTTTACCGTTTTAAATATGCCACTAAATTTGAAATTAGAAAAATATCATCACGGATTGATTTCCAATTTTCCATTTTACCCTTGGGGTCATTCAAAGATCCAAAATTATTTTATACAGGAATTCAGACGCAAAAAATTTTAATAGAAAGAATAATTATTATTTTTTTTTAATAAGAAGAAAGTTCGAACGCGTTTTATAAAAGCGTACAGTCTCTCTCCTTCGTACGCGTTTATAAAACGCGCTCGAAGGCTTCGAACGCGTTTTATAAACGGGTAAGAGGAGAGAGCTTCAGTTACGCCTCAAACGGCTGGTCAGACCTTCGTATGCGTTTATAAAACGCGTTCGGAGCCTTCGAGCGCGTTTTATAAACGTGTTATTAGTTTTTCATATTTTTCATTAAAGCCGCAACACTTAACTTATTAAAAATAATATTTTGCAACAAGGTCCCTGCATGTTTCATATTTACAAAATTCTCAAAATTCTATTTCCAATTAAAGATGTATTAAATAGATATAACAAATATATCACACATATTTTATATGCATTTAATTGCACACACATATTTTTTTTGAACATGTTTATAATATCATTTTGTTTGAATAATTATTCGCCGACGACCCTGTATTTTTACTATTTAATTTTACAAACTTATCTTTTGAATTGTAGTCTCTTTTCTTTTTTTATTTTATGTTAGACATATATAATCAAATAATATATAATATGGAAATAATTAAAATATAAATTTTTAAAAAAATTTTAACATTAAAACTTTAAACAGGCTTAACTTTTGATAGGAATGTCCGTTTGGGGCAATCAAGCACAATCCGGAAAGCTAGCGACGAGATCAACACATGTTATCGGGGTGTAACCCCGCAACGACCATTTTCGGAGCCAAAAAACGCTCTCTAGACCTCCAAAATCCACTTTGAAAGTTTGCAAACCTAAAAACCACTCTAAACTACTAAAATAGTTTTTAAAATCATAAATTAATCATTAAAAAGAGAAATGCAGTAAATCAAGTGACTTTCTTGATAGTTATTCAAACAAAATGATATTAATGTCAAACTTAATATTCTAATGTCATTTTAAAATAAGATTAATATGAAATTAAATGTGATATTTTAAAAATTGTAAATTTAATCTTAATCTTAAAAATAAATTTAACTTAAATTTTCACATTAATTTTTCTATTAATTTTGAAAAAAAATGGTAATAACTCAATTTCGAAAAATTTACGCCTTCCTACCCATTTATAAAACGCGCTCGAAGGCTCCGAACGTGTTTTATAAACGCGTACGAAAGTCTGACCAGCCTTTTTAGGCGTAACTGAAGCTCTCTCCTCTTACCCGTTTATAAAACGCGTTCGAAGCCTTCGAGCACGTTTTATAAACGCGTACGAAGGAGAGAGACTGTACGCTTTTATAAAACGCGTTCGAACTTTCTTCTTATTAAAAAAAAAAATAATTATGTGTATTAAAATTTTTTGTGTAAAAAATTCTATATAAAATAATTTCGGTTCAAAGATAATACATATCTTGACGAATTAAGGGTTCATTTGAATCATTCCAATACACATTCATTAATAAAAGAGTTGTATAGCGGCTCTAATATAAAAGAGTTCCTTGTACATAGCTCTTTTACTTATCTTCCAACCAAACCTCAATACTTCGTCGTATACACAGACCAGATGGTAAGAAAGCTTGTGATAGAAAAATAATTCTGAAACTTGGCTCGACTGCATGCTATGAGGTTGCTAGTATTTGTAGATAACAACACAAAGGTGGGCAAACAGGAATGCTCGAACTATCGATGGTTTCTAATACCAGTAAGAAATAAATGGGTAATACTGCTTAGAACAGGGGTTTATTAACAAGGGTAATATAGGGTTTCTGAAAAATATTGAGAGAAATCAGAATGGTATTTTTGGAATTGAATCTTGTTTGGAATGAGATAATGGTATATTTCCAATTTACATAATTTGATGGTGGCATAAATCTAATTATTCCTAATTAGTTTTATGCCATTACGAATAATTGAAATTAGTAAAATACCATCACTAAACGATAAATCATTTTTATGCCATTACAAAATAGTAAAAATTAGTTTTATGTCATTGATCAATTGATATGACAATTTTACCCTTTTAAATATGCCACTGTAAAAATAATATAATAAATTAGTTTTATGTCACTACAAAGTAATAAAAATAAATTTTATGCCACTGTAAAAATGTAAAAATTAGTCTTATGCCACAAGTACATTAAAATAATATATAAAAAATAAACTTTTACAACTTTACAGTGACGTATCTTAAATTTGTCATCCAATGACATAAATCAAATAATTACGCTAAAAATTAAATTTATCCCATTCATATGTTTTTAAGGAATTTTATTATACTTTTATTTGAAATAAATAAACATTTTGACAGTTATACACATGTCTCCTAATGATTTGAAATACAAGGATCCGAACAAAATGGTAAAAAAAATAATTAATTAAAATAGAAAGTACGTAATCGAAACATATATTAATCCGGAGTAAATAGATCCAGATCCGTTACTGTTCATAAGCACTGTTGGCGAACAGTAACTGGATCTGGACCGTCCATTGCATTGCTTGCATCCTGTCCGTCTGATCTAACTCTTCTCCTCCGTTGGATTGATTTTTTCTGGAGAGTTCTCAGTTGTTCCCCACTCTCTCCCCTTCTTTCTCGCAGGAGCACTCGACGTACCGGGCGGATGGGGTCGCCCATGTGGTTCCTGTACGGAGCTCATTCCATCGATGCTCTTGGTCTGTGCGCCGCCTCCTCTGTTCTCTTCTCAGCCATGTTTCCATGTTTCGCACGGTGTACGCGGTGTTTTCTTTTCTATTGTCACTTGCGCCTGTTTTTCTAGGCCGCCGATTTGCTGCGCTTGCATCTATTCTTTCGTTCCCGTGCTCCTGGTGTAGCGAAGAACAAAACAGTAAAAAAAAAAGAGCAGCTCAAGGTTTTTGGTCAGATCCCTTTTCTCGAAGCTCCATCCCTCTTTTTCACCTTCTTTATTTCTTCTTCTATTCGTTCTTATCTCTACTAAATTTAGATTTTGCTTTGATCTCTAATTTCGCAGTTTAATCAAATTTTCGCTGATTTTCTTCTTTTTCCTCATTTCCAGGTTTCGTGATTGGAGATTATCTGAAGATTTTGGGGGCTTCTTATTGCAGCATGGCTTGAGAGAGGAATTCTAGGCCACGTTTCTGGTTTGATATAGTTCGATTTAATTTGATATTTCATTTTTTACCGCTGCTGCTTTATTTGGAGGTTCTTTTTTCTGAGATCTACTTTCAGCTTACTATTTCCCATCTTGTCAGGCGACGAAACAAGAAAACAGTTGCCTATTTTTTGAGTTCATAATATACTAACATTTGTTACTAAAGTCATACAAAACATGTTAGCAACTCATTCGGCTCAGACATTCTTTGGTTGTAAATTCATTTTTTTAAGGTTTTGATTTAATTAAGAAATTTCTATCATGTTTGGCCTCAGGTTTCTTCAGCAAAGATTGCAAATAATAACTCTAGAGGTTGCTAAAGGAAGAAGCAAAAACAACTTTCAGGTATTTAGGGAATTATATATTTTTTTTAACTTTCCATCAGATTGAATTTAGGCAGATAAGGTTAGTTTTTACGCATTTTGATTTACTTTGTTTGAAAAACTCTCTCTGAATACAATTGAGGTTTGGTTTTTTTTGTTATACTCATGGAATGATTAGTTGGGGGAATCTGAAGATTTCGATGCATGCAAAGATTACAAAAATTAATTTATAACTAATTAATTCAATATTGTTAGTTAATCGGTCTTAAAATTGAAAACTGATGGCTATGTTTAGACTGATTAGCAGCTTATTATTAATGTAGCTCAGTGATGTCTTCGTTCATCTAAAAACTGTAACGTAGAAGGTTTCTGGTATAATATTTTGAAGGTTCTGTAAAGAATCAGATTCTGTGGTTGGTAAAAATTGAAGACTACCAATTGTTGCTTTTTGGGGAAAAAAAACCTTCTAAAATTGTGTCAAATTTTGCAAGAACCTGATTTTGAATTTGTACCAATGACAATGCACATGTAAAATTATTTTTGGATGGTACTCTAAATTGTTCCTTGGATGATTTATATATTTATTTTTCTTTCTCTATGCTTCTTCTTCTTTTTGTCTAGCCTTCTCTTGCTTGCCGTTGTTTTAACTTCTTTAATTTCTTTCTGATTTTCTTTTCTTTTCTTCCTATTTTTTGGTACGTTTTTTTTTTTCATATCTGGTTCATGTTATTGCATAATTTATCACCTTTCCATTCTTACTTGCACCTCTGCTGCTTTAATTTAGGTTTTTTTTTACGTTTTTTCAGCTTTTTTTTACTCCCTTCCCATCTATTTATTTGTGTCTTAACAAATTCTTATTTCTACTTCCTTTTTTATACTATTTTTTCCTTCTCTTTAAGCCCCTGCAACCATGCCTCTGTATTTTGAGAGTATTTGTTTTAGAGTATTCTAAATTTTGTTGTTTGTTTAATTTAATTACCGAATTAGCTACATATGTGGTATTAGTTACTTATATACATGTAGAATCTGTGTAATAAAGCTAGGTTAAGTTGTTGCCCTATCATAATATAGTTTTATTTTACAAAATATAAACATTTCTTTCCATTGTTTCCAATAGTATGCTACAATTCAGACTAATTCGAGATCGTGTGCAAAGGTCATTTATGGTTGAATTCGAGATGCCATGCAAAGGCCATTGGTGTGTACCAGGAGAAGCTGTGGTACATCTAATTCACAGAGGCCATTGGTGGTACATCTAATTCAAGTTAAGTTTCAGGCACCATGAGGGTGTTCTCATTATAGTAGTATATTTTATAATGGTTTAGTTTCTTATTTGATGTTTTGTTTTTTCAGAAGTTTCTTCTTTTTAGAATTTCCTGCTAAGTGGTCCCAACAAAATACTGGTACCAGTTTCACTCTGGTTAGGGGTAAATCGTTTGATGTATTGGGGTTTAAATCATGGGATGTTATTGCACTTTGCATTTCGTTTAATGAACTTTGCTTATTGGCCTTTAATATAAAAAAAGTCCTCTCTCATAGCAATATCTTTACAAAATACTTAAATAGTAAAAGTACTTGGTTCTCTTTACTTGACGATCTTCACTCTTTCCAATTAAAAAAAAATATTATTTGGCAAAATACTTATAGATGTCAGTTTTAATTGTCAAGTTTTTTAGAATAGACAGAAAACTATTATTATTATCCATTTACCAAATAACATTCTGATTTTATTTGCATATACTGATTTACCTTTCATTTGCTTAGATTGAGTTAAATTTTTTTTTTTAGTTTATTGTAAAAATGATATTGCTATGTTGATGTGTATGTAAAATTAAATAGCCTCACTGTGATCTTCTAAATCAGCAAATTGTAGAAATTCTTATTACAGATATATTAAGTTTGACGTTATAGCAAATTGTATATCTTTATTCCGACCGGCTACTTAAGTACATCAAATACTTGGATGCTCATTCCAGTAGCAAGCTTACAATTCATTTTTTTTTCTTTCTCAAAGTTTCAATTTATGTTAGCATTTTAGTATTTTAAAATTTTATGAAATATTTTATATTCCCATGTCGTATTCGCAATGTACAATTTTTATATACTGCTAAAAGTATTGTTTTACAAATCTATCAACAATTGATAAATGAAAGAATAGATCGCGCAACGCGCGAGACCCCGCTAGTTCACATTACTCTGGAGCAAAAGACGGACGGCGATATAGCTTGTACTAGAGGTAGCTTGGGAATTTTTCAAATAATAACAGAATTGGGGAATGACATTTTTAGAAATTATTCTATCTTTAGAAAATAATAATGGCATAAATCTATTTTAACTTTTTCATAGTGGCATAAATCTAATTAATAATTTAACAAGACATTTTTTAAATTAACAACTTTTTGTAATGACATAAATCTAATTATCTCTACAAATTATCTAGTACCATTAGTGTAAATTTTAGTTGAATGATCAGTTTTTTCTACATATATATAAAAATCATACAAGAAGAATTCATATATTGTTAATATTTATTACTATCCTTTTCAATAGGGAAAATAGTTTATTTCTATTCAAAATAATAAAAATTAAAAAGAAAAATAATAATATTCTACAAATCTATACATAATAAAATGAGTTAAATGGTTCAGATGTGTAAATTACTCTATTAAAAGAAGATAGTTGAGGCTGAATTGACCATTTGATTTTGATCATATAAATAATGATACATATTTAATTTCATATAAGAATAACAATTTTTTTTTGTTTGAATAGTAAAATATTTGAGAAAATTTAATATGCACCATAGTGCATAGAGCTTTCTATGCACCGTGAATTTTTTCGGGAATATTTTTGAAAATTTACAAAACTAATTTAACCAATATAATCTACAAATTGAAATCTCATAAAAAATCAAAATTTAAAATTTTTTGAGATTTTATTACTATTTTTTCTAAATTTTTTAAAACATGTGATTTTTTGAATGTTAAACTATTTACAATATTTCAAAAAGACATGTTTTAAAAAATTCGAAAAAAAGATGTAATAAAATCTCAAAAATTGTAAAATTTGGTTTGCTATAAGATTTCAATATGTAGATTAAATTGATTAAATTAGATTTGTCAATTTATAAAAATACTTCCGAAAAAGTCCGCGGTGCATAGAAAGCTCTATGCACTATAGTGCATATTAAACTTTCTCAAAATATTTATATTTAACGTGAAGTCATGAAGGCCAAATGCCTATCACATTTAATTAATCTAATGATATAATGATAAATTATTTACCCAGCTTACCGTCAAGTGCATACCATTTTTTACAACCAAAATAAAAAGTTATGAAGTGGTTTCCAAATATGAAAAATCAGAGTGGGGCTGTTTGGATTTCTCAAAGAATTTGGAAAATTTCATCTTCCTATCATAAATTTATTATAAACAATTCAAACTTTTCATAAATTATACACTTTCTAATAAATTTTTTTAAATTTTCTAAATTCCTAAGCGATCCAAATAGCCCAGTGGTAATATGCATGATACAAAACCCTGATAATCACTATCATCACAATTAACAATAATAAGAGGAGTATAGAAGCAAATGCGAGCCGTGTCGAAGCGGAAAGCAATGTCCCTTTCGTCGGAGTTCAACCAGCTCCGCTACCTCCTCCGCCGCGAGAATCGCCTCCGCCTAGCTCTCTCCGCCGCTCTGTTCTTCGTCGTTCTTCTCCTCGTCACGCCTCGCGTGCCCCACTCTCCCTCTCTCCACCTCTTCGCCGATATGCGCACCCTCTTGGCTGGTTCGTTTCCAATCAATAAACGCGTTGAAATTCTCTTCTTTTATCTTCTTTTTTTCCTTTTTTCAGGTTAATTAATACTTTTATTTTGTTGGTTTTGTAAAGGGGTGCCTAATACATTGAATGTGCTCACTACATATCCTCTATTGCTCTTTGGAGTTCCTGGTTTGGTGCTATGCATCTTTGGTGGTTGGTTTGGAATAAGGTTTATTACTTGTGTACTTTTGCATCAGCTCTTGTTTTCAGTTTTGATTAAATTTTGTGCGTTTTCCAAAGAAAAATTTGGGGATTTTAGTTCACTCCTTCACGGCATTTGTAGCCTTGGTTTTGGGTTTCAAGCATGCTATTAGTGCAGCAATTATGTTGCACTGCTGTAAGGTGTTTGATGTAATGCCTCAGTTAGGTGGTTTGCAATTTGTTTAGTGTACATGTCCCCTTCTTGTGGATCCCTCAGTGAGCGCCCTTTTTAAGTTCAGCTTATTGTTTAAACATCCAAAAATCTGAATCTTTTGTAAGGTATTTAGTATGAAGCAAAAAAGAAAGATTCCAAGTTAGGTTCCTTTACTGATCTCCATTCATCCCTAAACTATGCATAGTACAGGTTTCTTGTTCGCTGAATGAAAAAGAGAAGTAGGATTTTGATAATATATTTGTTATAATCTCCGACTTATTTGGTGCATTGTGAAGTTGATCATTGAAGAGCTTCATTGAGAGGGGTATTTATATATTCACTGTTTATTTTTGTTTTGGTGTAGCTTGAGGGGAGAGGCAGTAGCATGGGCATTTTATTTTGCAGGAAATGCAATAGCCGGATTTGGATCTGCCTATTATCACTTGAAGCCTGATGATGACCGGATCGTCTGGGACAGGTTACCGGTATTTGTGTTTATGTATTTTGTTTGCAAGCTAATTTACTTTTACACTCTTTTTAATATTATTGGACCTCCTAATGGAGGATTACCAGATAATATTTGACCAGGACAATGAAGTTATAATTAAACCATAAAATATAAACAAAACACTAGAACGATACACTGGCTGCCTTCCCAGTTCCCAAACACTGTTAAAATAATCATTTTAATCTAAATTTCTTAGTTTAAAATATTATAAATGGTCAACGTCTCTGTCTTGAAATTTTGCTCCACTGACTAAATCATCTTAATCTAAATTCCTTTCCTTACCACCTGAGTCTAAGTATATGCATGTTTTCCTTATTACAGATGATGATTTCGTCATTTTCACTTTTATCTCTACTAGTGATAGAGAGAGTAAATGAACGGCTCGGACTGTCATGCTTATTTTCCTTTTTAACCCTTGCATTTGTTAGTATTGCATGTGAGAGGTAATTGACTTTATTCCACTTATCTGAATTTTTTTCTATTCATCAAGAAGTAATATTTTGGCATATCAGGCCAGTATATTACTATGTTTTAATCTTTACAATTTGGTCTGAACAAAAGTTGTGGTATGATTATTTGTCTTTCAATTATCACTCTGTTTTACCCATTCCCAATAGAAGAAAGTTTGGAGTCAAACTTGATTCAATTTTCTATAAACAGTATTATCTAATATGTTGCTTCACACGGAAAGATGTTACTCAGGACTATATCATCTCCCTTGATCTGTACTGCTTACTGTAAATGGAGAAATGCTACTGTTAAAAGGTCCTACAAGAGCAAGAAATTCAATGGTTATGCTATTTTTGCCGACATGTCGATATCGATAAAATATTGGAACGCTGAACAATTTACGCTGGTTTGGATGCAGGGTATTTGATGATCTACGGTTATGCATGTTGCTTCATTTATTGCCTTGCATAGCAATTCCCACAATGGTTTACTTGCTGCCCCCAAAATACACTTTTTCCAGATTTTGGTTCTTAGCTACAGGTTTGTGCATATGCTCCTTGTAAAATAAACCTACTCTGTAGGCATAACTACCTTAAATTCCACCCAATTTGGCCTCAGTTAACATTAGTTTGAACAATAAAACCCACTTGAACCATTTTTTTTTGCTACTAACCATTTAATGTAATCCCAATGGGCCTCAATTAGTCCCTAACTGTGTAATTGACCCATATTTCAACCCAGTTTACACCCTTGGGTATAATTAAATATTTAAATGCCAAAGGAGCCAAATGGCTTATAAGAAGAAAGAGAAAGAGGGTAGCGATTTACCCATTAGTTATTTCAGTACATTTGGTTCCTAACCTCCTCACAAGTACCTAACTGAAATTTAATTGTATGATAATTATTTTCATGTATGTTTTGTTTATCTAGGCTTCTATCTTCTTGCAAGATTTGAAGGACTTGCTGATAGAAAAGTATACAATGCAAATGGGTACTTCATAAGTGGCCACTCATTGGAGCACCTGTGTCTATCTATGGTGTCTTTTATTCTAACATTAATGTTATCTTTTCGAAGTATAAGAATTGCAAGGTACTAGATTAAAATATTTACCTGTTTAATTCCATATTAATAGAGTAAACATTTTTCAACCTTCTGGAACATTTCATATGTTGCATTCTTTTGAATAAGTATATTGTCTACTTCGTGTGAAGTCCTGTAAAAAAGGACTATGCTTACAAATCGTAGGTGATATCAGGCATTACATTTCCACACTTGATATAATGTTTCCAATCTGTTGGCATTCTTTATAAATGTGACAGGTGGGATACTAAAGCCTCATTTACAAATTTAGTTCTAAAATGTATTGATGATAGTTCTCATATTTATGTTGATAGGAATTAGGAGCATATATGATCCCTTTGGCTAGACATAGTACCTTTCTATTATGCTGAACCATGCATGTAAGCATTTCATAAAATAATTTTTGTCTTGCTAATGAATTATGCCTGCTGTTTGTTTACAGGGACTCCTAACCTAAGAGGTTATATATTTCTTTTTTACCTCTTGGACATTTTGTGGTTAAAGATTATGGAGCTTCTAACCATTAAGAAACGATATTCTTTTGACAATAGCGAAAGGAGTTCTAGCTGATTGTAATCTGTCATTCTTCCAAGTTTTGGCATTATTAACTAGATGCCTTCTGTATTATTGATTTGAAATTACGAGTGTAGCTGTACAGAAGAATAGTGAATCTCTATGATTTTTCTGCTCAAGCAGAAAGAAATACACATAGCAGTAGGACAAACAGGGCGATTAGAGAATAACCAAAAAAAAGTATCTAGATGTATATCATGGGAATAGATGGGCCTGCACATCGCCTGACTCTAGTAAATTTGTGAGTGACCCAACTTTGTTGGGACTCACTATCTTCCTTTAGTATCCATTCCTCTCATCTATCTTCCTTTAGTATCCCACCTGTCACATTTATAAAGAATGCCAACAGATTGGAAACATTATATCAAGTGTGGAAATGTAATGCCTGATATCACCTACGATTTGTAAGCATAGTCCTTTTTTACAGGACTTCACACGAAGTAGACAATATACTTATTCAAAAGAATGCAACATATGAAATGTTCCAGAAGGTTGAAAAATGTGACATTCTTAATAAAAATGTGACAGGTGGGAATAGGATTTCCTCTAACCCAACTGTAAATTTGTGAGTGACCCAACTTTGTTGGGACTCACTATGCTTGCAATTAGGGGTGTCAAACGTGTAGAAACAAAACGGACTAGTACGTTCCGTTTTAGTTCCGTTTTTCGTAACGTAACATAATTATATTTTATTTCTGTTCCGTTTCGTAAAACAGAACAGTTTTATATTTCGTTCTCCATTTTCCATTGATTTCATCTTAGTTTTCGATAAACAAAACACTAACGTTTACCAATACCCGTTTTGTATCCATTTCGTATTCAGAAATGAAACTGATTTTCCTTTCAATTTATGTTCCGTTTTGAACAGAACGGAACGAAAATGTGTGAAACGGCACGATATTGACAAAGCTACTTGCAATATGCACCCCCCTCAAATTTCAGTCTGGATCCTCTCGTCGTTTTATAAAAACGACCAATGGTCATTTTTCGATCTGAGCCGTCCGATTTAATCTCGACGGTTAAATTTTCACGGGCCTATCAATCTGGTATATATAATTCACGGGGCATCCATAACTGTTGAGATTAGATCGAACGGATGATATCGAAAAACGACCACTGGTTAACCGACCAGAGGATGTCGTTCACCTCAAATTTCCTGCAAGCAGATTTTGCTGAAATTCGGTCCAATTTGGACCAAGTTTCTACTATGTCTGTCAATTGAGTTGAGCCTAATAAAATGAAATTGAGTGTAATCTTAGAAATCCTCCGAAGAACCTCTCGTTAGTCATTTCGGCTAATGAAATCTTCTATTTTTACTTGGTTCTACTTCTAACCGATGTTATAAATCCTTTTGACTAATGAATATGGCACTAGCTGATTTTTAACTTCGAACTAGTATAGCATGCTAGGGGAAAGAATCAAGTGATCAAGTCCTGAATGAAGTACGTTTGAAGTCAAACTGCTGAATAAAACTTTACATTATTTTTGTGCCTACGCATAAGCTTATCTTCAGCATCAACTACCAATGAAAAAAAATAAAATATATAATGAGTAACATGGGCATGTCCCAAGCTCAGTCAATGCTTCTCTTTCGTGCACACTAGAATAAGAAGTGCTACTAGCTGTAAGAGGAAGCTACAAACACTACAATGGAGACAAAATATGCTTCATTTTGGCTTGCATTGATGCTTGTAGTGCTTTTTCCATTGATGAATTTTGTGGATTCAAAGTGTATATTGTTCAACTTTGGAGATTCAAATTCTGATACTGGAGGACTCACGGCTGGCCTCGGCTTGTATTTAGGTCCACCGGCAGGGCGGACATTCTTCAATCGCACCACGGGCCGCTTCTGCGATGGGCGACTTTACATTGATTTCATTTGTATTTCATCTTATCCTCTTTTTACATTCTCTCTTTTCTATTGTTATTGCTTTTAATTTGGAAAAAAATTAACAAAATGCCACTAAAACTTTATCATATTTTAGGTGAAGGATTGGAAATAAATTTCCTGAGCCACTATTTGGAATCATCCGGGCCTGATTTTACAGATGGAGTCAATTTTGCAGTGGCTGGTGCAGCCACAACCACCACAGCAGTTCCATTTCCTTTATCCACTCAGGTGCTTCAGTTTCTCCATTTTAAGAATAAGACCAGAGAACTTAGGCCCCAAGGTTTGTTTCCTTTGCCTTTATTTTTTTTTCCCTTCTCTGTTACGTTCCCATTGCCTTGATTTTTTTTTTCCCGAATTGGTCCAGTAATTTAACGTGGGAGGCTGTTTTTATTATTTTGTAATCAGAGCCAAATGGGCCATCCTGACCTTATCCGGCTTTATTAATTCAGATTGATCTGAAAAGCAACTTCTTGATGTTCGGCTTCAGTTTGTTTAATCCCCAAATTAGATCCAGATGCCTCTTGAAAGTGATAACACTTGAAAATGTCTAAAAAAAAATGTGATGCAGCTAAAATTTTTGATCTAGCGACTCGATTTGCACGACTTTTGAAGCAAATCAAGGGTTCAAAATGGTGATGTAAAGATAGGCCAATACATCATCATGCAAGTTGAACCTTCTATATACCGAGCAGTATCTCATTGAGGATGATATCCAAAAATTAAAAACCCAAGTATCAAAATGATATTTAAGTAAAATTACAAAATAGATTTCGATTGTAAACCCCTTTACATCTAAAATAATTATGAATTATAATGACTGTCTTGACTCTTGACCATTATGTATTTATTGTCTCATATTTAAGGTCGTGGCTCATTAATTGGAGAAGAGGAATTTAGAGATGCAGTGTACTCATTTGACATAGGGCAAAATGACATCTCAATAGGATTTAGCAACAATTTGACATACCAACAAGTTGTGGAAACGTTTCCGGATAGCATCTCTCGGATAAAAAATGCAGTTATTGTAAGTTTTCTATTTTTACATATAATGCTAGTGCTAGGTAGGAAATTGAGCATTTGTTTGAGATTCTTCTCTCCTTTTATAATGTTTTCCCCAATTATTTTCTCCTTTTACTTTTTTTTTCCTACGGAAATGCTTTTCCATTTATTTACGCTCATGTGGAGAGGCTGGATTGAGATCAACTTTACCTGCATCTATATGACAATAAAAAAAAATTTTAATTTCAGTAGAAAATATATTATTATATGCAAGATCCGTCCAGAAAAAAAAATGAAACATATTTACAAATTTTTTTTTATGGTTTCATTTGAGAAAATATTGTCAAAACTATTAAAATATATTATTATGAATTTAATTCCTCGCTAATATATCATATATGCTGAATTGAAGGTCAATATATGAACACAATATTTTATTATCATATTATTAATACCGAGTTTTGCAAACTCTGGATTTTAGAGAAGTTTGAGCTAATATATAGTCATATTAACCTATAAAAAATTCAGTCAATAATAGAAAATGGGGGAAGAAAGATATGGATATACAACACGGGGCCACTGGGATGCTTGCCACAGACACTTGCCCTGAGGAAGAGGGATAACAGCACGCTGGATCACCTTGGTTGCCTTGCAGATTACAACAATGCTGCCATGGCATTTAATGCTCTTCTGGATCTTCTATGCCATGATCTGAGGTCTCAATACGACAATGTCATCATTGTTTGCATCGACATGTATGCCATCAAGTATGACCTGTTTGCCAACCACACAAAATATGGTACGCTCTCATTTTTTTTTTAATATTTTTGTTCACACGTTCAAAAAGATAAGGTAGAAATGTTAAGGCAATTAATTAATCGACATTTATTTGAGTGGCGCAGTGGATAAAAAAAAAAGTGAAAGAAGGATATAGTCTCGTAAAGTATTATGATTATAATTTCATCGTTTATTATCCAATTAAAAATTTTCATATTTTTTATATGATAATTCAATTGAAGTTGGTACAAAATTATTATTTTAATGTCTTTAGATTAATGAAGAAAAAAAAATGAAAGCATTGAAGCAATGTTCAAATATAATGTAAAATTTAATATCGAAATTAATATATGATAGGCTTTGAGTATCCATTAATGGCATGTTGTGGCCACGGTGGTCCGCCATACAACTATAGAAATTTAATGACATGTGGTCAGCCAACCGCAACGGCATGTCCCATTGGTGCTAGAGCTGTTAGTTGGGATGGTGTGCACTATACAGAAGCTGCAAATGAGATCATTGCTTCAAAAATTCTCTCTGCTAGCTACTCCACTCCTCAGATAAAATTATCTTGCCTATGTAATTAGAAATATGATCTTTTTTTGTCCATTAATGTAGTTATTATTGGATTATTTTTTCTAAAATTTAGTATAATTGAAAGACCAAAAAAATAATAAAGAAAAAGTAAGAATAGAAACACTGCTATTATTTTTTTCATTAGCCGTGAATCTATAACAAAAAAAAAATTTCTTAATTGCGCTGCTATTTTTTTGTGAGAGTGATTGAGCTTTTGAAGGACAATTATGGATAAATTTAGTATTTATCTTGGACTTAGTTTGTTAAAGGGTGTAGCTAATCAAGTCATGGAATAAATGAGTTTATGTTTGGAATAAGAAGAAATGAGAACAAGATATATGGAATAAAGAAAGACTAAACTACTTATTCTGATTATTGCGTGAAATTAAATTGGAAAAAAATCATTATTTCTGGAATGAGTCTAATTCCAGTATAGTTCAGATAAATTTATTGAATTGTGTTGTCAAATGATTATAATTACATGGATATTTATAGACAAATCTATATAGTACTACTAACAATCTCCAACTATGCATCTCATATACTTTCATCTCTCAATTACATTGATAATCATCTCCAATATTACACAACCTCAATAATCTCCAACCTAACCATAACATAATACAATCATATCTTTAACATGATAAGTAGGGGTGTACAATGGGTGCTTTGATGATATTTTAGCAAAATTTGAATCCAACCCGACAATACCGGGTTAGACCCGTAACCCAACCCAACCCGTCAATTTTTTTAGTACGAGTTAAGCGGGTTAAACGGATTTAGTGGATGAGATCAAGTGACCTGACCGCGGGTCCCACATCAAGGCGACGATAGGATGAAAATAAGGTGACTGACTCAACGAGGTGAGCAATTTGAGGTCTAGAAGGGAATACTAGATTTATGATAGTGATATGCCCAAAGCCTCTAGCACTTGGTCAGCCCTTCTGAAAGTCCAGTTCGGCCCAGTTCTTACATGGACTTAAGAAGGACCAAGGACTCAGAAGGGCCAGACTCAAATTTTATAGTAAAGAGATGCTTTAAGGGACAAGGGCTTACAAGGACCAAGTTAAAGAAAGGCCATAATCAAATTTATTTATATTTGTATTTATATTAATGTTTTATGTAATATAATTACAAGGGAAATTCTAATGTGGACACCAAAAATACTGGCCATCTATTTTAAATGGATCTGACGGCTGAGGTCACTCCGAAACTATCATCTCGATTAAACATTTTCGTTAAAACTAGCAGAAAGTTTTTGGACGAAGGGCAAAATAGTCCATTCTATTGAATCGCTCGTGTTTATTTCGTATTATCCTCTCCGTCTCTTCTCTCGAGTCTCATCTAGTAAAGTCGATCCGAAAACTCACTCCAAACCCTAGCCTTGACCCAGAGGGAAAGAAATAGAGAGAGAAAGATGGAGGAGAGGTAACGTTATCACACGAGCGAACAAAGACCGCATGCCAGCTGGACACGTTCTGAGGTCGCCCACAAGTCCTTTCTGGAAGAAGGGTTAGCACACACTCACCACCTATCACCATACCTACAAGATCGGCGACTACATTGATGCCAAGGTCAATTGAGCCGTGCACAAGGGCATACCTCACAAGTCCTAACTATCGCGGCTTTTTCGTCACTCGAAGAAATTTCTAAAAGAACAATGGGAACATAGCCTTAGATTCACCTCCCTTAAGGTTCGATCTCTATGGCGGGTATCTCTCAACACAAGAGAATCCTAACAAGAGTCGCTACTTAAAAAAGTTTCTTAATTTAGCGAGTCCTTTCTTTCCAATAGGCACAAGCCCCTATTGTTAATTACCCCGTAGTTCCCTATGGGAACCTTTGATTAAGGGACGTAAAGGATATTGACGTAATGGGCTAAGAAAAAGAGACTTATGGAGTGCTATTAATGAGGACTTAATTGACGGTATCAAACTTAATTGACGGGACCCAATTAAGGATTGACAAAAGAAAGACTTTTAACTTGGTTTGAAAAAGGAGTTAGATTTTGGTTTGAGAGAGGTTTTCGTTTGAAAAGAAGAGCTCTTCACTTGGAGTCGTTTGGAGTTCATTCAATTTAGGTCATCTGAAGTTGATCTCAACTCCAGTGAGGGACCTTTCCTCAAACGAAGATATTTTGATTCTGTTTTTGGGTTTCGCGTTTTGACTTTTAATTTTATGAGGTTTCTCTTGGATATTGATGATTTTTTATTCACCTTGGCCCTTTTACACTTTTGATTTTTAGAAATCCTTTCCTATTTTTTTTTAAATATTTAATCTTGAAGATATTTGACTTTAAAAGATATCATGCTCGAAATCATTTAGACTTTTGAAAATATTTATAATCGAGTATACTTAGCTTTTGAGAATATTATATTTAAAGTTTTTATTTTAAAAATACCTATCTTGGATTTTAGGAATTTTATAAACAAATTTAATAATATTCAAGTATTTATAAAAGTCATTTATTAAGTGAAAATACTTCAAAAATATAAAAGGCCACTACTTTGACATAATTTCATATCAAAATATAGTGAATTTGGTTTATTTTGATTTTTAGGATTTTATGGATATTTTATTTGGATTTTTCTGAGTTTCTTACTATTTTTAATAAATTTTCAAAGCTTCTGTTTATTTGGAACTTGTTGATTGGTCCACGTCAGCAAAGGGTCTGAGTTGGCCCTGATCTTTCGCTGACTGGTGTGTTTGCGAGTTGCTGACGTCAGGATGACGTGAGAAAGGTGTTGATCTGTCACAAGGGTTCTGTATGGCGGGTATCTGTCGGCCTTACAGAGTTAACACCTTCTTTCGTCACAGAGGATCGAGGGTTTCTCGCGCTGAGATTTCGAAGGAGACGGGTTTTAGCTAACGGGTTCGACGGATAACGGGTTTGAGTCCGTTAACAGTTCCGACCACTGCAAGGCTTGAGCCAGCGTTCTCCGGCATCGTGGGAGAGAGAGGAACACCGTGGCGGCCTCCGTTTTTATCACGTCGTCTCCCTTTGGCAAGGACATCGAGAGTTGTGGTGCGTCAATATAAAATTAAAATTCGATTAAGTCCGTATAGTTTTGGATTTAATGTTTCTGATGATCGTCACCACGATCATCGGGGCTAGCTTTGTTAGAACCACCACGGAGAGGGGCTTATCATGATGCCTTCCATTTACGCTGCGTCTGGTCTGGTTTTGTACAGGAGTGGTACAGGACAGTGCTTACGAAGTTTTGTTCGGTTTACATTAAGTATATAGCATGATACCCATCTTGCCTTATTCTAATTTCATGTATATACATGTTGATTATCTATCAGGGCTTTCTAATTGAGGATCCACTTACGAAATTATCATATGACAAAGCATGGTTTGGTTCAAGGAGTACCATTCTATGTCCGACTCATTCTAAAGCAACATATCTTTGATATACATGTTGGTTCTGCTATGTCATCAATTACCATTTCGTATGCATTTACTTGACCTGATCTAAGGCACGTAGGTGCTATTCACATATTGGCAAATGACAATTTAAGATTTCAATTCATTCGTCAAAGTTATTCAATTTTATTGTTGACAATAAGCAAGTGCAATTATTTCTGTAAGGAGACTTGTGATGCCGCTGATGAAGGAAAGAAAGAATGAATATCTTATCATACATGATTCAGCAGCTAAAAAGTGACATCGAATAAGAATTAAGCAAAGAGAAACAAGCAAAGCATGTCTGATGACATTGGTTCAAGATTTTACTAACCAAGACCCTCAACTTTCTACTTTTTTACTAGGTGTACAGGACGGAACTTATGTAATGCAACTGAACAGAAAATGCAATTCACTAAAGAGTATCATGATTTTATAGAGCCTGGTCTTTGTAATTTTCTATAAGAATGAGAAAGATCAATCAGGAAGAACAAATAAAGGACGAACTTGTCATAAAAGGACCTATAATACCTGTTACTTACAAGGAACAGTAAGACTAACAAAATCCTGGAATTCACATGCCATGTTAACCTTCAACAGGAAAAGTAACTAATGCTAAGTTACACAGTTCATTTAAATCCCACAATTGATCTATGATTGCAAGAGACGGTAAGATTCAGATATAGGCAGTATATTCACTAAAGTCCCTAGAAGTTCAGATATTCCACTTCATCATGACTATGCATTCCTTTCATACTATACAATCCAGAAACGACTAGGTCATGCCAAAACATTCTTGAGGATCACATTTATGCACATTGGTCCAGAATTCAAAGGAAATGTCACAGACAAGACTCAATTTTGGCAGCATCTCCCCTCTCTCTTGTATAATTGACAAGATCCTTCCCACCACGGCCATGGCCAGTGGAAGAGGAGGATGCTACCAGAACTGAGGAGTCCTTAGTCGAGGTAAAGAGCTAGAGCTGAGGAGACCTCAACCAAAGCTTAACAGGAGCTCAAATCTGAGGAGACCTCAGACGGAGCCAGTGGTATGATCAAGTGATGGATCAAGAAGAGAGAGAGAGAGCTAATTTCCAAAAATTCTCAAATCAAGAACGTAATTTTAATCAAGAGGACAGATCAATTAAGATTCAATTTCAAACATCAATAAGAAAAGAACTCGATTGAACTTCTTTAAAACAAGATCGAGACTTTATATAATTCCTTCACAAATCTGACTTACACGAGCACCTCTTACCTTTCTTCTTATCTTTTTCTTCAATTACAAGAAGCATTCAAGCTTTGAATTCACCTAATCTCGCTATCTTATACTCGCACTTCAACTGCTTGTTGAAATGCTTCTACTAACTATCCTATCTAGCCTTGGATTGGATGTGTGCGTGTGTGTAATTCAGAGATCCCAGTAGAAGGTCTACAGAGGCTCTGAAATTGTGTCGAAGAGAGAGGTCAAAGAAGGGTCTGGAAGAGGTCGAGAAAAGGTCCTTTCTTCAGTTTTCAATGGGGTATATATAGGCATGGATGCCGAGTTGGTTTCTTCAAGAAGCTTCATTCTTCTCTTAATCTCAGCCATCAATCCAGAGGCACACGGATCGACCCCTGATCCAACGGCAAAGAGGGCACCAAATTGTGTTTCTTCTAAGTGGTCAACGAGAGGAGGGGCGTTGTTTGACCATGGCAGTTACAGGTGGTTATGGTGTGACTCAATCCCAATCGTCGTTTCTTCTGGGGCTTCATCCGACGGCCGTCGTTTCGTCGCAGTGGGGTCCAGTCAGATGAGGCTCGAACGAATTTAGTAGGAGGCGGTTGCGCGCGCTGCACTCTACTCTTTCTCCTTCGTGATTTTCTTTTCTTTCAGTTGGAGAAGAAGGGTCTTCGATGCGGGGCCAGCTTGTAAGGATTAATGAGACACAGAGGGAAGCGCCTCTGGCCTCAATTTTGCGTGTCCCTAGTCTATTATACTCCAATTGAATTCCAACGACCCTCTGTGTTTGGTTCACCAAGAAACGGGTGCACACGAGTAACTTCCCGTGAGGAGGGAACTCAAAATTCGCTCACCTTTCTCTCCATTCACCTTCATCATTGGACATCTCCATTTACATTTTATTTAATTTTCATAACTAGCTGAAACCAAATAAATTGTTTGGGATCCCTCCCTATTGATTTTCTTCATGAAATTTTATACACAACATCATAAAAATGTGTAGAATCTTATGAAACCGAGAATTTCTGAACAATACCCTTCCACCTGTTTTATTTAATTTCTCCAAAATCATGGACCTCTTTGCATAAAATGGCAACTATGCAGCTCCTTTGACCATTCTAAAAGCACCATAATTTTCCACATGCTTCATTGGAAGTTTGAATATTGTTTCATAATTTTTGGAATCCATTTGCTATTTTTCATGATCTTCTCAAACTCCTTGATGGAATTATCCAATTTAATTCATGAATTTGGCACCATATTTTAGGGTCAAACACTACCATGGAATGCAACAAATCGTACCATCAGTGTAGAGATCAACAAGCAGGTACGATCCCCTCATCTTCTTTTTGTTCGTTTTTGTTGTTTCGTTTTGTGCTCCACGAGGGGGTTTTGTTTAAGTGATTTATGTAGCTTAGATTGGTTTGGTTGTGCGTTTTAAGTTCATTTTTAACTAATGATTGGATGGTAGAATGGATGGGTCTTGTTTTACATAGATAGATGGTTAATCATCAGAATTGTTGCATTCCATTTATAATTTAAATGGATGTCTTTTAATAAGAATACGAAATGAGGTCGTATACAACATTTATTCTGGTATACTGATACATACCAAAATTCATGTTAAATAAAAATCATCTTATTAAATTAACGTATTTTATATATCTGGTATATGCTCAATTTTATTTAAATGATTGCCATATACTGATACATACCTTTATTTTTGAAGTTTGTAATTTATTTTGGATTTTATTCTTTAGTTCCTACAGCAAAATTAGTGCAAACAAATTACAAAACTTGTTGTATGAACGTTTTTGAATTTGCAATTGAGCATTGCCAGCTTGCTTGTGTTTTACCATCATGGTAGTATACTAAAATTGCTGTTTGTTTGCCAGAATTCAAGTTTTCTAGGGTTTTATTTACTACGAAATAATAAACTTAGATGCTACTGTCTATGGCAATCATTTAAATAATTAAGTTGATCATAATTGTGGAATTGGGTGGGAACTGTGACACCCCGTCGAATACTGTAACTGGACAATACACGAAGGAGTGCCCGCCGCAGATGCCTGCTGCACCCGCAAGGCTTGCTAATACTTAATTTACCAATTAATATTGATTCTACTCAAATAATATACCAATCAATTAGAAATTTATAATTAATTACTTAAATATAAAGTAAATCCTATAAAGGCCTGGTATATTTAGGTTACTAACCACAATATCCAATGGTCCGCTACTCGTCTTGCTGTCCAGCACTTGATCTGAAACCTGGAACCCACAACCAATCGTGGAAACAATGCAAAAGCACGGAATGAGATAAATAAAATTTATCTCAATACGGTATTCAGTTCCAGCCACTTGAGTTTTGATTATCATGTGTTGGAACTAAATACAAGACTGAGTCAAATCAAATCCAAATCAAATTTCATTTCTTTTTATTTCAAATAACATTAAAACTAGACTTTCGATCAAGCAATGCAATTAGACAAATAAATTCAATACTATTCAAAATCCTTTAAAATTCAGAACATACCAATTGTCATTTCAATTCCTTAAAAAAAAATAACTAATCGTTATATATCAATTACCGTGTAAAAACATTCACCTCTTGTTCAAAGCAGAATAGCAATGTCAAAATTAATTAAATCAATGCAATATGCAATGTGAGCTCGGCATCAATTCCATAACAATTCAAATGTCAATGTATAGCAAAAGCCGACTCATATGGTTGGGCAATTACCTAATATGCAAGTCTGGTTTATCACAAGTCAATCATTTCAGTCATTTCCTTCAGATACCGCGAACCACCCTATAGATGGATGCCAACGGCCAATTCAATTCATACATAATTCAATCAATTAAAATCATCAAAATGTACAAGCAAGCTGGGAACACTCACACTCCGGTCCATTCCAGACTAGACCTACTGAGTCCCGGTATATAAGCGCTTATTACACGGTGCTTGGTAGGATGGGTCATGACTCCACCTCCAAACATTACGAGTGTCTATCTCAACCACACAAGTTTTACTTACCTCAATCAAATCACATTTCAATCGGATACCATTCAATATGTCACTTTCCAATATTTCAATCGGATACCATTCAATATACCACTTTTCAATCATGCATCAATATACAATTTCACAAAATGATCTCATGATCAAAATTCCAATTATGAATTCAGAATGCATAATGATAATAATAATAGTAAAGTAATAACAACAACAATCAGTATATATATCACATATAATTAAAACTCAAGTGAAATCCGTACCTGATAACAAAATGAACATCAGCAAGCAAACAAATAATCATACAGACCCTCAGTTGCACCAGCCCTATTCGGCTTGAAAACCTGCCCCGACTCTACATAAACAAATACTAGACTAAGTCCTTACTTTAGCAAGCAAACATTAACAATTCACATTCAACAACTCCGTTGATAAGGTTAAGGGTTTGATTAGTCCTTTGATTGCCTCATACAATTATAGTAGACCTTATTAACAACTCTAGAAATCAATACACAATGGTAAAACAATAGTGCTGGACAATTTTCTGGCACAACCCGTGAAGGGTATTTTCGACAGTTTACAAAATCCTTTTTATTTCAAGAACGACTGAACGGAATCAAATGAAAATTTAACTGTGAATGAAACATAATAGGGCTCATCTACTGTAAAAATGTCATGATGTTTGGACATACAGATTAATTATAGTGAATTTTCGAAATCAGACAGAATCAGGTTTCAGAAAATCTGTTTCAGCAAATCGTGCCAGTAAATATGTCTGAAAGTTCCTGCCTTGAAACCCTACAAATAAATCTCTAAAAATTTTGTAAAATTTACAGAAGCTGCCTCTAGATGTCTAGTTTCATACCTAAAAATTTCAAGTCCTAAATGCAAACAGAGAATAAATGAAAAATGAAAAACCACACTGGGGTCTGTCTGTTCCAGAAACTGATTTTCAAAAGTTGCCCTGGTTTCAAAAATCTTGTAAAAATACCAACCAATCTCAGAAAAATTCACTTTAGATACCAAAATTTTCATCTTGAAGTCTAGTTTCAAACAAAACTATTCTCACATCCAAATTCGAAACAGAATAACAACAGTTACTTACGGACTGTTGCAAGGTCACAGCGGTAACAGAAAAACTGCAAACGACTTTATTCAATTTGGCCCTTTGAAATTAATTTGAGGAGTAAGAAAAGGGTAGAAATCTAATACAACTCAACAAATTTACTTACTCAGTATGTGTAATGAATTAGAAGTGTGGAAAAATCGGAAGAGACCTTCTAGGTTTCGATTTCTGCCAATGGGGAACAAGAGAAGCCTTCTTCTTAGATGAAATATGATTTTTCTATAAATTTTGATTGAATTTTTTTGGATGGAATTTGAAGGTGCGAATTCAAGCATAGTTGAGACAGAAAAGCAAATTAGAGAGATGGAGGCATGAAGTGATGAAACCAGATCCACAATTCACGGCAAAAAGGTCTCCCCAACATTTCTAACTTGGAAATTTTCAATTACTCATGGAGCACCATTTAAAATGTGAAACAATGACTTGTTTTCCCAAGTGGCCCACGAGCATAGAGATATACTAGACAAGACCAAAGGTACCAAGCAAATGAAATAGAAATAATGCTCTTTTCTGTCCTTGCTACAGCGACCAAAGAGAGAAATTGTCAAATTCTTTATAATAAAAGGTAATACTTCACAAAAGACCTCCCAACTACTATCATGTACAAAAACGTGTACAAAAGTAGTGAAAACCTTTCCTTTATTTATTTATTTATATTTATATTTTTAATATATAATCAAAAAGTAAACATTGAAGATTCAAATTACTATAACATTGAGTATAAAGTTTAAAAATCTTAAGGAAGAAATTCACTCATCAAAAATCAATATTCTATGCATAAAAACAATTATGCAACAAAAGAAAAATAACTAATCTTTTTATAATGCCAACTAAAAATTTAGAAATTTTCATATTCTTATTTTAAGAATACCAGTAAGTATAAAAATATAATTTCCAGCACAGAAATTATTCAAAATAAAACCAACCAAGTGCATCCGATTTTATATTAAAAATAATTTCAGAAACAGTAAAAATTTCGGATGTCACATTCTTCCCTCCTTAAAAAAAAATTTCGACCTCGAAATTTATCTAAATGCATAGCAATCATACAATCAATAATACAATCAAATGGTACAAACATATTATGCAACAATGATCAAGAAATTTCAAATTCATGCAATGCTAGGGAGCCCGACATTTTATTCAATTCAAAATTAAAATACTAATGATAATATTAGAATGTCGGCCCAATCTCGGTAACTTAAATGCAAGCATGGCAATCATAAGTCACAATTACAGGCCAATCAATTCAAAGTCAGATATCGCGAGTCTCTTTCTCAGAGAGCAACCAGCGATTACAGATATTCGGATACCATGAATCACCTCTAAAGAGGGTTGCCAACGGTCAATCAATTCCTTTTTCAATTCAGACAATTTCATATCATAACATTATAACAATTCAAATAACAGAGTACTACAAGCAGAAAATACTACCACCTCTTACGTTATCATTAAAAAAAACACAAATCTTTCAATTCTTGTAACTGGTAACATTTTGAAATATCCAGTTCTTTTCTTATCTTTTAGGAAGCACGGTAATATCAAAATTATTCTTGGCTGCCTTGGTGATCAGTCAAGGAAGTAAGAATAATTCTTATATTATTGAGATTCAATTAACAAGTCAGATGATCAGTCAGCTTGTTTGATCCTTGTGCCAACAAAAGACAAGAAAATCTTTACTCAAATAAGTTCCAAAAGTTTGTGCATACTATAGTAAATTAATAAATCCTTAACATTCCAATCAGCATTAATATGACATAGAACATGCTTACTATAATAAACAAAATTCTTTAACCTGCCATACCAAATTTTTTTTTGTGCGCTTATCAAAATCACTTTACATTTCAAACATTAGAAAATAAGCTCTATTAATCTCATCCACAAAAATTGTTACAACCTATAAAACATACATTTTAAAATTACAATGCATATATAAAATAATCAAGCAACTATAAACAATTAATATATTAGATATATACAAATACAAAGCATCTGTATCCAATAATACTTATAACTTAGCTAGACAAATATTATTTTGCTAGCACAAATAGTAAGAAATCAACTTATCTACAAAACAACCCTTTAGACGTACCCATTCTCACGCAATCTATTGGTCTGGTTTGGTTGTTAAACCATGCTCTGATACCATCTGTGACACCCCGTCGAATACTGTAACTGGACAATACACGAAGGAGTGCCCGCCGCAGATGCCTGCTGCACCCGCAAGGCTTGCTAATACTTAATTTACCAATTAATATTGATTCTACTCAAATAATATACCAATCAATTAGAAATTTATAATTAATTACTTAAATATAAAGTAAATCCTATAAAGGCCTGGTATATTTAGGTTACTAACCACAATATCCAATGGTCCGCTACTCGTCTTGCTGTCCAGCACTTGATCTGAAACCTAGAACCCACAACCAATCGTGGAAACAATGCAAAAGCACGGAATGAGATAAATAAAATTTATCTCAGTACGGTATTCAGTTCCAGCCACTTGAGTTTTGATTATCATGTGTTGGAACTAAATACAAGACTGAGTCAAATCAAATCCAAATCAAATTTCATTTCTTTTTATTTCAAATAACATTAAAACTAGACTTTCGATCAAGCAATGCAATTAGACAAATAAATTCAATACTATTCAAAATCCTTTAAAATTCAGAATATACCAATTGTCATTTCAATTCCTTAAAAAAAATAACTAATCGTTATATATCAATTACCGTGTAAAAACATTCACCTCTTGTTCAAAGCAGAATAGCAATGTCAAAATTAATTAAATCAATGCAATATGCAATGTGAGCTCGGCATCAATTCCATAACAATTCAAATGTCAATGTATAGCAAAAGCCGACTCATTTGGTTGGGCAATTACCTAATATGCAAGTCTGGTTTATCACAAGTCAATCATTTCAGTCATTTCCTTCAGATACCGCGAACCACCCTATAGATGGATGCCAACGGCCAATTCAATTCATACATAATTCAATCAATTTAAATCATCAAAATGTACAAGCAAGCTGGGAACACTCACACTCCGGTCCATTCCAGACTAGACCTACTGAGTCCCGGTACATAAGCGCTTATTACACGGTGCTTGGTAGGATGGGTCATGACTCCACCTCCAAACATTACGAGTGTCTATCTCAACCACACAAGTTGTACTTACCTCAATCAAATCACATTTCAATCGGATACCATTCAATATGTCACTTTCCAATATTTCAATCGGATACCATTCAATATGCCACTTTCCAATCATGCATCAATATACAATTTCACAAAATGATCTCATGATCAAAATTCCAATTATGAATTCAGAATGCATAATGATAATAATAATAGTAAAGTAATAACAACAACAATCAGTATATATATCACATATAATTAAAACTCAAGTGAAATCCGTACCTGATAACAAAATGAACATCAGCAAGCAAACAAATAATCATACAGACCCTCAGTTGCACCAGCCCTATTCGGCTTGAAAACCTGCCCCGACTCTACATAAACAAATACTAGACTAAGTCCTTACTTTAGCAAGCAAACATTAACAATTCACATACAACAACTCCGTTGATAAGGTTAAGGGTTTGATTAGTCCTTTGATTACCTCATACAATTATAGTAGACCTTATTAACAACTCTAGAAATCAATACACAATGGTAAAACAATAGTGCTGGACAATTTTCTGGCACAACCCGTGAAGGGTATTTTCGACAGTTTACAAAATCCTTTTTATTTCAAGAACGACTGAACGGAATCAAATGAAAATTTAACTGTGAATGAAACATAATAGGGCTCATCTACTGTAAAAATTTCATGATGTTTGGACATACAGATTAATTATAGTGAATTTTCGAAATCAGACAGAATCAGGTTTCAGAAAATCTGTTTCAGCAAATCGTGCCAGTAAATATGTCTGAAAGTTCCTGCCTTGAAACCCTACAAATAAATCTCTAAAAATTTTGTAAAATTTACAGAAGCTGCCTCTAGATGTCTAGTTTCATACCTAAAAATTTCAAGTCCTAAATGCAAACAGAGAATAAATGAAAAATGAAAAACCACACTGGGGTCTGTCTGTTCCAGAAACTGATTTTCAAAAGTTGCCCTGGTTTCACAAATCTTGTAAAAATACCAACCAATCTCAGAAAAATTCACTTTAGATACCAAAATTTTCATCTTGAAGTCTAGTTTCAAACAAAACTATTCTCACATCCAAATTCGAAACAGAATAACAACAGTTACTTACGGACTGTTGCAAGGTCACAGCGGTAACAGAAAAACTGCAAACGACTTTATTCAATTTGGCCCTTTGAAATTAATTTGAGGAGTAAGAAAAGGGTAGAAATCTAATACAACTCAACAAATTTACTTACTCAGTATGTGTAATGAATTAGAAGTGTGGAAAAATCGGAAGAGACCTTCTAGGTTTCGATTTCTGCCAATGGGGAACAAGAGAAGCCTTCTTCTTAGATGAAATATGATTTTTCTATAAATTTTGATTGAATTTTTTTGGATGGAATTTGAAGGTGCGAATTCAAGCATAGTTGAGACAGAAAAGCAAATTAGAGAGATGGAGGCATGAAGTGATGAAACCAGATCCACAATTCACGGCAAAAGGGTCTCCCCAACATTTCTAACTTGGAAATTTTCAATTACTCATGGAGCACCATTTAACATGTGAAACAATGACTTGTTTTCCCAAGTGGCCCACGAGCATAGAGATATACTAGACAAGACCAAAGGTACCAAGCAAATGAAATAGAAATAATGCTCTTTTCTGCCCTTGCTACAGCGACCAAAGAGAGAAATTGTCAAATTCTTTATAATAAAAGGTAATACTTCACAAAAGACCTCCCAACTACTATCATGTACAAAAACGTGTACAAAAGTAGTGAAAACCTTTCCTTTATTTATTTATTTATATTTATATTTTTAATATATAATCAAAAAGTAAACATTGAAGATTCAAATTACTATAACATTGAGTATAAAGTTTAAAAATCTTAAGGAAGAAATTCACTCATCAAAAATCAATATTCTATGCATAAAAACAATTATGCAACAAAAGAAAAATAACTAATCTTTTTATAATGCCAACTAAAAATTTAGAAATTTTCATATTCTTATTTTAAGAATACCAGTAAGTATAAAAATATAATTTCCAGCACAGAAATTATTCAAAATAAAACCAACCAAGTGCATCCGATTTTATATTAAAAATAATTTCAGAAACAGTAAAAATTTCGGATGTCACAGGAACATGATCATAAGGAAAAGAATCCATCTTAGGGTGCCATCTTTAATAACGCTATTAAACGTCTCCCGAACACTCCAGAACGATGGTCCAGGATTTTCAAAAACTTGGCCACTACCCGTGACTCACAAGCAACCTTAATTTGGGATGATTGGAAACTTTGTCAGACAGCAAGGTAATTGTTAGAAGAGATTACCGACTACCTTCTTGCTATTAGCTTGGCTGTTGAATTGATGATGAAATAGATGCTCTATCCTCTGATAATGCAGAGCTAATGAGAGTAATTTGGAAAATTGGGTTTTAAGAATTTTTTGTATGTGTAATTATGTCTATTGGTTATTCTCTTTGATTGATGTTTCACCTTTGGCCTTGGTATACTTCAATCAGCTTCCTTTCAGGTATGGAAAGCTAGTACTGTATAGTATCTATTTAAATGCTTTCAGATTGATAATATGTTTGGCCATGGAGTGCCTGAAAATGGTAGATTTTTCCCACGGTCATTAGGGGTAAAACTGAAATGAGAGCTCATTTCAATTTTTTATTTTACCTTTTCAACTGGTCATTATTTTTTATTCTTACATTGCATGATGTCCTTTATCTTTCCTTTCCAGGTAATTGAAAAACGTATTGCAGTCTTTTCCCAAATGCCATCTGAAAATTAAGTCAATTATTTACTACAGGGCAGAGGCTTGGCCAGAAGAGATGCAGGAGCAGATGAAACATTGGATGTCAGATGATGGGAATGCTACACAAGCTCTGTAGCTGTCTGGATAGATGGAGGAGATGTAGGAAGTTGTGGAGGAGTGGCTAGAAGATGTATCTGAAAAAGACTGGATGCTGACAACCGAAGTGGTGGCATGACCTGTTTGATAGAAGTTGGGATTGCTCCACTAATATGCTACTTTTTTTTATTCTTCATGTTGCTGATATCTCGTATTTATATTGATATTTTGACTAGACTTTACATTGAAATTGTGGCTAAATCTATAATTTTATCTTGTTTTGCACTTCTCTTTGTTAGATTTGGCACTGCCGTTGTTTGTTTTTAATTTATAGGAACTCGTGGAAAACGGGAAGGAAAGCAACAATTTGGATGGCTAGACGACTCATTCCTAGCCTAGATCAAATCCCGACTCAACCTAATGGAGTAATCCCGCACGAATCAAGGTTATTCTCAACCAGACTCTGCAATTCGGTCCGAAATTCGGACCGAATTCCAGCGCAGGCAACACTTCTGAAATTCCAGTCAGCTCAATTCGGTCCGAATTCCCTCAAATTTGGTCCGAATTTCTATACAGGGAAATGTTTTTTGCTACGTTCTGGAGGCATTTTCTCTATTAGGAAGGCTCCATTTTCGCCCAAAATGAAGGAAAACGTGTGCAAACTGTCCAGGAGCCAGAGGAGAGTATTATAGGCGCCTTCCAACTTGGGAGAGGGCTATCTTTCATTCCATTCTTCCACTTTCTCTCTCCTGGTTCAGATCTGGATTTTTCCTCTCTTCTTGGGCGACTAAGGAGAAGGGAAGGAGGATTTTAGCTCTGGTTCTTGGTTGCTACGATGAGTTCCGAAGGTCTCAAAGTGTTTCTAGCGCGACGGCGGTGGTCAATTGTTGGGAAACTTGGCTATTTGTTGTATCGAACCAATTCTCTCTTTAATTTCTGAATTTATGGCTTGTTTAAACTTATTTATCGTTATTTTCATGGATTGTATTAGTATGCTAGATTAAAAACTTGTTGCTTTAGGGGTAGATGTAGCCTAGTATTAGGGTTGCTTGGTTTACTTGTTTTGTTAATGGACGAAACTAATTACCTTTGGGATTTTTATTGATTTGCTTGTGTTTGAGTCTTTTATTACTTGTGTTGCTCGGCATTTGTACAATCGCATTTGTTGGGAACTTCAACCCATTATAATAACTTAACCTTTCACAAGTATTTCGAGGTAGGTCAAGGACGAAAGTCGACCAGTTAGTAACCAAAAGTAAACACTTCTAGTTAGGCGACGGTCTAATTTAGATATCTCGCAGAAAACCAATTGTAAACTCGAATAGGTCAACCGACAATGAAAGTTGGGGTGCGATGCATTCGATGAGGGTTGTTAACACTAGATCCCATTCCAAATACCGTAGCCAATAGGCGAAAGCGGAGGGTTAGGGAGTTAGGTATGGCTAGATGGACCTTTGGCTTGAATAAATCAACAAAAGTGTAAACCACAACATTTACACAGCTTTTAAACAAGAAGGAACAGACTAGCTGAACTCGCTTTGTCATTTTGTGAAAAAAAAAGAAATGACCAATCCATATGGATTCTTTTCATTTTTTATTTAAAAAAAGAGAAAATAGAAAATCCATTTGAAATTAAGGCATTAGACTTTTAAACACGAATGAATAGACCAGCTGAACTCGCTTTGTAATTTTGTTAAAAAAAAAAGACAATGTACAATCCATATGGATTCTTTTTTGTTTTTATTTAAAAAAGAAAATAGAAATCCATATGAAATTAAAGCATTAGACTTTTAAACATGAACGAATAGACAAGCTGAACTCGCTTTATCATTTTGTGGGGAAAAAAATGAACATTCCATATGAATTCTTTTCGTTTTTTATTAAAAAAATAGAAAATCCATTTGAAATTAAAGTATTAGACTTTTAAACATGAACGAATAATCCAGCTAAACTCGCTTTGTAATTTTATTAAAAAAATAAAATGAACAGTCCATATTGATTCTTTTCATTTTTAATTTTTTTTAAAAAAAAGAAAAAAGAAAATTCTTTTGAAATTAAAGCATTCGAATTTTAAACATTAACGAAGAGACTAATTGAACTCGTTTTGTCATTTTGTTAAAAAAAAAAAAGAGAAATGATCGGTTCATTTGAGACGTTTAAATAAACAATCCATTTTAAATTTGTTCATTTGATTATAATAATTTGGGATGACAGTCAAATTATTAGTAAAGGTGACATATGGAAGACGCATTAAATTGGTGAAAAGTGGTTGATTAAAATATCAAAGTTACACGTTTGGGTCTGAATGGAGTGTATCAAAATTGGATATTGCCGCTGGATTTATATATTAACATATAATCAATGAAAGATCTGTTATAGAAATTGAAAAGGCAATATCAACGGATTAAATAGCAGTGTGCAGATAAGGTAAATACTTTCTATTGCAATTTATGTTACACGTTTACTATCTTTTGATTAGCAGTGTTACACGTTTAACACATAATTTCTTGATCTTTTCATAACTTGTCTTTGTTTTTAGGCTAGATATATTATATTACCGATTTACCGTGTATAAACTAGTAGGAAATATTTAACACAAAGATAAGTATTTAGCAGGCTTGATATATTAGATCCAAATCAAAAGACGCATCACGCATTGTCTCATCCTCTTTTTTCTATGCACATTAAAGAGTTTACAAATCAAACTATTTCTGCACATCGTCTCATCCAAATTAAAGAGTTTACAAACAAAGCAAGCAACCAAACACAAACTGCACTGGTACAGCATCCGTACCAGTGCACTACTACTCTATACCTAAAGCTGCAAACAGTAAAAGCACATAAAGCACATCACAAGATATACACCCTATTAGCTTCCCAGTATCTTCCCAGCTCATTAGGAAGCAAACATTATTACAAAAAGATCCCCACCAGATCTTATTATTACAAACAAACCAAAGTAAAAAGACACTACTTGTGAAACCACTCATTAAAAATTGTAAAATCTTATTGTAACACTGGTTCCTTCATCTACCAGCTGCTGCATTCAGATCTGGCCAGGAGTAGCTTTATCAATTTCGATTTTTATTGAAATAGATGTAGAATAAAGATATAAAAGAGAATAAGCGAGAAGATCCAAAAAAATATGTATATCCCAGCATTACCAATATCTGCTTCTAGCCTCCTTCTCGTCAATCAATCCCCCTTCTGGACTTCCTGTTACAAAGAAATAGATTTCAGATATTTTATTTCAATCTGAAGAATTAGTGTTGGTCAAGTTGTATTAATTAGGTGTAGTGTTGATTTACGTGTCCAAATTGTATTGATTTTTTTTTTGTTCGGTTAGAAAGTGAAGTAGGGTGGGTAAAATAAGGTTATGTTTATAAAGCAAATACTGAAGTCTCTGTAATATGAACATACTTACGTTGTGTGTGCTACAGAAAACATGGTTAAATAATCTGAATCTGAGCACGACTCCATTATTTCGACAAATATAATTAAGAATACCAAATGAAACCTGAACCTTTGATGTTTCTAAATGGACAGAAATGTCCACTCTGATTGACCAAAACTTGAAATGGGTTAACCTGAAACTTCATCATGTCATCTCCAAGGTGTTCTCTACTAAACCCAAAAGGAAGCATTTACTTGTCCTATCCAGACACTCTTTCTACTAGAATGTAGAAAAACTAACCAAGATTTAGGTATTTGATCCCAAATATATCGTCTCTATCCTCATGACCCGACACTTCAGCAGAGGCAGATGCGTTATCCTGCAAAATACAAAGGCGGTGTATATGTTGGTACCTCTTTCCTAGACACTATCCAGAAAAAAAAATATAACAAATTTTAAAACTACATAAGAAAAAGAAAGCAAGGCCAATTAGGTTCACATATATTGGTCTCAACCAGAGATGTAAATAAAGCAATTGGGTCAAATCTGAATTTCGGTCACATTTTTTTTTTACTACTAGCAGTTGGGAAAGTTCTTCAGCTCAAAAAGCCTAGAGGTGACACATGGCACATCAGCCTTATCTGGTCAGGTGAAGAACTGGTACTTCAATCTGGCTAGAATCAGTTCATTGTGGCTAATAATGTATCCCAAAATGATCTCCTGGTTTTTAGATTCATCGTCGGGTCCAAATTTGAAGTGCTAATTTTTTACCCCGAATGGATACAAAAGGAAATGAGAAGTTGTTCTTGCCTGAACCCATCAGAACCAGACCTGATAAACGGTGGTGAAATATCACGTGAAATTGAAGTTTATGGAAATGCAACAAAAACGTGTAGAAGGTCACAGGACAGCAAACGAGATAGCTGAGAGCAAGAACCTTTTTTTAAATAGTGAAACCAGTGAAATCGCTAAATTTTAAAAAAAAAAGACTCTAGTCAGAACCAAGGATTTACCTCGAGGAGCAAAAGAGGAGCAAGCGGAGAAGGATGAGCCGAATGGTGAGAGATGGAGAGACTGAAGGAGCAGGCGGCGAGGAGGAAGAGAGGAGCCAGGTTTCGAGAAAGTTATTGGGATTTTTTTTTTAGGTTGGAAAAAGTAGAAAGACTACCTGTCGGCTATCCTTCACCTCTCTTTCTCTAATCGAGTATGGTACCCACTCCTCGGAGCTGGTTGGGAATGTACACCGCCCGCAGTCGAAGCAAGGTATAACAAACGTCGATGCGAGTGGCCTCAGAGGCTCAGAGTGGTCTGCCTTTCAGGTAAGCGAACGAACTTAGACCTTGAACAGAACAAGCAGGCACTTCAGTTTTCTAGATTTTGTTCGGAAGAGAGGAGGAAGAAGGTATGGAAAAATGAATTTTGATTCTAACTAGTGAATGAATCGCGCTTCGCGCGATGACAGTTGAGCTACAGTTTGTTCTACTATTGTTCTCATGTATATTAGCAAAATTGATTCAATGGAAGGTAACAGGAACATCGCAATGTTTTATTTGAAGGTCACATAAATACAAAACTATATAGTCTACACCGTAGATGAAAACCTCCAAATTTTTGCACAGCTAAATAAGGTAGGATATATCCCAACGAAATCTACAATTGTTTGATTTAAGGTCATCTTGTAGTCATTTATTAATACATAGATAGAACACCCATCGAAGCAGTAGTTAGGAGTCTGCTGTGTTAGTGACATAGTAAAATTCATCAATAAGAAATGGTCTGAAGACTCATCAGAGAACTCTAAACCAAGGAAAACCTTACTGTAGAGATGCCACAATTAATAGTACATCGAAATTGATCAATATTATTTGAAGTAGTTAGTTTGTCACTAAGGAAAAATTCACTGCAAAGAAAGCACCGTAGTTAGACTTGCCACATTAATTACCAAAGAAAATACAGATACACATCTATTTATTCTTTCAAAAATTATAAGTTATACCAACTACTCTTTCGAACTATGTTCTCACTGTATAAAGATGAGGGGATAAAAGGAAAGAAATCTCATTTTCACTTGGACTATATAAATAAGACATTCTTTCGATCTGCCAGTATGCGTGAGACATGAAAAGACATATAAGGTTAGCTGAACTTACATAGTATGTAACAAAAAGAAAAATGATACCTTAGATGCCACACATCTCCAAATTAATAGCATCAGCCCATCAGCTTTTTTTGCTCCAAGCCAACTTGGAAATAGCGTTAATGCGATGCTAGCCATATGAATCAAACATAATATAGTCAGAAAATATGAAAAATAGAGTTGCTGGTTAATTCCTAACATGTAACATTGGGCGATTGAAAGCTTATCAGCAAATTAGAAGTATTGTTCAGATTTTCGAAGGTAAGTTTTAGTTAGGGACAAATAGGTCATCTTGAGGTCCACTAACATATTTCTTTCATTTGCTTGCCAAACCATTTTATTTCAATCCATAGAGTTGCTTGTTAATTCTTAACATGTAACATAGAATGATCAAAAGCTTATCAGCAAAATAAAAGTACTGTTGAGATTTTAAAAGGTAAGTTTTAGTTAGTCATCTTGAGGTCTGCCAACATACTCCTTTCATTTGCTCGTCAAACCATGTTATTCCAATCTAAATAGGAATTCGAGTTGAGATTCTTAATTTAGGGAAACTATCAAAATTCATACTCAATTAATAAACTTTAAAGTAGAAAATTAAATTAGTACATGCACAAAAATAACATATCTAAAATAAATGTTCACATCCTCAGCTCCCAGATCCCCTTCACGTTAATATGGCTTTTTTATCTGTAGCTCAGCTTATTACATCTACCAATCATAGTGTAAATAATTGTAGTATGAAAAATAGAGAGGAAAAAGTTATGATGAAAATTTGAAACATCAAAATATCATCAATTACCTCATTTCTTTATCTCTCTCTCTCTCATTCCTTGTAATATGGCCTCAACTATTTATTTCTTGAAACAAACGGCCCCAGAAATTTACCTGATTGGAGCAGATATTGGTAGAATTTTACTTTGTCGATTGCTAAGGCCTTATTCTGGTACCATCCATTTGATTTTCAGTATTCATCAGAATCTTCCAAACTGTAGTTGCAATTTCCAATACATCGCATGACCAAGGCAAGAGAAGCTTGAGAAATGTTTCTCTACCTACAAACCTTCAAAAGAAGAAAGTGGGTTTCAAATCGTAAATAATATGAGTTGAAACAATTTTACACATGCATCTTAGCAATTCTTTATGTAAAAGCACAAAATAAAAATGTTTATATTTCAATTCTATTTCAATCAAGGTCCTTCACTTTGAGACAGCTAACAATCTCCTTGTAAATCTGCTCTAGGTATCTAATTTTTATATTATGCGATAGAGAATAATGTTGAACCAAATATCATTCTAAAAATACAAAAATGTGGCAGTAAGCATAAACATTCTATTAGTAAGTAGTTTTATAGTTTTATCATAAGGATAACTCTTCGTCAGATATTTTTTTATGTGTGGGCATAATACATACACTTAACTATGCAAATATGCAAACAAACACGACAGATTAAAACGAATATTTCAAACACAAAGGTTGAACCTTGAGCACTATTTTTTTGTAAAATCTAAAGCACAGATGTACTACCAACCATTCTTTTACCCTCTTTTTTTATTCCTGACTGGCTTGTTTTGATTATCAGAAATTGAAGAACAATTGCATAATTAAGCTTAATTAGGCTTTAAAATTATCACTCTGATCAAATTCTGTTACTAACAATCAGGAGATGAGTTCTCAACAACTCCGACTACTCTTCTTAACAACACTTGCAACATCATTTACCTTTATGGATGAAGCCAAGGCGACATGAGGATTAACCCTAAAGAAAATATTGATAAGATCCACCACCTCTTGGACATGAATTGAAACCCTAAGCTTCTATATAGGTTGGTCGTTACTTTTTTCTTTCTTTTTATTTTCAGATACAATCCAGAAGACAAATAACATAAGCATTATTTATCTATTAATTTTACTTATCAACCAAAGCTGAAAAATAGTATAAAAGGTAAAAAAAAATTTGAGATTATGCACCTGAATAATAGCATATTCATATAAAGAATAAACACCATTAAAAAGAGAACCTGATGGTGCCTTCTTTTTTCTTCTTGATTCTCAGGTACGGTTCTTCCTGCCTTTAGCATTTTCTGCTCAGGTTTCGACCTGGATTGCAACGGGATAATTCTATGTTACATGTTAAGAATTAAGCTGAATATTAGTTTTATTTTGCTGTGAGCTTTTAATTTGCCGTGACATCTGGAGTTTAAATCTGATCGCAGGGGAGGAAAAATAGTTGACAAATTGTAAACCAAAGATATCAAGTAAAGATTCAATTACTGACCTAAGAAATCCTTCTCCAATAAATGGCGGGACCTCCTCTAACCTCCTCTCGGCATCCTGTGCAAAAAAATCAATAAGAAGAAACATTAAGAAATTAAAACCTGATAACAATATTTTCTTTGCAGTACTGACGCACTGCAATGCTCCTGATGCACTGCAACAGTATTTATCTCAATGATCCAAAGCTGATACATAAGAATCACTATAATAAATTTGTTCGTTCTTAAAATTTCATTCGTTTCAATAATCCAAAGCTGATAGATAAGAATTACCATAATAAATTTGTTCGTTCTTAATATTTCATTTGTTTCCTGTAAATTTGTACAAGTGCATCAGCAGACACACAAATCAATCCAATAACTGATAGGAAATAATTACATTGAAAAGGAAATGAAGATTATTGATATTAAGCTCACCTAAACACACCCAATTCTTTAAGCTCACAATTTTTAACTCCATTATCCAGTAAGCTTAAAAAAAATAAAATAAACCAAAGTCAGAAGGTTATTTAAATTGTACTATGCCTTTTCAAATATATGTTCCAATACGATTTTACATAAGAAGCTACCTTAACATATTTCCATTATGCCTTATCTTGTCAACATCTTATGTAGAATCAAAAAATATCCGGGTGATCTCTAACAAAATTTGATCAGAAAAAAAATAGTACGGCTCATAACTGAGAAAGAAAAACCTGAGTGATCTCTATTTACAGGTTCTGCAAATTCTATACCCGACTGTGATCAAAAGAAATTGTAATTTATACATATGGGTCTGCTAACATTCGAACAGAATGTGCTCTTATATGTAATGAGTAATTTTGTATACTTTAGTCAACATAAGTACAATGAAACAAATGAGATTTAGTTTTCTGTACAATGTATTTCAGTCAATATATGAACATAAGGATTTGATCCTTTATTTTGGTCCAATTCACTGTACGTCTACCATGAACAAAATAAAAAGTAAAATTTCTGAAAAGAACGAAAAAAAATTTACCTGAGCCACCATGATATGATCTTAGAGCTGCACATCGAGGCAACATCTCCTACTCAGGAACCATCAATGGCCTTTCCAACAAATTTACATCTTTAAAGCTATGAGTAGCCATCATCTCTGCATACCTGCAGTAAACTCAAATTTGAGAGGCCATGTTATAATGTTGTCTATTCTAAAATCAAAATGTATGAGGGAAATTGATCAAAGATTTTTAATTTTCTAGGATCGACCTCTGATGTCATTGTCATTTTCAATATGAGTGCTTTGAATGAAGAGAAGACACCTTGTATGATCAAGAAATAATACTAATTCAAGCTGGTGTGTCTTTGTGTGTGACAATTTATGTCAATTAAACTATTTGTGTCAAATGTTAACTCACCATGTTAATTAGAAAAGGCCAAAATTCTGAAAGCAAAAGGGGAAACATTTTTATGTTCACAGCAGCCAATGCATACTGGTACATTCCAAAAACTAACTATGGACTACCTTAATCAATGATAAGATTCACAATCTAATAACAACTCATTTATCTTTTCATGGAGTTGAAAATTAACCTGAAGCCAAAATTTTCAAAGTCATGCACAAACAACTTTCAAAATTATGAAAACACTATAGGTTCTTGTCGAATTACTTGCACTTTGAAAAATAAAACAATAGTTTTGTGCAATAATTTACCTCTTAATAATCGAATATTTGCAGGCATCTCTTATACTGAACTGTGAAGCCTAAAAGAAACTATAAAATCAATACAAATGATTTAAGTATGATATGTGATATATTAAACAGAATAATGTGGTGAGTTGTGTTTTTCTCTTTCCTAAAAACAAATGTAAGAAAGAATAGAAAGAGTATAAATGTTGTAATTTCTATTTGTTCCCTCATTAGAAATGTTCTCACACAATGAACGATACAATGAACTATACATATATGGAAGAAGCCAACAGAGAAGGAAAAAAGAGGTTGAAGAGTAAGGTATTGTGATTACTTTGATTTTTTTTTGTTTTACCTTCAAACTGAGTCTGTAGAGGCTAGCTAGCTTGAGCACAATTTGACAGCTGAACTCATATATGTAACGCTTTGCTAAAAGTTTTAATACCCCCAAATTAGCCCGTTTACATTTATCTGTGGCCTGCATCACATGTTATAGTCATAAAGTGAGAAAAAAAGAGGAAATTCAGATGAACTATAACAATAAAGCAATATAGATTTCGGCGTTTACGCTGCTAAATATGAGCCCTTTCATTCTAGCACCTGATTTTGGTTAGTTTTAAGCTGAACTCACATTCTTTCATTCTAATGGGCCCTAAGTAATCTCCTATAGACAGCACAAATAAATAGAACCACAATAATAATAGAATAGAGTCAGAAAATTTAGCAAATTAGTCAATTACCTAAATCAATAAACTAACTTTATACATTTAAAGATTTAACTTCCAGAAGTTTCTCAAGCAATGCCACAATAATCTTTTCGTCCTATCTCCATTTCATTTTTGTCCCTGGCACCTTTTGCTACCTTTACGTTCTATCCATGTCTATCTTCTCCACTCAACTCCTATAGAACCAAAACTGACACCGTCATTATCCACAATGAGCCAGTGATCAACGCAATTTCCACACAGTTAAAGAAACGATGAAATGTGACATTCTAAAATCAACACAAATTTCCTACCAGTAAATCACATAATGAACCCAATTAAGACGTACCAAACCAAAATCAAGAAAAATAAACCAAGCAAAGGGAAAAATAAAGATCGATTAGACAGAAGCAACCAAAAAAGAACGAACCAAAGGAAAGAAGAAGAGATCAACGAAAAGGTAGGATCTGCTCGGCTTCTTCACTACGGTGATGCTAGAATCAAGTACTTCCATGGCTGATTTGAACCCTAGATCAAGGTGTGAGTTAGGATTTCTGTAGCGAAAGGATATAAATTGAAGAGCAAGAACAGGCCTACCGAGGGAAAGAAAATATTGCTCACCGAAGAAAAAACCAAGCACAATGCGAACAGAAGAGAGGAAAGACAGGCGGAACAGGCCTACCGAGGGACTTTTATAGCGCACAAAGGCGAGCCACCACAGTGCCAGGCATCGGGTGAGGAAAAAGCAAGAGAGAAGCCAACAACTCCGTCTAGAAAGGGAAGGATGCAGATCAGATGCGGCAACGACGGAGGGAAGGCAATAGGAATGCAGGAAGGAGGGAACGGAACGACATAGGAAACCACAAAGCAAGCGCAGCAGAAAACCCTGAGGAGCAGGCGAAGGACAGGCATGGGAAAGAAGGACGGACGAGATTCAATCCATCAGGGGCGTAACAGGAGCAGAACCGTTGGGATTTGATTTCTTTCTAAAGGAATATGAGGCTTTGAAATTGAAGTATCTATAATAATTTTAGATGCGATTGGTTCCCATTTCTCCGATAAAATCTTTTCATTTTTTCAGTGCTTAACAGACAAAAATGGAGAGACGGACATAGGTAGGATATACCGATTTTACCCCTTTAATTTTGTATGACTTTGATTTATCGCTGAACATTTTGTAAAAAAATTGATATCCACCATAGCATGACCCTATTATAATATCTAATCATATTTTATTTATTTTTAGGTTGTCCAAATGACATAATTATACTAAATTATCATTAAAAAAAAGTCTAATTCGATACTTGTTAAGTGTAAATTGTTCTTTAAACTCGACCTTCAAAAACTTGAAGTGTTTAGAAGGCCAAGGGCTTGAAGAACCATGCTTAGGAAGGACCATACTTAAGAAGGACTGGGCCTAATTTTCAATATTTAGACCCTTCAAGTCCGGTCTTTCTTAAGCCCTTCGTACGTCTAACTCGGCCATGCCCTTGTGTAGGCCCTAGGAAGTCCTGGCCTGTCCAAACCCACCGGCTCGGCCTTCCAGGCTTTCACTACTTTATGGAGGCTCAGAGAGGGATAATATAATTAGTAACTTCGGGTGGCCCGTTCCTGCAATTAGGCCTGAAAACGACGACCGTTTCGACCGTCTTTTCATTTCGTTTCGTCTAAAACAAAACAAAACGGTTAAAGATTTTGGTTGCGTTTTAAAAACGAAACGGTTAACGCAAGTATGAAATGGTTTCGCCCTTGTGTATTTTCGTGATATTTTCGATCGTGATTTCGATCATTTCGTTCAAAACGAAACGATTAACGCAAATGATAATTAGTTTCGTATCCAAAACGCAACGATCAACGCAACAGTCCAGTTGCGTGATCGTTTTACACGTTATGCACCCCTACCTGCAATTGGGCAATCAAAACCAACATACGAACCACACAAAAAATGAGTTGGACGCACCAAAGAAATGAAGGAACATTTTTGCTGCTTTATCTGCGATTTTATTGTAAATTTTATTTCAATTAAATATTTCCTCATGAAAGAATTGAAAATAAAAAGTTTCGGCTTTAATGAAGTAAGTGCAAAAGAATTGTTGATTAATTTTCCTGAACAATTATTGAACAAATGTATATTATCTCTTCTATTTTTGAGGATTGACTTAACTGTAAATTGTGGTAATCCGCAAGGCAACCATGGGTTCCATCATGCATGGCATTTAATGCTCTTCTGGATCTTCTAAGGTAAAAATAAATGGAAGACACACGGTAAATTTTCAGTTAAGAAAAGACAATCGTGAGTTTAGATTGATTTTTGTGTAGAATTTATTGACATGACTTGTAAATGTGTCATGTAGTATCCTTAATTGTATTTTTTTTTTCACAGTATTTTCCTTCGATAAATTTTCTGAAGCCTTGCTTGTTTAGCATTCTGACTCGGTCACTCATGAGGAAAATTTTGTTAGTCCTTGAATTTATGTGTCATTTCGGTTAGATACGCGTACAGACATTTCATTTCGTACAGTTGATTTCAATTTTAATTTTTTTACTTTGTCTTCGTTTTATCAATTTATTCTTTTATAAATGCGGTTCATATATAGTTGGTTGATAAAATGTTTTACCAACCGTTTATGAAATTGGTCGTTGTATCAATTTAGGTTCAATAGTTGTGTTTTAATAGATATTTAATTTAAAAATAAATTGGGATGCTTTACCTCTAATTTATCATTAAAAAAAATTGTGCTTTAATACAAGAGAGCCATATTTGGTAGCAGAGTAAACTGTGGTGTAGCTTAAGGAGGAGTAAATAGTTGACCCACTTTACTCCTCCAATGTTTGGTATGAAAAGATGGAGTAAATATAGAGTAGGTATGGAGTAAGAGTAACTAAATAATGATAATCATCTCTTGATCCATATGGAGTAACTTTTACTCCACCTAAAATAGTAGAGTAATGTATTCTTCCCTACTCCACATTACTCCACGAAATTTAAATCATCTTTGAAGGAATAAAAGTGGATTACATGAGACACTCCATCTTTAATCCTCAACCAAACATGAACAACTTATGATTAGGCAGTAAATATGGCGCCTGTTGTAACTCTAGTGGCCATCAATTAAAATAGGTCTGCTAACTTGTATATAAGATATATTATATGCCTCTACTCATAAAGAGATCGTTTTATGAAATACGATGTGTGTTTGGCAACCATACAATCAGGAGTTGGAATAAGAGTTCTCTCTCCTCTCTTCTCTCTTCTCTTATTTCGAATAAGAGTCTAATTTCATCATATGGGTTGAATTAGAATAAGAGATTGAATAAGTCTTTATTCGAAATAAGACTTATTCAAAACATATTTAGTTTCATTCTGAATAAGTTTTATTCAGAATAAGACTTATTCAACATTTACGAAACATGTGATAACCGTTCTCCTTTTTGTTCTGTTATGTGTCAATAAAATACGCCGGAGTAACATTTTAAATCTGTTCATTCTAAATTTATAAATTGATGTATTATTATTTGCAAGCCTTTTAATTCAAATTTATTAAAAGAAAATGGGCGATGTGTTTGATTCCCCGGCCCGTTAGTTTATGTGATTGAAGACTTAGTAACTAAGGGTGTGTTTGGATACATTGGGAATAAGAAATAGGAATAGAGATAAGTTTATTTCTTATTTTTTATTCAAATATCAAGGTTTTGTTAGAATATGAATAAGAGCCAGAATAAGCTCAAATTCCTTATCCCTTTGTTGTTTGGTTTTCACCGGAATAAGGAATAAGGGGCTTATTCCTTATTCCCAATGTATCCAAACACACCCTAAGGGTATATTTGGATAGGCCGGAAATAGAAAATAAAAATAAGGAATTTCGGTTTGCGTGCTTATTCTTATTCTTGCGCAAAACAAACGGTATAAGAATAAGGAATTTGGGCCCTTATTCCTATACTAACAAAACCATGATATAAGAATAAGCAATAAGAATAAGTACGCAAACCGAAATTCCTTATTCCTATTTCCTATTCACGGCTTATTCCGTTACATCCAAACACACCCTAAGTTACTGCGCGATGTTTCACCAATAATACATTCTTCGTTATTACTGTGCACCGATTGGCGATTGTTGTTAAATTTCATTGGTGGCAGTACATTTCTCACGCTTGAATATTCATCAAAAAAAAAATTAATTTTCCTAAGCTACTACAGTAATTCAGCGTTGGGTCTGGCAAATTTGCAAGTGGTTTATTGAAAATTTGGACAGGTGTTGATGGAAATAGCAAACACAAGGCCACAAGGGGGTGTATTCATGCCACAAATCGTAGTCCATACAATTCAATAATTTTTTTATTAATTAATTAAAGAGGTGGGATATGCCACGATATATACTTCGTAAAGTTAATTAAGGGGGTTGGTATTTCGAGTTCGTTTCCATAATTCCCACGATGGCCTACAACCAACATCAGCTATAAAAAAAAAAAGATGAAAATTAAATTATTTCTGTATGATAGCTACATGCAACCTCTTTTTAACTATACACAACACACTGATATTGTTTTGTAGTTATTACAAATCTGCATGACATCTTTTAAAAATATTATAAACAAATTTAAATTAGTTATTGAGTAATTTAAATATTTTCGGCCTTTAAAATATTTTAAAAATCTTAGCCAGCTGCTCTAGCAGCGCCAGACCAACATATGTTGATCTAGCATACATCCAGTAGAGGTAATTAATTAGCTGTTTTAGGGTCCATATCTAAACACAGTTACGATCACTATCGTTGAATAATTTTTGACACTGCGATTCATTCTTAGCCATAAGCCCATAAGTGAGAATTAGAGTTTGTTAGAGCTCAAGTTTTAGCAGTAGCTTCCTCTATTTAAACCTCTTTGTAATCACCATATACACAAGAAAATCAATTCATTAATTGAAATCTTCATCTGAGAATATTTTCTTATTTGCTGATATCACTCTTTCTTTCTCTTACCCTGATCGAAAGCATTCAGGAATCAAAAGAGTTCTAGATTAAAACACCTATTTTTTTTTTGTTTGCAATTAATTGACGATGTCTCAAGTGAGGATCATCAGCACCTCCAAAGTTCAACTCCCAACCAATGCTGGTACAGATTATCCAAGCCCTGGCCTGACCATACCACTCTCTCTCTTTGATGTCCGGTGGATTCCGTACCATCCCATAAAAACTCTGCTCCTCTACCCGAGCGCCACAGTTTCCTCCTCTTCATTTGATTCCTTCAAGTCCTCTCTTGCCCTCACTCTTCCACACTTCCACTTCCTCGCTGGTGACCTCAAATATCTTCCTAGCACAGATGACGTGGCCATCGTCTGCTCAGATGAATCAGGCGTCACTGTCATTGAGGCAGAGTCTGGTCTGGACATCTGCCGCCTTGCTGGCGGCTCCATACATGATGTGGAGTCCTTCTTCCAGCTAGTGCCCAATACATTCCATGAAGAAATGCCAATGCCGGTTCTCTCTGTCCAATTAACAAAGTTCACTGGATGCGGCATTGCAGTTGGCATATCTATGCATCATGCAGCCATGGATGCCTGGGGCTTCTCGCAATTTGTAGATTGCTGGGCTAAGACATGCCGTGATGGAGTAGTGCCATCAAACCTGGCACCAATTCACGATCGAGCAATCATCATGTATCCAGGACAAGAGGAGATTAAGAAAAAGTTATTAAATGCACGTGCACCGAACCTTCCAAAGGAAAGTAAATTAACTAGTCATTTATTAGATGTTATTTTCAAACATTAATTATTCTGCTCTATTTTTAATAATGTATATCCGGAGTGGCGTGCTGGTTGAGGCATAAGAGCAGCACATCCATTAAGATATTAAGCTAATGTTCTGTGAAATTACTGTTATTTGATGAAACAAATTCATAGGAATGAAGGGTTGCTATATATATAGTGCTAATCAATCCCGTGTAAAGGAGTTTCAGATATGAAAATTCGTAAATGGAAAAAGAGAATAATTTCACTTGTAAAGGGAAAAAAAAAGGGCATTCCAAGGAAACAATTAAAACTTATCCGAATGAAGGTGAAAAGGGTCACACACAAACATAAGATTCTCAATTAATAAACAGACAATGAAAAAAAATTGTATCATTAATTTCACCAAATAACATGGACTTGCAAAAGATGTCGAGGTTGCAGGTGCACATAAGCACATTTCTATATTTCTAGAAGATTCAAAATTTTTCCAAATGTTTCTTGAACTAAAAAACTCATTTTCTTTTGCTTTGAATTATACAGATTACTCCGGTTGCTAGTATATCTGACCAGAAAAGGCTTACTCGGAGAAAATTTACAGTGGATCTGGAAACAATCCAGCATCTGAAGCAACGAGCAGCTCAAGAAATAGCCACAGACATTGCATCCCCTCCGACAACATTTCAAGTGCTCGCTGCACATACTTGGATCTCAATTGCCCGAGCCAGAGGCATCACAACAGAAAACAACAAACCCACATTCATGGTCTACCTCATGGATGGCCGTACCTTTCTTCCTTCGCCTATGAGTGTTTCGTACACTGGCAACTGTTTGTTCCCTGGCATTGTGTATTCAACTGGCAGTGCACTCATGACTGATACTGGGTTCGGACAGACATGTGGCAATATTGCAGAGACAGTACGCAAGAACAGAGCAGAACTAATGGGAAGCACCGTCCGTGAGATTCAGACATTAAATTTGGCATCATTGAGTGGGTTAAAGGTTGCTTTCACAGGATCAAATAGACTGCAGGTGTTTGATAAGGATTTTGGTTGGGGTAAACCAGAATTCGAAGGGCTCGTGTCGATGACCAATGATGGCGATGTTGTGATGGCAGCCGGGAAGGAGAAAGGAAGCGTGCAGATCACCGTGGGGCTCAAGGAAGATATGGATGCATTCATCCATTCTTTCCAGGAAGGATTGGAAACTCTCCAAAAGCATTAATCGCAAGCCAATATCAGTTAAGAAATAAATTTTACTGGCTTACGGTTGTGAAAATGAGCCAGCGATATTAAGTTCGTACTTCTTATTATATGTCTTAAGTGTGGATAAATTAATTCATTGTTATGTTGAATTTTAGTTTGATATTTTGTGATCTGCATTTGTGGTTCTGTAATATTGCAGCGAATTTTCTTTTCCTTTTGTTTTTGCTCCTGTAATATTTCCATGTAGCCTTTTTCGATGAATAGAACTGTCGTCTGTAGTTTTGTCATCGCTAAATATAAAATGAACACATATAGCCGATCAAAGTGAACATTTACAAACAAATAATTGAATAAGTGTTGTCATCTCTTGTTCAAATTTTTATATGCATATTCAACTTATTTATTTGTATGTGTTCATTTTGATCATTATAAATGTTCATCTTGTTTATTTGTTAATTTTATGTTAGCAATAGCAAGGAATTGCAAAATTGCAAAATATTTTATAAATGTTCATATTATTTATTTTATATGTTGATTTTATGTTCATTTTATCTAGTGATGATGATTCACATTTCAATTAGAAAAAAAAGGCAGTATTATACTATACTGGTTGAATTGGGCTGGGAGCTGCGCCGTGGGCCGTGGTCCATGAGCCCCATCCTTCTGGAAAAAAAAAAACCTAAAAGGGTTGGGACGGCGTTACGGCGACCAGTCTCCTTCGTCCCTCCCTCCTTGTCCTTCATCTTCATCCTTCTCTTCTCCCTTATACTTTATCCGTCATTTTAGCTTTCTCTTTACCTTTCATTTTTTTGTGCTTTTGCTGGCTTTAAGCTCCCATAGTTTGTTCATTAATCTGAAGCTTTGAAATATTATTTCTAGCCAATCTTTTATTTGGTGTCTTGGGCTTCACTGCCTCACTGGAGTATTTATCAATAAAGGCATAATTCATGGTTAATACAGTGAGGCCCAAAACACCAAATAGGAGAGAAGCTAGATCGACAATGACAAATCATTGTGCGCTGTGGCTAATACAGTGTACAGTACCATTCGTGGATACATTACACGTCTGATATTTTTTCCAAGAGAAAACAGGTAATTTTTTAAGCATATTTTAACTGTAACTACGCAACCTTTTTTGAAGCATCTTTTATTAAACTTGTTAATTTTGTCTTTCTAAAGGTGTTGACCCCTAAAAGATACTGCACTAGCAATTGGTAATGCAACAAGAATGCAGGCGATAGGTATAGAGAGAGGGAAAATGAAAACAGAGAGAAGAGCTAGAAGACAGAGATCGAGAAAAAAGTGAAACGGTAGTGAAGGGGAGTACTTGTGATGATTTTGTGAAGATAAAATTTTAATCTTTTGATGAATTTGGAATCTCAAATTTGGCAGGTTGTGATGTGAAGATAAAAACTTTTCAGTTCTTTCATTTTTTATCCTTTTGCTAAGAAATTCTGAACCTTTGAAAATTATCTACTTTATCTGCTTCAGTGCATGTAAAAATCAATCTTCGATTGGGTACACTGAGAAAGAGAAGGAACAGTACGGGAGGTGTTGCCAAATTTTTTTTTCAGAATTTCAAAACTAGAAATTTAAAAATTTTAAGCTTCTTTTAATAATTTGATTGCAAAATAACAGTTCCATTAGGACCTCTTTTGCAAAAATACACGTTCTTGTCGGATTCTCTTAGTAGATTTCAAGAATTTATTTATTCCTTCGTTTTATTCTGATTATGCGCGTCTTTTTGTTCATCATTGTTGGTTGATAAAGAATAAAATAGAATTTGACCAAGTTACAGGTCCTCTATATATAAAGTTGATTGAGATTTTACTTTCTTTACAACAGTAGTACTTTCTTTTGGTTTTCAACTGGCTAATGCATTATGTTGCGTGTACATTTAAATAACAATTGTCATTAAAACAAGATTACATGTCTTTTATTGTAAACAGTCATCAGATTTCGACAAAAACACAACTCTCACCCTGCCATCCTTTTTTAATGAGAATATCTCTAGTCAACAATCTTCTTTCACTAAGGAGCCAAAGAAAAACTTCTAATTTTTAATGAAAATTTTAAAGCCTCTATCTCTCTATGAAAGTCATTGTGAATACCCTTATCATCTAACCAATCATAGGGCCCGTTTGGATCGCTTAGGAATTTTGGGAAATTTGGGAAATTTTTTATTCTCAAGCATAAATTTATTGGAAAGTGTGTAATTTGTGAAGAGTTTGAATTGTTTATAATAAATTTATGCCTAGGAATTGGAAATTCTCCAAATTCCCACTTCAATCCAAACGGCCCCATAAAGTCTCTTTGGTCGATGAGACGATGACCCCTCTTTCTCTGAACTCACATCCTCAGCTAGAATTATACGTCCAGCCAACACAACTTTTTCAATATTTAAAAATTTTAAAATTCAAATGTTGAATCCAAACTGTTGATATTGTTCAATTTTACGAGCGATGCATTTTTATATAAGTTTTATAAAATTTGGAATCGATTTGATACTTGATTAAGTGACCAAATTATGAACGTATTAGAATTAATCAGTGATAGTTAACAATATTCGTTAATTTATTGACCATTTGATCTAATATCAAATCAATACCAAATTTTATAAAACTTAAATGAAAATGCATTGTCTGTAAAATTGAACAAGATCAACTGTTTAGATTTAACATTTGAATTTTAAAATTTTAAAATATTTAAAAAATTATGTTGGCTGGACAGCCGATTAATTTTGGCTGTAGAGGATGTGAGTCCCTCTTTCTCCTCCCCATTCCAACACGCTATATCTTGTTGATCATTTAAAAGATAATTTTGCATAATTGCTATATATTGCTATATATAACTGTTGAAAATTTGCTTCTTGCACACAAGACAACTGTCTACTAAAAGTGAGACCTGATATACCACTTTGCATTCTCCTTATTGTTGCATATACCGAATAATGAAGGATATGAAATCTTGAGGACCATCTCACCCTATCGAATGCCCACAAAATCACCCTATTTGAAACCTTTTTACTAAACTTTCAGAATTAAATGCCCACAAAATCTCTGCACTGAAAATCCCAGTGCTCCTTGGCCTGACGAATGCGTTCAAGCCTTTCAAGCTGGCGCCTTTCCTCCCACTCTTCAGGACAGCTGTTTTCACAATTAAAGATGAACAAAAATTAGCAAAATCATTACTATATACACAAAATCCTCGTGATAAGATGTTTATTTTGTTTTTTTTTTCCATTTTCAAACTTAAGAGACCTTTCACTTAATAGGATGTTGAGCTCCTCCAAATGCACAGCTCCTGGGTAGACTCCTTCCTGATAACAATAAAAAAAGAAAATAGAACATGTAAAGAAAAGAAAAATAACAAAGCAGTCATGAACTAAGAGCAAACATTAAAAGTAAAATGCTTAAAAAATGATGCCCAAAAGTATACCCTTCGGCAGAGGGGGCATTTTTTTCTCAAGTGAAGCAACCTCCAACCCATTTACTATAGTCACTGAGGCCGCCTTGCAACAGCACATGTAACAGAATATATGTCCACAGTACAAAGAGACTGCATCAAATACCGTATCCTACAATATTGACAGAAAAGTTATAGTTTTACAATTACTTGCATGCATTTTCAGAGATAAGGGATCTCCTCTATAGACCTGTAGGCTTTTGGTAAAATTATATACATATAAGTATATAACACCCATCCAGTACTTGTTATCTTATAACTGCATTCAGACAACAAAAGAAGTAGCTCACCAAGCAAATAGAGCACGTTAAGTCAATATCAACCCGCATTGACTCAAAAAGGGAACAAGACAGTGTCGGCTTGCCATCCTCGAAAATGAGCGAGCAATCACTAAACAGTTCCATTGGGGCCTTATTATCAACATTGGTTTTCCTCATATTTATATAAAATGCCATCAATTCACACAGCCATGGAGACTGAAGTATCTCTATGTGGAGATTCTGAGCCTTTGCCTTGAAAGCTTGACCTTGAGTAGAATGATGCCTCTGTTCAAATTATTTTTGTTAAAGAAATTGACCTAGTTTAATGTACCAGTTAACAATGATGTAATTAATTACTTACTATTCAGTATTCACCCATTTCCCTCTGTGCAGTGGCGGATCTATCACTGAGGCGACTGGGACTAGAGCCTCACCTACATGGTTTATATATATAGATATGGGCTATGAACAAATTCAAATTGCAATTTTTCTTTTGATGTATTTTGAGTGGTTTATCTATTTTTTTTATAATATAGCTTTAAACTATATATTTAGTATTGTATGCGATTGATATATGATGAACTTATGTTAGTCCAATATTCTTCTAAACTCAGCCCCACCTAAATATTTTTTCTATTTCCGACACTGCCTCTGTGCTTATCCCAAATAATCCACATATGAACCAAACTGAACTGGCTTGTTTCCAGCTGAGTAACATTATGTTAAAGTAGAAAATTTAACCAACCAACAAAACTAATTAACTTTCTCTGCTTCTTAATGAACTCTGAGCCAGGTACAAATGCAAGAGAAAGAAGACAACACTTGCCTTGTCATACTTCTTCAAAATCTTCCGCATGGCAATGGAATTAATAATTGCATACGTCACCAAGTCTTTTCCTTCTTGGATCAGAGTGCTGTGGCTCTTGTATGATTTGCCAAAAATCCACAACACATACTTTTTGAAACCTGATGCAAGGTGCATTTCTAGAAGTCCTTTAGCACGCTCATTAAAGCAGCCAACCACAGCTGACATCTCTTGGAGAAGGGATGGAAAGAAGGTGTCATCACACACTGTATGTATTTTTACTAAAACTATGAGTAATAAGAGATTGAACATGATTAAAAGAAAATATCATGGTCATCAAAAGTTTAGAACAGTTTTCATCCATGCTTATTCAAAATAGAAAACATCCAAGTTATTCTGCAAGTGATAGGCCATGGTTGCCTCGATAAATTACATTTGAAACTAGAAATTAAAAGAAAATGAGATTTGATCTGGAATTTTGCATCATATAATAGGATTATTTGTTTTTGTTTTAACTAACACTAAAAATTATATTCCAAATATACTGACTGCTGGGAACTTTCTATTTCTAGAAAAGAAAAAGTGTGAGTTCTTCTGAAATTTAGTGACAGGCATAGTTTTGTCATAAATTTCATTTGAATTATGCAAAATAAATAAATAAATAAATAAACAAATATAGCAAAGTTCCATCTGCGAATCTGTGATATAGCATACAGGTATTAAACCGAAGAAAAGTTAATACAGGACCACCTAGGGCGTAAATTATAGATAGGGCTGTCAATACTGCCGTTAGGCACGTGATGTCGTTCCGTATAATAGGAACTGAACGAATAATGGCACAAATTTTCATTTTGTTTCAATAACGAAACGGCAAATGAAACAAGGAATAGTGCCGTTTCGCCTCTTTTCAAATCGTTTTATGTGTAATTTCTTAAGTTGAACGAATAACGGAACTAAATAATGTGTCGTTTCGAAAATGAAATAGTTAACGAAATGAAATCTTGTACCGTGTTTCTTAACGGAACGGCAAATGAAAGCATGTTCCGCTGCCACTTACCGCGTTTAATCATAGATAGACTTATTTCGTGGTATTAAATCTTCTCAAAAATCAATGATGATGAATCCCTTTCGCTTTACCAAATGTGTATCCAAAGTCAAACACCCAAAAAGTTTAGCAATTGCTATTCAACATGCCATAAATTGTAACTAAAATCCACAATGTCTAATTTACATGCATTTCAACATGCCTAATATAACAAAGAGAAAAGATAGTCAGATGAGCTGAACAAGGAAATAATAGGATCGAGTACAAAAAATATTTGAATGAAACACCTCGATATAAGATTTTTTGTGACATCTGAAAAGACCTAAATTAACAATACTATTTATCTAGCAACATCTCAATCCAAATTCAATTGCATGAAAAAGTGACAAATTTACAAATAAACAAAACTTAAAATATCAAGTATATACCAGATATTCAAACATGAATCATACCAGGACAAGATCCGGAGCATTTGTTGTCGCATTTATTCTCAACAATTGCATTAGAAGCTGAAGTCTCTCCAATTTCAACATCCTCTTTGATCCTTTGCTGCACCTCCATCTCCCTCCTACAAGCTTTAAGTATCTTCTTGAGCTTCTTCAATTGCACAAGAGGCAATCCCTTCTGATCTCTTTCTCCTTGCAAGTATTGCTCATACTTCTTCGTAAACTTCATTTCTAATTTGTAACTCCTAAAACGTATGAAGGAACGAAAGGGAAGGATTAACTGATTAAGAACAATAGAACTATCAATTGATCAAGGTTCTAGCTTCTTCTACTGAGCAAGCACACACCTGACTCGCACAAGGGGATATATTAAGATTTAATTAAGAGAGAGGAGTATAATGGGGATATATATATATATATATATATATATATAGAAATCTAGGGAATAAATTGATCAGCTGGAGCAGGTAGTTTTGAAATTATGTTGAATTTGACAATTTCCTTAAATTACTCTACCGCATGTGAAAAAGGAATGGATGATATGGGAAGAGGAAACGATGCAAGAGGAGAGGCGTTAGTTGGAAAATTAGAAGAGGGGGAAAAAATGAAAGGGAGCAAATAAACTGGAATAAATACGGCACAAAAGGAATAATTAACTAGGAATTATATGGCCTACGGCATTTTCGTTACCTAAAATAAAAATGAAAAAATGTATTATTACATTAATTGAAAAGTTTATATAATATAATAATCTATGTGTATTTTATAGACTATTTAAATCCGAAATATTAAAATCTAAACAAACGGATGTCTTTTATAAATTATTCAAAAATGTAAATGCAGTTAAAATCTCTTTTATCTAAAATGTACATGTGCATTTGAAAACACCCAAAATAATTATTCTTAAAAGTGAAGACCGGAATTTATGGTGTAGAACAAAGAAAAAAGTATTATTATATTATAAGATCACCACAACTTAATTATTAGCTTTAAATTTAAAATAAAAAATTAATTGAAAGGATCATCGTAAATAATAAGGTAGATTAAAAATCAGCTACGACTGACGGATGGATTTGTCAGCCGATAATATTTCAATTTTTGAGGTTCTAATGGCTCTTTTGAACCGTTAAATATATTCTCCATATAGAAATCTCATTGGAGATCAAATTTTATATATTTTAATTTTTTTATAATTTAAAAAACATGGTTATTGAAAAGTCTAGAATTGTTTAGATTAAAATTATGTTAAACCGGTAAAAAAAAATTGAAAAAATATAAAATTTGATCCCAATGAGATTTCAATATGAAGAACATATTTAATGATTCAGATGTATTAGAATATCAAAAATTGAGATATAATCGCGACTGACAGATCCATCCGTCAGTCGTAGCTGATTTTAGTCTACCTCTTGCTTAATCCAAAAACAGCCGCACTGATATGGGCGCAAGAAACGACAACTTCGCTATTAATTGCTGAGTTTTTTCATTCAAGACAAGATGGTTTTGAAATAAAGATTTTCTCAAAACCGCGGTACATTTAAAACAAATGCGGAAGGCATGCATAGTTGCGTATCAAAATTAGACATAGATATCGAGTAATGGATTCAGACAAGGATGAATACGTCTGGAACCCCATCCACAGCGAGTATATTTCTTTTGTTTATCAACGTCAAGCATTCTTACTTTATAGACGTTTGTGATTTTAAAATCAGAAATTATAAGTACCATCGGCAAATATAACATTCCAGTCATCGTTAAATATAAAGTGAACATATACAGCAAACAAGGTGAACATAAAGATAATCTAAGTGAACACTTACAAACAAATAAGTGTTTTCATCATTTGTTCAGAATGTTACATAAATATTCAACTTCTTTTCATTCAACTTATTTGTCTGTATGTATTCACTTAGATCGTCTATATGTTCACTTTATTTGTTGTATATGTTCACTTTATATTTAGCGATGGTAGGGATGGAAAAACTGCAGATGGCAGTAATCAATTTCCTTTTGAAATAGCAAGTTGGGACGCTTCAATTAATTACAAGTGTATGCTTAATAAAACTGGGAATAAAGATTCTCTCTCTTTTTCTTAATTTGTTACAATATTGAACTTATCTCCTAATATTTTATCCTCCAATTAATTTTGTCCTAACTATTTTTCAATGAATATTTTTCCAATTTATTATCTCTTTATGAATACTCAATATATACACATGTACATTCTCTAATTTTCAAATATGCATTAGACAATAGCAAGTGTGTAGTTTAAAATTGTGGATGTTTACAATAGTTAAGTGTGTATATATATTTTTTTTACAATACTGCTGTGTATATTTAAGGAATTCACATATATTATAATGGGTTTAGAAGTTGAAAATTTATTATATATTCATTTTTTTTTTACCATCCAAGATTGTAAAGCACAGGGTAAAGCTGGAAATATAAAATTGGGAGGTCAAGAATTCTAGCGTGGAATTTTCAACCATTTAGGGGGAGGGGAAGGACGGATATATAATAAATTACGTATATATAATAAGGTAAATATTTTAGTATCTTAGCATGTAATTTTTTGAATTTTGAGGGACTTTCTCAAATTGGCTCCTTTTGTTTTCGCCATGGTCAAACATGCATTTTGAAGAAGAAAAAGAGAACATTACTAAATTTTTTTTGGATTGATCATTTCGTACTTGAGCGATATAAGCATATATAAACAAAATTTGTACACATCCATCCAGCTAAGACAGCATAATTAGAGATGAATAATTTCTATGTGACACAAAAAGTCGAGCGCAATTTTCTAAATAGAAGTAAAATATTTATGATGCATAAATTACACATGGTAAAAATTTAAATCAATAACTACAATCTGTAAGTTTGCACGTTTTATATTTGAATTGTATAAGTTCTTAAATATATTTTGTCGTGACGAAAAAGTCATAAGTTACCAAAACCTTCGCAAGATAGGGGTTAGTATTTTCGCGTATTAATTAGCTAGCCCACAACAATGATAATATGATATAACTATTTTAAACTTGGATGACAAAATTGTGCAATGAACATATATATCATCATGTTTAATTTGGTAAAATATTACATTGTACATCAATTTAAACAGCAAATTAATACAGGTTAACAAAAAGAATGGCCCTCGAGTTCTGGAGAGGTTAACAAATTTAAAAATTGGTTCTGGACATATCCATAAATTATTGTCTGCCACAATTTTTTTTCCATGGGTCTTCACCAACCAACAAATAATAATTGTTATACTATATATGATAAAGGAAGGAATGAAAGAAATGATGGATGCATAAAGAAAGATTAGCACGATTTCTTTGTAAAGGAAATAAATTGACACAACAACATCAGCAATAATAATAATGATAGTAATAATAATAGTAATAATAGTAGTAGTAATAATAATAATAATAATAATAATAATAATAATAATAACAATAATAAAAATAAATAATGAAAATGATGATGATGATCAGAATAATAATTATAATAATAATAATAAATGCAGAATAAGAAGTTATTTAATACAGCAATGTTAATTGGGTCAACATCCAAACGTGGATGCAGCAATACAAAATTCCAATTTCGATTCCTCGTTGATTCTACATGCTACAGGACGCATTCTTATTTCTTAGGTTGCCAAGTCTTCATCGCCCAAGTTGCAAATCTATGGTACGGAAAGGGTAGGAGGAATCTTGGTAGCCGAGAGAGATCTAGATTCTCTTTTCTTTTTTAACAAAAAAAAAAAATCCTAGATTCATTAGTTGAAAATTTATCATTTATAAAAAAAATAGATTTTTATTGTTTAATTAGATCCCTTTCGTTAGTTCAAATATTTGATATATTATGTCAAATTGTATCATGATATCATCTAATGATGATTCTACATATTTTATCTCTCCTATGGACAACATCATTGTATGGATACTATTTTGTTTAATCAACAAAATAATATATTTACGATTTTCTGCAAACATTTTGTGTATAATTAATGTTTTATTCAACTTAATAGCCTCCACTTTAAATTATAAATATCGTATTATTGTATATCTTATAGGCTTATATCATATACTTTTGTTCTGGAAACGAAGCACAAAAAAAAAAAAAACAACTCTATGACAATAAAAACTCTATCGTTCCATTGCCACTTTTATTAATGTTGCGATTCTGATCTTATTTTTGCTGTTATCTGACCATTCTAATAACAAATAAAGTGTTGGGATCGTTTGAGAATAAATTTAGTATTAGTTATTCTTGAATAAAATTTTATTTTTAGTTTTTAATCTAGAATAAAAAATAATTTAACCAAACTTATATTTAAATTTTATTCCAAAATTAAAACCAGTTAGGAATAATACTCTTGATCATGACTTGATCCAAACAAATTTATTCTTAATACGCAGGAATAAGATTTTTATTCGATAATAACTAATTTTGTTTATATTTTCAAGCGATCCAAATACAACTAAAATTTATTTTCTATTCAAATTATATGATTAAAATACTAAATTAGTTTCCTGACACTAATGTATTTCATCATAACGTATTAAAATATTTAGATTGAAATATTTTTTATTATGTAATTTTTTTTAAAACAAATATGCCTGATTGTTTCAGAATAATGCTTTATTTCTAATATTTAATATGTAGTAAAAACAATGATCCAAACAATTTTATTCTTAATCATTTAGAAATAAAAATTGTATTTCAAAATAACTAATCCTAGTTATATTCTCAAGTGATCCAAACAAATTGAAATTTATGATTTATTCAAATTATCTGATTTAAATAAATATACTAAATCAATTGTTGTAGGCGGCTTAACCAAGGTTTAGCGGAAGCAATTAAGGTTTTAGACCGGTTTGGTAAGCACTACCCTAACACTATTCAATTTGTACCCAATACAAGCAAGCACACAAGCAATTCAAGTATAGCAAGATAATAAAGAAAGAAAGAGAGAGAGAAATTGAACACTCGGTATGATTATGGAGTTCCGACCCGCTAGGAAAAGCTAGCCTTAGTCGTACGTCTCAGGGAGTTTCGCTACCACCAAAGGGCGCACTCCGTTCAATTCCAATAAGAACGGGTCTACAACTTCGAACCGAATCACCTCGTCACAATGACACTCGAGGTGGACTGTCCTAACTCAAATGGCACAACCTCCTCAAAGGAGAAGAGCTCTCAACGTATTCCAACCTACACCTAGCGACAATGTCGGGACAGTGGTGTTTGAGGCTACAAAATCTCTCAAGATGGTCTAACTATGAAAAGCTCAAGTGGGAGAGTATCCATGTGCTCAAAAGGCTCTATTTTGGTCAAATTTTGCAAAGCAAAGCTCTCTTTTAGAGAGAACAAGGGGTGGATATAAATATAGCTCGTCAAAATCTGCAAAACAACTCAAAATGCTGTTGTGCATTACACAACGCAATATTGCGTTACACGACCCACAGATAGCCGTTATAATAAAACAGAGAAAACAAGCTATCCGTTGCCAGTGCGTTACACGACCCAATATTGCGTTGTACGACCCACAAACGAACGTTATAATAAAACAGAACAGATAAGCTAGCCGTTTGAGTTGTCAGGTGCGTTATACGACGCGGACCACCCGTTGTGCAACACAACATAAATGACATTAAATGATCAGGAAAAGTGAGTGAAAAAGACCAAAGAAAAACCAAAGGAAGATTGTACAACGTTACAGTGCGTTATACAACGTTCTAGCCTGACTAGAGAAAATTACGTTGCACGACGCGTAAATTGTGTTGTATGATGCAGCTGGTGCGTTACACGACCTTTTGTTGCGTTGTGTAACGTACTATTTCTGTGAAAGGAGAAAAACTGCACAAACTGGTGCGTTGTGTGACCTAATATTGTGTTACACAACTCACTGGTGCGTTGTACAACCCAATATTGCGTTACACGACGCACTGGGTCTGAAACTGAGAAAAAACTGCACAAAGCTGGTGCGTTGTATAACCCAATATTGCGTTACACAACTCACTGATGTGTTGTACAACCCAATATTGCGTTACATGACGCACTGGGTCTAAAACTGAGAAAAATACTGAGTTCTTGACCATTTTAAGGATAAAAGGACTAAAGTAAACCTTCTATTAAAGTCTAAACTAGCCTATAAGCTCTCTAAAGACTTGATCTTGATCTTGCACATAGTTTTTATCCAAGTCTTCAAACTTTATACCTTCTTCCTATAAAACTCAAAAAAAATTGTTAAATGCTTAATGATATTGTTTTGTAATCGACAAACCTAAAGACGTTTAGTACAACATCAATTTTCTGACATTAATATAAATCATCTTTGAATTAAAGTCAGCAAATTAGTTAGATTGTAACACTTTGATTAAGTAAATTATGGTCTACATTATTTCAACTTTGAAGTATCTTTATGGAAGTGAATTCGCAGCCTTATATAGAAGTATATATATGATCTTTGACAAATAGATTATAATCTATTTTTCTTTTTTATATTAAAAATTACAATTGAAAGAAAAATAAAGTGCTGTCATTGAAGTCCTTTTTTAAATGATAATTCTGATATTGAAGTCGACAAACAAATGTAGACTCCTACGATAATATCAGGGGCTTCATGCAACTTTAAAATATAATATTGAGTGAATTATTGACTTTTCAGGATGATGAGGGCCGCATAAAGATTTGAAATATTTTTTAAAATCAAATTTTATATATATTTTTCAAATTTTTTAACTCTATTTTTCGAATTTTCAAAATTGAAGGGTTCATGAATTTTTAGATTGAACATATTAAAAAATTTCAAAAAAAATAAAAAAATTTGAAAAAAATATAAAATTTGATCTCAACGGAGATTTTATAATATAGAACAATTTGAACGGTTTGGATCGGCAATTCTAATCTTAAAAATTAAAATTTTATCATATTAGACAACAGGACAAGTGTACGTATCTTGTATATTTGACACTAATTACTCCCAAAAAAAAATATATAAGCCAAACTAACTAAAAAAATCATCAACAAGTCAGATAGGACAGCACTACAATTTTATCTTTTCTTAAAAGCATGATTACACTATTGATTTTGACAGGATAAGATTTTAGGTATTGATTAGACAACACTATACGTATATAAATTGGATGTATTGTACTAACAATTTGAATTTATGAGAACAATAGATAGAGCACGTCGTGTATCTTGGCAAGACGTGACTAACTGTAAATATGATGTGTTTGAATGTGTTTAGACATATTTTAGATGAGCCGAAATTAATTAATATAAAAATTTATACACAAAAAATTTTAATATACAGAATTATTTATTTTTTTTTAATAAGAAGAAAGTTCCAACGCGTTTCAGAAGCGAAATTCGAATTCCCCTCCGTACGCGTTTATAAAACGCGCTCCAGCCCTCCGAACGCGTTTTATAAACGCGTACGAGGGAGAGATAAGTTCGCCCCTTCAGTTACGCCTTTTGAGGAGCTGACACCTTCGTACGCGTTTATAAAACGCGTTCGGAGCCCTGGAGCGCGTTTTATAAACGCGTAGGAAGGTGGTAATTTTTCGAAAACCAGTTCTGACCGTTTTTTTTTTCTTTCTTCGTCGCTTCAGTCAGTCCAGAGAAAGAGAAAAAGAAAAAAAGAGAGAAGAGAAGAGAAGGGAGAAGAGAAGAGAAGGGAGAAGAGAAGGAAGAAGAGAGAAGAGAAGGAAGAAGAAAAGAAGAGAAAGAAAGTTGCGGCCGGAGAAAGAGAGAAGAGAAGGGAGAAAAGAGGTTGCCGTGCGAAGGTGGTTGCCGTGCGAAGAGAAGAGGAGTTCGAAAGACAACGTACGCCGATATCGAGGTTTTGATTTTGCATTTACTGAAAATTATGGATATTATTGAAATTGTGGAAATTAGTGGATTATTATTGTGGATTATTATTGAAATTTGTATGGAAATTGTGGAAATTGTATGGATGATTATGGAAATTTTGGAAATTTGTTATGGAAATTATTGAAATTGTATGGATGATTATGGAAATTGTGCATTTACCTATTTGTATGGATTATTATGGAAATTGTGGAAATTGTGGAAATTTGTATGGAAATTTGTATGGAATTTGTATGGAAATTGGACATTTTAATAAAGTGAGTACACAATTTTAGTAACATAAATTGTATGGAATTATTGGAAATATTATTGGACATTTTAGTAAAATGTTCATGGAATTTTTACGGAATTTAGTGGAATTTGTATGGAAATTGTGTAGGAATTTATTGTCAAATTACTGTAATTCGTATGCAAACTGAATGGAAATTAGTCGAAATTTTAGTAAATTGTATGGAATTAGTGGAAATTGTATGCAAAAGTAATTATTGTAAAAATGTCAATTACATAGAAAAAAAATTTTGGTTTTGTTCGTTTTTTGTCCAATTAGCTAAAAAATTATTAAATTAATTTTTGTTTTAAATTGTTGTTCTTATATTATTTGAATCAGATGAGTTCAGCAGAAGATGAGGCTGGTCCTTCTGGTGCTTCACCACCTCCCACCGAAGCACCCCCCACCGAAGCAGCCTCCACCCAGCGGCCAAAAAGACGTAGGCGTCGCGCAGCCCGTCCGAGCGCGCAAAATGTCATTCCACCTGTGCAACCGGCCAATGCAGAAAACCAACAGGTTTTGTTCGTTACGGATAACGACCATCTCGTTGGTTTGTCTTTTGAGGAGGTAATAGATTTTTTTATGTTAATTTATATTTTTTTGATTTAATAATTTAGATTTCTTAATAGACTTATAAATTGTATTAAATGTTTATTATAATTTGTAGTAAAAAATTAATCGAAAATGCTTATTATAAATTGTATTATAAATTGTATTTATTTTAAATGCTTGTAAATACTTAAAAATTGTATTAAAAATTGCAGCGTGAAAAACATTTGGAGTTGAGATCGCACAAGCGAACAATTAAGGTGGACGAACGGATTGAGGGAAGACTGATCAAACTGGGGCTCAGTCACATTATGAAGGTGAAGCATGTCAACATCGACATGCCATTACTGAAGGCAATGGTCGAGTTTTGGCGTCCAGAGACGCATACTTTCCATTTTCCCGTTGGAGAGATGACCGTTACTCTACAGGTAATTTATTTAAACTTGATATTAATTTTTTTTTTAATATAATTTTCGTATTAATTATCACAATTAATTCTAACATATAATTTTCGTATTAATTTTCACATTTAATTGTAACATTAATTTAAACTTTATATTTAAAATTCAAATTTGAATATTAATTTTCGTAATATTAAATGTTATATTTTCGTAATATTAACGTATTTTGTAATTGTTACCAGGATGTTGCCTTCTTATATGGTTTGCGCTCGACTGGCATTCCAGTTAGATCGAATACGAGAGGGCCCTGGGAGGAAAAGATTCGTGCAAATCTTTATCCTCATGAAGATTTGGGAGAGTGGCACTGAGAAAGGAGTAGCAGGGAGTAAGTGAAAAAAATACGAATGCAATATTGATTTTGCATATTCAATATATGCATTGCTTACTTGTATTGATTATTCTAAATTTGTACAATGCAGGGGCAATGTTGTTGTGGGCAACAACATCAAGTTGAAATGGTTGCGGCAAAATTGCGGGGTGGCGCCACAGGCAGATGCTCCTGGTGAGGAGTTAGACCGATACACGCGTGCAGTGGCTCTAGAGCTATTTGGGACGTTGATGTTTCCCGATATTTCTCAGAATTCCGTCCCAGCATACTTTTTAGAGCTCGTATCGGTATAATTTTCTTAACTTAAATAAAATTTTTTTTTCTTTACGAAAATAGTAGAATTCAATGTTACAAATTCAATATTTTTATTTGTTGACACATAATGAAGCTGACACATAATATTTTTTATTTTATATAATTTCGTTAACAGTCTAATTTTTAAGCAAAGATACTTTTGTTAAAACAATGTTCAAATAACAATGACAAAAAAGGAAAAAAAATTACCAATGAAATGACACATAATACTTTTGTTAATCCATCAATTAGTATTTGTTAACACATAATACTTTTGTTAATACACTGAAATGTTGAAATTATTTTGAATGTTGCAATTTAATTTTGTTATTTTCAATGTTGAAATTATTTTTTTTTCAATGCGTTGTTTAATTTAAATGCAGGGCAATTTGAATGAAGTTCCGGACTTCAATTGGGGAGGTGCCACGCTTGCTTGTCTATATCGTGCTTTGGACCGTGCCTCCATGCGTTTCAAGGTTGTGACGGGACCTTGGATGCTACTATTGTTTTGGGCATGGTCATACCTCCCTGTTTGTCGCCCAGAGGTTGCTCCTATCGGTGGATTAGGACAGCCTAACCTAGATTCATGTGTGCCGTATGGCAGGTAATAACTTATAATAATTTTTCAATAATATTATGCAAATTACAACACATGAATCCTAACCTTCAAAATTTTCAGGAAATGGGGCGAAGCTCGGTCTTTCTCACGGAGCCAGCACCGCGGGGCAGTGGAGAACGCACGGGACTACCTAGCCGTGTTGAACGTTGAAGACGTCAACTGGTTTCCGTACGTACTCGACAGAGCTCTTATGCCACGGGTAGCACAGCAGGGTTCCATAGCGGAGCATGTTCGGTTGCCGCTCATTTTCTACCACATTGTTGCCTACTACTACCCCGACCGTTGTAGGCATCAGTTTGGGCTGTACCAGTTTACTCCTCCTCCACTACCTGTGGTACGTTTGCTATATTTTTCTGATTTATCATACGATCAACTTCAATTTAATTAGAGTAAAGAACTAACGTGTTTATTTTAACAGAGTTGGGACGTGACACACAACCTGCTGGGTTTCCAGCACGGTACCTATCGAGATCGTCCAGATTTTGCTACCATTTTTGCGAGTGCATATGCTGAGTGGACTGACGAGGCATTACAGACACGCCAGCTGGAGACTCGATCCTGGAGTGATACTGATACGCTGCGGTACTTCCGATGGTTTTGGCGATACGGTGCCTCCGAGAGACCCACGCCACGAGAGGATGCCGAGGCACGTCTCCAGCGCACTCAGCAGCTGCCTCTTGCTCAGAGGCAGTACACAAACATGGGGTCCAGACTTCGCAATACGGTACATCTTAATTTTTTAAATATGGAATGTATGATTGGTAAATGGAATTGTGCAATATGTCTTTATTCTCGTAAATTGCAGGGCAACTCTGCGCTGAAGAATGCACTTCATGCATTGGGACTGGTTGTGAAGAAGGGGTGCAGAAGGGTGGGAAAGGCAATTCTCGCCAACTGTCGTTCGCAGTTGCATGATGCTTCCATCCCTTTGAGGTAATTTTAAATAATTTAATTTTTTATTGCGTTTTTGCATGGAAAATTCAATAATTTATAAATTACAGGTTGGAGGATTTGTTGGAGCAGCGAGGACTTCCAACAAATATTGAGGACATACCAGATTCTGGGGACGAGTCTTCTTCTGCACGTCCGACTGTACCCACAGACCTTCAGGCGGAGGATCTGATGCATGCGGTTAGTATTCGTTCATATGCAAGTTTCAATTTTAGATACTAATTTATTTATATTGACATTGTTTTTTTTTAATATTATAGGATGGTCGGCTGAATACCGGACGATTAGATGATATTTTAGGACCACGCACGTTCTTTCCTACTCAGTTTCCAGCCTCAGGTCCTACTCCATCCATGCATAGTGCATCAGCATCGACCTCGCAGTTTGCTGGCATTTCTCAGGATGCCACTGGCATTTTCCAGCCTCAGGATCCTCCACCGTACTCCTTTGCACCATTTGGTATGCCTTCCTCTTTTCCTGCATTTACTGTTCCTCCATTTACTATTCCGTCAGTGCCTACGCCTTCTTCTATTCCATCATTTGGCACTCCGTTGGGTAGTATGGGAGGGACAGACTCGTTCAGCACATTACTGCGGACGGCCGGAGATGAGGAGGGTGATTATGTCCCTATAGCGACTCCTCAGGAGGCTGGGCAGCCTGTTGAGTTTGGCCCCATACAGCAGGAGGCTCAGCAGGACCAGCAGGAGGACCTCCAGGAGGAGGACGATGGGGATATAGAGTCCACTGACTCAGGAGACGTTACTGCCCCGGCTGGACGAGATAGGCGTGCGGTGAGGGTGATTGACAGATTTTCACCTTCGGGACCTAGGAGGAGGCGGCGGCGTTAGTTCTTTTTTTTATGGACTTGTGTATTACTGATGATGGACGGATCGTTTATTTTTCGTTTATGGACTTGTGATTGACTTGTGTATTACTGATGTTGATTGACTATTTTTCGTTTATGACTTGTGATTGACTTGTGTATTTATTGGATTGCTTATTATGACTTGTGATGATTGAGTTGTGTATTATTATGACTTGAAAATTCGGAGTGCAAAGCACTACTTGAAACATAAACGTTTATGTATTGAAACGCCAATAAATGAAATACTCCTAACAACAACTTTTATCCATTAAACGTCAACACATTAAAACCACAACTTTTAGTGCAAAGCACTACAAAAAATAGAGGAAATAAAAGACAACCATAAAAATAAAACATTGCATTAACAATTCCAACTAAATTACATTAACAACCATAATAATAAAACACATAAATATTACAATGATATAAATATTTAGAGATTTTGACTATCTACATGTTGTAGAATTTCATCCCACCATGGTTGCTCATCTTCATCATTCGGTTGTGGTTGATTACTCGCACCAGTGTTGTCAGCGAACTGAGCGACTTCGTTCCAAAAAGCAGCATCATCTTCTTGTTGATTACTCGGAACACTGTTGTCAACGAATTGAGCGGCTTCGTTCCAAAAAGCCGCTTCGGTTTCTTCTTTTTCTATCTCTGCCATTCGGCTTGCCGCAATTTGTCGAAGTTCATCCCTCTTATTCATTTCTCTCAATTTTTGCTCTGATTTTTTGAGCCTTTTTTTCCTTGCCTCTTCTTCCCTAATTTTTTGTTTACGATCCATTTCTTCATTTCTTTCTTTAATAATCATCTGCGTCTCTATGTCCCGAGCTCTTTGTTCATTTTCGTCGTGACGTTTGTGCTCATGGTAGTGGTCACGCAATATGTTTTCTTTGTAATTGAAAACTTGAGCACACCTTGTACAGGTCACTGTGTGGTCTCCATTAAAGTTGTATATTTTCTCGTAAACAGTCCAGTGAGTTGGTTCAGACGAGAGGTAGGGTTTCGGTTGTTGTTGGGGGATGGGTTGAGGTTCTGTGTAATATTTTTTGTACCAGTCATATCGCCTTTGTCGGTTCAGGTTCTTTTCGTGTTCCCGCCATCGCCGCTCCTAGTACTCCTTCTGTTCTCTTTCCGGCCCACCATTAATGTGCCATTGGTAGTGTATTTTTAACTCGAGCATGTCTCCCTCTTCAGTCGTGTCTTCATGGATGTTGTATTTCAAAATGCGATAACAAGAGCGACAAATTGCCTCGTATTCTCCGTTTTCTGGTTGATTTCTATTGGCAGGGTAATGGTAGAAAGTTGGCCAATACTCAATGCGGGTTGCTCTTCAATAGTTTGGAACATCATTATTTGAGTTAGAGCTATTTCCTTTGTCCATTGTACTGAAGGTTTTAACAAGAAGGAGGTAGTGGGTGTTTGTGCATTCTAATTCAACAATGACTGCTTTTATAAATAATTTCAGCAGTTCAAAGATGACATTGTAAAATCAAATCTTGTCATGTCTTTTGCAGTCTTTATCAGAGCATGCTTGTACTTTTTTTTCTAAAAATTAAATAATACACCTTCGAACGCGTTTATAAAGTGCGCTCTAGGGCTTCCAACACGTTTTATAAACGCGTACGAAGCTCTGACAAACGAGAGGAAAGTGGACAGCATCTCTCCTTCGTACGCGTTTATAAAACGCGTTGGGAGGGTTGGAGCGCGTTTTATAAACGCGTACGGAGGAGAATTCAAATACTCGCTTCTGAAACGCGTTGGAACTTTCTTCTTATTAAAAAAAAAAAAATAATTCTGTATATTAAAATTTTTTGGGTCCAAATTTTTATATTAATTAATTTCGGTTAGATGAGTTTGATATTTAGTCGTGTAGTGCTAAACTTAAATCTTATGATATATCTATCTATATATGAACACATATATGAGCACACGCATGTCAAATACATTCGTGTTGTGTTTGGTGTTCTTCAATCATGCATGTAGTGTCGTGTCGTATCGTGTCATGTCAAATACGATCGTGTTAGAGTCTTATGTCGTGTCGTATTGACATGAACTACTTTTTTAATCGTGTCGTACTGAGTGGTGAGAAAGAGGCAATACGACACGCATTCTGACATGACAGGACTGACACAATCATGTCGTGTTGACACGTCGTGTAAGTCGTATCAAATCATGTCAGGAATATTTTTTTATTTTTATTATAATTTATTAAAAACTGTTAAAATATTTAAATTGAGAAAAAAAATTTTATTGCAGTTTATTTGACTATTCTACAAATTCAGTATATATATCACTATAATTCTCAGAATATTTTTGTTAAAAGATTAATTGATGATTTCATTTTTTTTTGCCAACTCATTTCTTTTTTATTGTTTGAACAGATCAAAAAATAAAATGTTTTAAAAAAGTAAATAGACGTAAAAAAGAAAGTACGATTATAATTTGAATTTTAATATAAAAATCAATTTAAATAATTTTTTAGAAAAATAATTTAAAAGAAGAAGTATGCTTATGATGCTATTTTTGGTAATGTTAAAAATTAAATTTGTGTTGTGTTAGTTCGTGTTCGTGTTCTGTTGCTGCTAGTCTTATCGTGTCAAATCGTGTTAATTTTTCAAGATTGCCAACACGACACGATTATGACACGACACTATAATACGATTGTATCATACTAATTCCGTGCTCGTGTCATGTCGTGTCGTGCTAACACGATCGTATCGTATCATTTTAGAAAACTCCAGTTGTGTCTCAAAATTACTCAAGCGCGTACAATCCATATCAATATATCATATCTACATGCCACGTGTCAAAGTACAACACGACACGCTGGCATTGCAACAATTTGGGTGTGTTTGGCAACTTTCTGAATAAGTTTATTCAATTTTCCGAATAAGCTTTTCTCTCTCCTCTCTCCTCTTTCCTCTCTCCTTTCTCCTCTCTCTTCTTATTCAATCTTGTTCCAACTTTATGGTGGTATTAGAATAAGGAGTTGAATAAGCCCTTATTCGGAATAAGACTTATTCAAACCGCATTTGGTTTCATCCCGAATAAGTCATATTCAGAATAAGGCTTATCCAAAACGTAACAAACACACCCTTAAGTTTGCTCCACATGAAGGAAATCGAGCAGAGAAAATGAGAGAGAAAATTTCTCACTTGTTCCAAATTTTTTTTCGAGAGTTATATGCGCACTCTAAGATTGTTGTCCGTATCATTATAGTTAAAAAAGAAAGAAAGCTGGAAGCGTTTTTTTTTTATCGCTAGCGTCTTCCTCTCTCGCACTTTGACTCCCTCTTTCTCCTCTATATCCTCTATTCGTGATGGATTTTTCTATTTTTTCTCTCATTGACTTTTGTCCCTCTCATCTACACTCTATACGCTTATATTAATATGTTCCTTTCTTACAACTAATTGAACATTTATGCTTACAAGTGATCCCTTATTACATCTAATAAATTAACTAATAAGGTAATATTTTGTTACACCTAACTGAACATTAATACATGTAAGATAATCTCATATTATAACAATCTGATCATTTATATTTATAAGATGATTCCTTATTGTATCTAAATGAATGTACTTATAAAATGATTCCTTGTTACATTAAACTGATCAATTACAGTTATTAGTTACTCGATTATTATAACAAATTTAGGAATAAAAACAGAGACTTAGATGCACATCCAAGCGGGAGAAGATTATGTGTGTCAGTTCAAAGCAAAATTTGTCTGTCTCGATGAAGGAGGGAGAGGATCGCCCGCGGAAGGGAGAAGGGATAAAAGAAAGGAGAGAAGAAGAGAGAAAATAAAAGGAGAAAAGAGTTGCTAGATTTCATGGAGGGAGAAGGAGAGGGATGGAGGAAGAAAAGATTGCTAGATTTGATGAAGTGAGAAGGAGGGAGAGGGAGAATCAATATATCTGGGAGGAGAGAGTCGTTAGAGATCTATGAAAGAAGGAGGGAGAGGGAGGAACACATGTGCAATAGAAAGGAGGGGCGTTGGTTTGGGATGATATGGATGGCATCCTTATCCACTCCCGCGCGGGACTATCCAGCGCAGCCTTCGAATCGTCTGATCTGATCTGGACGGTTCAGGTCTATCGATCTGGTTATATACACGGGGCTCCCTTTGCCATTGAGATTAAATCATACGGCTCATAGCTGTGCGCTGGACGGTCCCACGCGGGACTAGATTCCATTTGTTCTGAAGGATGACTAGAAGTAATTTTATATTTTTAAGAGTTAACAGATAGGAATGAGAGAAGATTCTGTTAGAGTTATGTCCTAGAAGTCAATAATTTAATGACTTAATTATTAGTTTATGTATGGGATGGTATTTTATCATCTGTTCCTAGGTTTATTATTGACATATTATTCAGGTTGAGGATCTGAATAGTAGATCTCTGTTGATCGTTCTTTGGAATGACGATAATAAATCTAAACGGTCCATAATCTTGATAATTAACAAGGAACATTAATTATCATATAAGATTAGTATGCAAGTTAAGTGATGATTAAGTTCTACTAATCATAGGTAAAGAGTTACCAACTTAATTGCATATGTGTATGTTATGGAACATAGCACAGGACTTGACCCATCGAAATAAACATATGGATTGTGTTATGTGTCATTGTTTATTTCGTTATGATTTTGGTTCTAAATTTGAGATGTTTATCTTTTCCACATGAGAATAGGTTCAATAAATACTGTCTACCGCTGATTCCCGATAAGGGTTGCTATACGGACTTTATTTATGTTCTCTTGAATTGTGCGGGGAAAAATTAATCATCAAGAAAACCGTATGTCCCTCATTAATTCACTTAGTGAGTGACGATATCTGTTTGGGCCCCTTGATGGAGATAGATTGTTTGCATGCAACTTTATACAATTATCTCTAGATCAAGAAACGTATAATCTGCAAGAATGACACATTCCTATCTTGGATTATACGATGATATCGTGTGACATAAGAATCAAAATAGGGAAATGCATTTATTCTCTTATGCAGGATTTAAATACTGTAGTAGTACACTATTTATGTGAATTGGGAATCATAACGTGTTGCTAGATACCGCTTATGATTATTAGAATTAAATAACGATTTAATTCCATGTCCAACTTAGCATAAATCCTCAAAGGGTCACACATAATAAGGTGTTTAACCATACGTGCATTATTTATTTATTTGCAATAGTGAGTATTGCAAAAATATGATATGTTGATTAATTAATTATATACCGTTATGGACCGTTATAATTAATTAAGTCAAATGGATCATATTGAAATAAATTAATGCATTGTCTAATCTATAAATAATTATTATTAAGTTAATAATTATTTATAAACAACACACTTAATTTAATTAAGTTAATTGGGCTTTAATTTATTGGTAAATTCAGTGTCCAATTTAAATAGCAATTGAATGGGCCTTTAATTAATAGAATTGAGGTCTAGATGAGATGAGCTAGTGGCCCATCAAGGCCCATAAAGAGGCCGGCCTTTAGAGGTGGTAGGTGGGATGGCACACCATTAATTTGTGTGAACTTTGTGCTAGGGTTTGGAGGCTATATAAGGACCTATATGGAGGCTCCTTGGATGGCTCTCTTCTTCCCTTCCCTAGCCGCCACCCCTCTCCCTCTCTTGGCCATGTGCCTCCCTCTCTCTTCCCCACACAATTGCTCATGTGTTGAGCTCTTCCTCTTCCACAAATCAATTGGTGAATTATTTGCAAGAAGGGGAAAGCTTTGGGATTAGACTTGTTATTCTCATCGTTAGCACGATTCGAGAATAACTTGGTTAATACCTTAGTGGACTCGAGGCCAAATATAGAGGAGGCGAAAGAGAGCACCCCATCGATTTCCATGCCGTAGGATCGAGCCCCGCGAATACGATTTCGCGGGAGGTACAATTTCCACCTATCTCTTTGTGTCGAATGAGCTTTTGTACTAGATCCGTTTTGTGCTTTGTTTTCTTGGCTTAATTAGTTAGTAATTAGCATAAAATTGAAAATTAGCACACTTTCTAACAGTGGTATCAGAGCCTTGGTCGTACTTAAGCTATTTTGACACTTAATTAAGAGAAATTGGCTAATTAACGGATTAGTAGAGATGATGCGTTTGTTTGCTGTCTGGAAATGGTATTTTCTGTGTTGTTTCGCATTTTTCGATGTGATATGTTCTCTGGAAGATCTTTCCATCTACATGAAAGTTGTATATCTTTGGATTGTGATTCTTTTTGCGTTGGAGTCACATTTTTCTGAATTAGTATAGATTTATTGTGAATAAAATGGCGACAGTGCGCAGAACCAGTTTCTGCTCGTACTGTCCTGTTTGAATGGCTTGAAAGATTTATATTTTGAATATAAGTATCAGTGTTCTATGGCTAAAAATAAAGAGGACTTGAAGCTCTTTCTGAGAATGTGTAAATTGTTGCATGAATCAGATTAATTTGTGGGTTTTCAAGTATGAAAAGGAAGATCTTGTCAGATCCAGTTTGTTGAGCAAATTGATTGTTCTAATAAACTGTACCAACTGAGAACTCCTTTAAAAATTCTGTTTAAATGGAGTTGTTCTATTTTGAGTTAATATTCCAGGAAAATTAATTTTATAATTTTTCATGGAAGCTTGGACCTTCAACTAGGTTAAAACATTTCGATCGACAGTCTGTTCCAGTACAGAATTTGTTGATTGTTTAGCATGTAACTTAATATTATTGAACTGAACTTGGTTGTTTTCTTTTCATGAATGGATAGCCTGTAGTCTAGACAAGTGTTTTATGTATATTGTATATATAAAAACTGGATAGAAGGTGGTCTAACAGACCAAATGGTTGAGAGGATAAGCTGAAAATCTCATAACGGTGTTTCGTGCACTTGTAAGAGATTTGTCATTTTTTATTCTCCCAGATGGTTTACGATCTCTTCTTGAAATTTTTACTGGTAATCACAACTATGATAAGGAGCTTAAGTAATTTATTTGAGAATTTTTAGAGACCGAAAACTGTTGTTTTTGTTGTATTCCATTAGTTACGTTTTTTGGCAAATTATTGTTTTTCTAAGTATTCAAACTAGTTGAAAATAATTAGAAAACTCCTTGTTTGATCTCCTTTCAGTTATGGGATGTTGAAAGAACTTTCTAAATGAATTTAAACAAGTTTGGTTGTTTAAAATTGAGAATTTGTACACGGAATTTACTTATAGCAAACGATACGCAAAGATACTTGAAAATTGTTAATTGGAAACAAAGTGTTTGTATGTGCTAACTTTGTTTTGTAGGTGGATAGTGAGTTTAGTATGGCTCAAGACTCAATGCCTTGTGGTTGCAAATTGAATGCATGTGTGAATGTTTGTAATGCGGCCTTTGGTGCCATTAATTAATTAATTTGTTGATTAATTTTTATGTAACTTGTGTGGCTTGCATGCCCCTAAGACTAGGATGGGAGTAGGATATTTTCACATGTATTTTGTTCCTTTAATTTATAGGATTTAGATCCTTATAGAATTAAGTGGGAGGGACAAGGATTAGATTAGTTTTGCTTCATGGAGGATGTGGCGAAACTAATGCAAGCGGGAGCCATACAAACCCACAATAATGAGATGCTTATATGTGATTGCTTGTGATTGCTATGAATTGTCATAGGCTAGGTATGGGTGTATGCTTACACGACCACCAAACAAGTGTCATATAATTGTTAGTCCCAACTAAACTCGATTAAGTGAAATCGCCCTCCTTCTCTCTATCCCCTTCTAACGTTGTATGATCGTTCATTGATGCATTCTCGCCGACGCGGGACATCGTGTTCCATCATCCGTGTCGGGGTGTAAATCGGATTTACTAGGAGCAAATAGAGAAAGGTTACTTAACGATGTTTTCTAATCGGATTGGACATCGGGGCAAAGTTTGTGGATGTACATGTGATATTTCACAAACCAAGAATCATATGGAATGATTGGTTGGAGAACCTACCTTATCTAGTTGTTTTTGATGTCACGCCGACGCTAGCACCATCTCAACGAAAATAGGGATCTTGGAAAACCTACTACATTTGGGACGTTAAATAAATGTAGTGGGAGTTTTATTTGTTATAAATAAAACAATTTCATAAACTAAATGACCGTAAATTGATTTTGTTATAGATGTTAAAATTGTTAATTTTGTTTCGATCAATCTTTGAAAAATGAACAAACTCGTTTCTAAAAGGCAGTTACTTGAAAGAGTAATGTTGATTCCTAAGACACGATCTTAGTGAAGAGAAACTTGAGTATGTCAATTCCCAAAACTTTCCTCAAACTACCCGAACGTAGCAACGCGATGATTGATTGACTTTTGACGAAAAGTTATTCAATAAAGCGTATGCTTAATATCCTCATTTGAAATTTCTAGACCTTTGAATTAGCGAATTCATATGGACTAAAATTAACTCGTACGTTCTCATCCGCTTACTCAAGAAATTGTTCTTGGAGAAAGTAGATATTAACTCCATCATTTATGATCGGGTATAAAGAATATGAGTTGACCAAGAGATTCTTCTTTTATAAGAAGTTATATGAATGTTTCATTGGCTTATAAATCGAAAGATTAAAGTAGCTAATTGACAACTAGAGATATTAATCTCCGATATCAAGGATTGTTGATATTGTCATACGATCTCTTTGGAATTATAAAGGATATAATGTTACCTTCTTCGCACACTTATTGATGCAAAAAGGTGATTGGTTAAGTATTCAAGAAATACTTCACCAAGGTATGAGTTGAAATTTCTAGAATCTCATTGATGACCATGTGTCACATGAGATGTTTCATTTGCCGTTTATGGGAGGCATTTGAAAGGTTGTCCGAAATACCATGATTGTGATATTCTAATCCTAAGAAGTATTTGTCGTTCAAAATATCTCACTATCTCTAATTCACACTAGTAACTTGATACTAGTTCATATGCTCGCATTTAACGAAATGTGTTAAGCAATGAAGAATAAGAGAATGTTCGAGAGATGTAAAGTAAACTCCGTATAGGAAATGACCTATTCGTTTAAGTCATTACCATTGAATACGTAGAGTTATCTTTATTAAGAGTTTATTTAGGAATTGAAGGTTGCATACCTTAATCCTAACCTCTCAAAACGTCTCCATTTCATATTCGATGATGAATGACAAATAGGATACGTAAGATTTGACATAAAGTATTTGACTTTCATGTTATATATAACCGCTTAGTCACATACATAAACGAGAATCGCATTATGAGAGTCTACGTAACGTAGAGCTCGAAATTCAATTCGATTTCAAATCGATTGATATGCTTGTTAAATGACAAAAGCGTCTTTAACCTACAAAGGTTTAAGGACAAGTGACTTGATTAGGACTTATACATATCGATGTATAAAGACCAATAAGTACTTGTGCAATGAAAGGTTGTTGATACTTTACTACTTAACCAGCGATCATTGTAGATATTAACATATCTATTTGATAAGGTATAAGTATGAACTTTTTGACTAGTTCAAAGGAGTTCAAGAGTGAAGTTTAAAAGACCGTTCAAGAAAAATGGAAGTCTTACAATTAATCGTGGTAAATAAATAGTTAAGTCACATGATTTGAAATATTATCTAAAGAGTATGAAAGTAGTTTCACAACTCGCTCCATGAGGAATAATATGTCTAAGAATGGAGGTATCGAACAATATTTTGTATAGTTCGATCGGTAATAAATCAAATGGACTTATTCGACTCGTATTAGGGAATTATGTTTGAGGACAATATTGTTTACACTGAATGGTGTTCCATTAAAGTCTATTGAAGAAGATATCTTACGAGATTTTGATCTCTAAGTATAATACTTCTCGAGATTTGGTGTTGAGAAGTTTATTTTAAGTATTGATGACTTGTAAGCTTAAACCAAATAAGACACTTAATATTTGTAGGATGCTTTATATTAAAAGGCACTACTTCCACGAATATGATAAGAACAAAGTAGTTGTTGCTAATCATAATGTAGTCTTGATGAATTGAAATTCTCAAGAAGAAGTAGTGGGAGTAAAGTGAGCATTAAAATAGTTTATGCGTCACTACAAGAAGTACTATTATAGGAAACTTGTCACTCCATACATGGTACTTAGTGGGAGTTGAGCGGAACTTTATTCACAAGTTGTTGTGAAAGAAGTTTAATACGCTCCTTCCAATGAGGACTCAACCATCTTACGAGTTGATGATGTTCGAGAAACTCATGGAATATATGAGAATTCAAGAACTCGTTCAACAAATCGTTGTAGAAGAAGTTAATCTCAAGTACCAATCCTACAAAAGATCAACGAGAGTTGATATCCTAAGCCGTTTGGTGCATAGGTTTTCACAACATTCTCGTACTTAGCATATGAGAATCCGTTGATAAACAAAGAAACGATGGAACGATCCGATTCCACATATATGGTTTGAATTTATATGATCTTTAAATAAAGTCCATGTATAACAACAAGGTATAGACCTTGGTTGATGTTCATGAAGGAGCAATCCATCAAGAACGTTTAGATCTTCAAAAGGAAAGATCGACATGGATAACAAATCGACTATGTACAAAGCGCGGCTTCTCGCTTGTAGCTATGTCTAAGTCAATGACTAGTTGACTACGTACAAAGCACAACTTCTCGCTTGTGGCTATGTATAAGTCAATGAAGATCATTTTAGCAATAGTTGTATTTCATATATGTTGATATATGGAAAAACACATAAAACCACCTTCTTCGTATGAATGAAGGATGATGTTGTGCATTTGACACAAATCGAGGTTTTATGTATTGCTAAAAACATACGCATGCTTCAAGGATCCATTAATGGATTAAAGCAAGTGTTGTGGAGATTGGAATAAAAGCTTTGACAAGGAAGTCAAGGAGTTGAACTTCGTCAAAAGTATCTTGTATAAACAAGATATTCAGTGGGAGCATAATTGTATTACTTGTATTGTTCAAGATAACAATTCATTAATTGGGAATAACATTAAGAAAATGAATATTGTCAAGATCTCTTTGGAGAATGTTTTCTCTAATGAAAACTTGGGCAAAATCACCTGATCCTAGGAAACAAAATCTATAAAGATAGATTATGATGGATGTTAGGTTTGATCAAATGTGCATATATTGACGAAGTGTTCTAGAAACACGAAAGTTACACTCCAAGAAAGGATGTCTAACTGTACGTCACATGGCATGACTTGAGTGTTTTAACTCGGTCTATTGCAACTCGATTCAAGAAAGTGCATGAAATAGTTCAAGCATTCTTTCATTATGAGTTTCATTTTGTACGCCATATTTATGCATATGCCCCAATGTGTAGTATCCAAAGGATATGACAAACAGTTGTCAAATGGGTATAAGAGAGACACATTTGGACGATAGTCAAGGATATCCTCGAGTACCTTATGAGAAAGAGTGATGTTTCATCTTTTACGATGAAAGAGGTGTAAATTAATTACACTAATGCTAGTTTTTCGAAAGATTGATATAATCACAGTTGAGCTACATTTTTTGCTAAAAGGTGGTGTTGTAAGTTTAGAAGGTGTTCTAAATGGAATATTACAACCGTTTCCGTCACCAAAGCAGAATACATTGCAACTTGTGAAGCAATAAAAGAAGTTTATTTCGGATCGAGTTCTTAGTTGAGTTATTATGGTTCTAAGCATCTCGAACCATAAATTACTCCTAAAGAACCCAATGTTACATTGGAGATTCAAATATGATCTATAACGATATCACTTGATATCATATAAGGGTGATCAAGAATATATATAGGAGTATATATATATATATAGGGTCGAACAATTTTTTGGATAGGTTCGCGAACACAGCGAACACTCTAGCATGACCTCTACCTTGAGCAGTATACGAGATGCAGTTATGCATTCATACGTGGTGGACGTATGAGTAACTAGCTATAAGCGTATTATTTATTTTGAGGTCCGAGACATGTATATATGTAGATATATGACATTGTTCTCAATTCTTCGTTGGCTAGAAGTCACTATTGATTGACTCTAGGTCAAGTGGGAGATTGTTAGAGTTATGTCCTAGAAGTCAATAATTTAATGACTTAATTATTAGTTTATGTATGGGATGATATTTTATCATCTGTTCCTAGGTTTATTATTGACAGATTATTCAGGTTGAGGATCTGAATAGTAGATCTCTGTTGATCGTTCTTTGGAATGACGATAATAAATCTAAACGGTCCATAATCTTGATAATTAACAAGGAACATTAATTATCATATAAGATTAGTATGCAAGTTAAGTGATGATTAAGTTCTACTAATCATAGGTAAAGAGTTACCAACTTAATTGCATATGTGTATGTTATGGAACATAGCACAGGACTTGACCCATCGAAATAAACATATGGATTGTGTTATGTGTCATTGTTTATTTTGTTATGATTTTGGTTCTAAGTTTGAGATGTTTATCTTTTTTCACATGAGGATAGGTTCAATAAATACTGTCTACCGCTGATTCCCGATAAGGGTTGCTATACGGACTTTATTTATGTTCTCTTGAATTGTGCGGGGAAAAGTTAATCATCAAGAAAACCGTATGTCCATCATTAATTCACTTAGTGAGTGACGATATCTGTTTGGGCCCCTTGATGGAGATAGATTGTTTGCATGCAACTTTATACAATTATCTCTAGATCAAGAAACGTATAATCTGCAAGAATGACACATTCCTATCTTGGATTATACGATGATATCGTGTGACATAAGAATCAAAATAGGGAAATGCATTTATTCTCTTATGCAGGATTTAAATACTGTAGTAGTACACTATTTATGTGAATTGGGAATCATAACGTGTTGCTAGATACCGCTTATGATTATTGGAATTAAATAACGATTTAATTCCATGTCCAACTTAGCATAAATCCTCAAAGGGTCACACATAATAAGGTGTTTAACCATACGTGCATTATTTATTTATTTGCAATAGTGAGTATTGCAAAAATATGATAAGTTGATTAATTAATTATATACCGTTATGGACCGTTATAATTAATTAAGTCAAATGGATCATATTTAAATAAATTAATGCATTGTCTAATCTCTAAATAATTATTATTAAGTTAATTGGGCTTTATTTTATTGGTAATTTCAATGTCTAATTTAAATAGCAATTGAATGGGCCTTTAATTAATAGAATTGAGGTCTAGATGAGATGAGATAGTGGCCCATCAAGGCCCATAAAGAGGCCGGCCTTTAGAGGTGGTAGGTGGGATGGCACACCATGTAATTTGTGTGAACTTTGTGCTAGGGTTTGGAGGCTATATAAGGACCTATATGGAGGCTCCTTGGATGGCTCCCTTCTTCCCTTCCCTAGCCGCCACCCCTCTCCCTCTCTTGGCCATGCGCCTCCCTCTCTCTTCCCCACACAATTGCTCATGTGTTGAGCTCTTCCTCTTCCACAAATCAATTGGTGAATTATTTGCAAGAAGGGGAAAGCTTTGGGATTAGACTTGTTATTCTCATCGCTAGCACGATTCGAGAATAACTTGGTTAATACCTTGGTGGACTCGAGGTCAAATATGGAGGAGGCGAAGGAGAGCACCCCATCGATTCCCATGCCGTAGGATCGAGCCCCGCGAATACGATTTCGCGGGAGGTACAATTTCCACCTATCTCTTTGTGTCAAATGAGCTTTTGTACTAGATCCGTTTTGTGCTTTGTTTTCTTGGCTTGATTAGTTAGTAATTAGCATAAAATTGAAAATTAGCACACTTTCTAACAGATTCCAGCTCTGACAAAAAATTCTCTTCTGATTTCATAGGGAAATGGATGGAAACGGAAAAACTTATTTTTTTTCTTTAAAATTGTCGTTGAACCCTTTAAAATAATTTTAGGTTGCTCTCTGTAAATGAAAATAAAAGCAACATAATAATTCTATGTATTAAAAGAAATGTAAGAGAACCTAATCTTTCATGTCTATTTTTCTAAATCTGGAGCAAGGTTCATTCATTTCCTTGCCATTGTTTTCTATTTCATTGCTTCCCTTTACCTTCGCTAAAAGTTCTAGCGCAAACCTCAAGGGTTTTAGCTCAGATCTCGATGAATAAAAGATAGGGACTTTATAGATGATGAAAAAAAAGGGAGGTCTTAGATCGTTTTATTGTTTATCGGTGCATTAATTTCGACATACATATATTTTAGTATTTGTAAAAATCTATTTATGCCGAAATTTGTTGAATGTAATATTTTTTTCTTATTTTAATGATTTTAATTTTTCATTTTTAAAAATGATTTTCAATTTTTTAAATCAATTTTATATAAATTTTGTCATTTAGGTTCACTTCTATCAATTAAGCGAAAAGAAAATGGTACTCTGATCTGTTTATATTTATTAATTTTAAGATTGATGAATTTATTACTGAGTAAAGTAATAAACTCGTAATTATTAATTAACCATGTATATATACATCACATGTGCAATAAATTGGTTAATTTAGATAATTTGGATTTATTGTTCTCAACCAATTTAATTTTATGATTTGAGAGTTATGGTTAATAATAATCTTTGTGAGTTCCAATTCATACTTTACTCATACTAAATCTATTTTAATTAGAATTAAGTGATTTGGTACTTTATTAGTTTATAGGCAAAATCAGTCGTACATGCTCGTAATCTTCCTCAATTAGCCATATATCCTCATATTCTTTAAAATTAGTAATTTATCCCTATAATCATCACTAGTATTGCCATTTGCCTTTTTGTTTATTTAAATAATATATTAATTCTAAATATTTAATTTTTGAAATTTAGGACCAATATGCCCCTGCCATTTCCGTCCTGTTTTTTTTTCTTAGCGATACATATGGAAGGATACAAGACGATATGAAAACAAATCAAAACCAAATCAATGATGAAAATCATTGGAGCCCTTGTATTTAAATTGTATCTCCAAACCTACGCTTTGCAAACGTAGTTATTTCGCAAAGTTGCAACATCTTTTTTGTCATTATTAAATGCTACTTGCTCCGCTGCAATAAAATTGATATAATGATTCTGTTATCCAATATCCATAGTTTAATGGGAAGTAAATTTAAAGGAGTTGTCAGTATATTTTGACTTATGCCAATTGCCCTATCTTTAAAGAGTATCTAGATCATCAATTCCTTTTTGAAGTAATATATGCTTGTATTGAATCAACGGTGCAAGGATATTAATGCTTTCTAATTACTAAGATATTCAATTTGTGCAGTCTATGACTGATTTAAGTGCATGTATTGGGATGTTCTCGCGCGACAATTTTCGAAGACAGGTGAACGAACATCATACAAAAGGGTAAATAACGTATTTCTAACAGCATTTGTTATTTTTATTTCCATATTGTATTATATCTTTCCATATAAGATAATCATATGATGGTTTGAAGTCGAAGGGGGAAAGCAGAGAGAGGGAGGGAGCAGGGACATTTTAGTCTTAAATTTTTAAAAAATTATTTTACAGAATTGATATATCATTTAAACTAATATAAAGGTTAAATGACAATATTAACAATGATTAGAGGGATAAATTACTAATTTTAAAGAATATGAGGGTATATGACTAATTAGAGAATATTACAAGGGTATATGGCTGATTTTGCCTAGTTTATATGATGTGAAATGCTGTTTAACTTATATAAGTTGTTCTTTTTTAATTTTTTATTTTTTTTATGAACGCCCATAGGCTTACTTCATTAAACAAAAGACAAAGTTCACTAGAGACATCGACCTGATCTGTGAGAAATTCATTACGTGGTGCCTATTACCTATGTACTCAGACATAGAAAATTAAACCTAATAAAGGGGCTGTTTGGATTCCTCAAGGAATTTGGAAAATTTCATCTTCCTACCATAAATTTATTATAAACAATCCAAATTCTTCACAAAGTTACACACTTCCCAATAAATTTATTCTTAGGAATTACAACTTTTTCAAATTTCTAAGCGATCCAAACAGCCCCAAAAAAGAGAGCAACAAAGTACAATAAAACTCCCTAAATAACCTTCGACCCTTTCCTATCTTAAGCTCCGTTTGGAGAGGTGTGGGAAGAAGGGAAGAAGTATTGGGAAGTGTGTAACTTTGTGAAGAGTTTGGATTGTTTATAATTTATTTCTTCCCTTCTTCCTTCTTTCTACATTCTTCTCAACGTATCCAAACGGTGCCTTAGCACCAGGTATCAAAACCATAAAATATGAAAAATACATATTATAGTGGGGCCTCCTACACAGAAACGTTCATACATCTCCGAGTTGAAAGAAATTCCCATCAACTGAATCACCATGTTGAGAACCAACTCTTGGTCTAGTGGCAAAGAGCAATGCACCTTGACTCCTTAAGTGAAATGTCGCAGGTTCGAAATCCGGCTGGGGAGTTTTTCATAGACATTTAATTTAAAAATAAGTTGGATGACTTAGACCTCCAATTTATCTTCAAAAAAAAAAAAAACTGAATCGCCATGTTTAGATCTCCTTGCAGTTAACGTCTCTTCGCCTTGCCACATTTCTATACAAGTTCCAATTGCTGTGCAATAAGGGAGCATATTAGTGCAGTGATGTACCACATTTTAGCCCAATATTTTGAATCAATTGGGTTTGAATGCCAATACCCAGACGTTTTTAACTTTCTGATGATAGGCCTTTGGTTCGGAGTTTAAAAGCTTAGTTTGATGACTTATTCATGAAAATTTAATGGCCTACAAATAAAAACTAATCCATCACACATGCACAATTAAAACAAGGTGTCTAAACCCGGGACTGACATACATACGTCGTTTAGGAAATTGCCATCCAATGTCTATCCAATCAATCTTTTTTTCGTTGTGTCTCCTTTTCTTTTTTTTCTCGGCTTATCTCTCCCTCTTCGCTTCTCTCCTCATTTCCCTCACCTTCATTTCTCTCCTTCATCACTTCTGCCTTCCTTCTCCGTCTATCTTCATCTCCTCTACCGGCCTCTGTATCTTCTCCCTTCTATCACCCTCCCTCGTCTTTAATTCCATCGACTCTACCACTCTTTCTCTACTTCTGTCTCAATTTCTTTAATTCGCCTCCACAATGTGGACTCTGTTTTTCTTTCTCATTATGAACATGTATAACAATAAAGTAAACATATATAAAAATTAAATAAATAAAAAGAATCAAAATGAACAAATATAAAAAACAAAATGAATATATATAACAACCAAAGTAAACACATAAAATAAAACAAAAGAAACTCATATAAAAAGATAAAGTGTAAGTGAACATATACAATAAACAAAATGAACAGATACATCTATTGAATACATTTTTTATATTGCTAACTCAGTAGATATTAGATACTCTTTGTTATAACTAAATGAATAGTTATGTCTATTAGAAACATCTTTGGTATAAGTTATAATAAATTGAACATTTATGCATATTAAATAATCTCTTAGTGTTACTAAGTGTCAGGCTATGTAGAATTATTAGAGAGTAGGAAGAATAAAAATAATAAAGGAAAAAAGATGAAAACATGGAGGAGAACGAGAAAGAGGAGAAAAGAAGTAGGGAAGGAGGTGATAGACGCTCTGAAGGAAGGATAAGGGGAGGGAATGGAGTGAAGGAGAAAGAGAATCAATGCCCTAAAAAGAGGGGAGATGAGCATTGAAGGGAGGGAGGGAGTGTTTAGTTAATACCTCATCCGCAAGAGCGTTTACTTAAGGGAATTACTTATGTTAATCAACACTCTGTGCAATCAAGCAATCAGAGCGCTATCGCTTTCACCCTCACCCTCACTCTCACCCTGCGCGAATTTAATTTCCTTGTCTTATTTCCTACGCAATGTCTCATTCAATCAGATCTAGCCTTCCTCTGTCGAAAGCAATCGTCGCACCCTCTCTCCTCATATCCAACCTCTCCACCTTCTCTTTATCTTGATCTACTCCTCCACCTCCTCCGTTTCTACTCTCATCTCCTCCTCCTCCGCTTTTGTCCCCTCTCGATCTACGGCTCCACCTACTCATTTCTCTTCTCAACCATCCTTTCTCTTCCCTCCTCTCGCGTCTCTCCTCCTTTCTCCGTCATTACGAGTAGAGAGGAAGAAGGAAAACGATCAGATATGGTATAGAAAGAAAAAAATGGAGATAGAGAAGGGTGAGAAGAGAAAAGATATTTTTAATCTGATTCTGCTACGATTTGGGAGTAAATAAATAACTATAAGGGAGTAAATAACTAATAAGGGGAGTAAGTAATAACACTTTGTGTAACTTTATTAGGGAGAAACTACATGCTATGAGAGAGTAAATAACAAGTACATAGGAGTAACTAAAGTAGTAGGAGTGAGTAACTTATTATGAGGGAGTAACTAATATACAAGGGCGTAACTAAATAACTATAAGGGACTAAATAACGACTACAAGGAAGTAAGTAACTAATTATGAGGGAGTAACTAATATACAAGGGTGTAACTAAATACTATAATGGAGTAAATAACTAGTACATGGGAGTAAATAAAATAGTAAGAGGGTGTATTTATTCTGAATAAGAGAGTAAGTACTAACTCTTTGTGTATCTTTTATTAGAAAGTAATTAAACATAATAAGGGAGTAAATAACATGTATGATGGAGTATCTCGCATGGTTGATTGATGGATACGGAAAAATAAAACATGGAGATGCGAAGGGGAGCAGTGAGGCATGGAGGAGCGAAGGGAGAAGGAAGGAGGGGAGAGAGTCGTTCGCGTAGAAGGAGAGGTTTCACGCTCTTTGGTAGAGGAGGGGACGTGTCTCTCGCCCGGGTAGAGGAGAGGGCGCAGGTGAGAAGGGATGCAGGGGAGAGGGGAGGAATCACGTGAAGGGTGGGGAGGCGCGTGGGAACGGAGGGGAGGGTGAACGGAGGTTAGACGCGTGGGAACAGTGGAGTGCGCTAGCGCGTTTTTTATTTTTGGCAGCGCGTTTCTTTCCCTTTTTTAGGTTCTGATTGTTTGATTGTCTTAAACTCCGATTGTACTTATCAGCTCCGTTTACTTAATACCTCATAATAGTGCTTCAAATTTAGTGATTGTACTTTTAAAATTTTACAACCTAAATTGCTGCATTATGGAACCAGAAAACCTTAACAATTTGATATCAGGACCATAACAGACTGTTTAGTTATGCAGAACAGCCCCTGAAACTAATGTAGTAACATGAACATGTTAATATATGCTTGTAAAAATATTTTGAAAGTTGCACCAGTGTGGAGACGATCTCAAATTGTGTCATACATTGACTGTAACACTCTAGCCTACACATGCTATTCGAAATCAGAAAAAGGTTACTGCAGTGCAAATCTAATGTTAACTTTCATATATATCATACATATTATTTCTCGTGTTAAAATGATCAAATTATAGCCCCAAAATCATAATTTACACCAGAATAACTTAACTAACCAATTAGCATTCACTAAAGGAAGAAAATTAACATGTCAAAATTACAATAACACAACCAAAGCCTAGCTTTGGCAAACATGTTACAAGGACACATGAAATTCTGTCAGAGAGAAAATGATCGTGGGGAAAAAAAAGTAAAACTCCACAGGCTCAAGCCAGGATGCTATTTTCTCGAGTTATTTGGAAATTGACCTCATTTTTCCATTTTTTTGCCTGAAAATGATAATGTAGAAGTTAAGATTACTTTAACATTGTAATCGAAAGAAAAATATTTGCCAATAGTAGAAGTAACAACAAACATAGAAAGGTTATACTTCTTGTTTTGGGAATCAAACCTTAGAATATAAAATTATACTCGTGAGTTGTGAATGCCACTGCAATAAGGTATATACTGCTCATTATACCTCAAGTTTCCCAAAAATAATAATTACCAGATTGGTATTCCAAACACCAAAATGAGTTTTTTCTGTTACTATTCTTTTTTGGACTTGCAAAACTAAGTATTGAAAAAATAATCTATACATCTATCTGCAAAATTTTCTAAATTTAAGATATTTTCAAACATACCAGAAGGAATCCTTCTTTTCCTGAGCAAGTAACTCTTCAAAAGAAATGTCAGGGAAATCTGCCGTTTGTTCTTGCTGGGCTTCTTTTTCCATCTTAGCACTAAGCTGAAGCAACTGTGGTGAAATAATGTACAGAATGTAAATCCACATGGCACAACATGGCATCAGAGCAACTCAACAAATTACCTGTTCTGCTTTCTTTGACCTAAGCTCCAACCAAGATAAAGTATGTGTGTGGGTATTTTGGGGGGTTCAAATCTTTGATTACTTGTACATTGAAGCACAAGAAGAAAGAAGGTGGTACCGTTTTATATGCTGGGGACAGCTTGAGCTGCTCCTGAAGAAGATTATAAACAGCAGCATCTGCCTCTAATCTGTTGTGCTCCTTTTCCAACTTGTACACCTGAAATACAATGGAAATTATAAAAATAACTAACCAATCAACCAAGACTCCAGACTTTTGCTGCTCTCTCCCTCTCATATTTTTGTCAGGCAGCCTCTATTAGCTAAGCTACTCCCAATTCTGAATAGTGAGTGATTCACTCTTTTAAAATAAAAGCTATTTTGTGGGGTTTAGGTTTCAGGAATGAAAATATTTTGCAAACTTCTATGTTAAATCCTTACAAATAATCACAAAACTAGTCACGTGAAAACCATAAAGAAGGAACATGGTTCTACAAACCACTCACACACTCAAAACAGTACCCCAATTAAAGACCAAGAATAGGCATTTAGGTGTTATTCAGGAAACACAACTAGCATTGTACAGATTCCATACCAATTAATGCCTGAGACAGTCACAATCAGTGAACACAGCAGCCTTGGGCCAACAGGGTCACCATCACAAAATATTTTCAAAGAGGTGTGAAGGTGAGAAAGAGTGTTCTCAAAAATTTGAATGGAGGATTAATTTCACAAAACTGTTGTTAATTAAAAATCCAGTTAAATAGTGGCCTAATAGCACAATTGCAGATGAATTGGGTTAAGACATGTTTTCATCAGAAAATTTGGCATTTGGAGGGGGACAAAGTACATATGAGCTATGACATTGTACTGATCCAAACTGAAACCACTACTATATACTGACAAAACTTCATAGCTCATAAATAAAAAAAAAATAACAAACAGATGAAGGCGAACCTCATGGCACAAGCGATCGAAGGAAGATTTATTTGCTGTAGACAATAATGCCTTCTTTATTTTAAAGCTGCGTTGTATCAGGCCCGACCTAAAACACAAGCATGTAAATTGTTTAATTCAAGAAGATGTTGTACATCCAATTAAACTTATTGAAATGGTATTAAATATGTTTTAAAAAAAAATGAGGTACCTATGTTGTAGTTCGTTTCTTGCCTCAACTAGGCAATCAATAAATTCACTTACCTGAAAATTTTATTCAGAAAATGTTATGCATGACTAATTCTTATTTTATTTATCTTCTTGAATAAAACTGGTCTTCCAATTAATGGAAACATATGAAGTATAACTTACCTACTGGGTAGTCATAGTACAAGCTTTATACAGCTCGACCTGTTTCATTACAGTATACTAATTTGACTAATTGGGAAGTACTTAAATATAGCAAAAGAAAATTAACAAGACCAGAAAAAAGAAAGTCCCATCTTGCAAGATTAAAGTTTTTTTGTCAGATAATTGTTTATTCTTAAAAAGAACCCAAATTTAGACAAATACACTAGAAACACGAGCTCAGAAGAATGCGAAGTACTTCATCTATTTACAACATCAAAAGAAGTTAACAATTTGAGGAAAAAAGGAAAGAACTTGATGAAGTTGTACCAATTTACTGATAAAACCCACATTAACAGATTGTCAACTAGAATGGTAACCACAAAATGCTAATCAGTTAGAGAGAGAACCTGAGAAATAGTCAATGCGCTAGATTGATTGGCTGACTTGAGAATCTCATCATACTTTGATTTAATTCTTTTTTGAAGAGAGCTCGTAACAGAAGTAAATGGGAACATAGGATAAGCTGTACCAACACTTCCCTTGTCAGAACCTGTACTTCCCAATCTCTCCACCTCACCATCTCCAATCTCAGCCGTCGATCTAGTATCCTTTGACTCGTCCCCACTTTCTGACAAAATGGGTTCCTGTTTCTTCTTCCTCCCTCTCTTTCTCCTCTTCCTATCCTCCTCTTTCGGAGGCTCCTCTTCAGTAGAGGAAGTGAGAAGAGACTCAGTCTGACAAGGTGGGGCCCGTTCAGAGTTGGGAGCTCTTCTCTCTTTGTGGGTTTTGAGTAGAGGAGAAAGGATGAAGATGATGGAGAGAGAGAAGGAGAAGAGGAAGGCGAATAGTGGGAGGAGAGAGTCTAATAGTGTTGCAATCGCCATTGACAAGAGCTGGTCGTTTGTCCCATGAACGGAGTGAGACATAGAAAGAAAGAACAGAAGAGAAGGTTTTTTTACGAGTGGGGGAATACGTGCAAGGGAAGCGAGGTGGAACGAGGAGCCGTGAGATTTCTTGTGGCTTACCTAATACATCGTATTATGTAACGAGTTATTAGGTTTTGGAATTGTGTTAATCATAATCATGATAAAAGATGTTAAAATGATCTAAAATGGGTCGAAAGTTTATCCTTTAAATAAAAAAAAACAGATATGGTTTTTAAATTTTTTTTGTAGTATGTATATTTATTTATATAAGTAATAAACAAATTGTGCAGTGAATTATATTTTTTGCATGCGTTTAAATTCAAACATTTGCTTTGGAATTATGAACGGTTCAATAGGGACTCAGGTCTTGATAAGAGTTTTAATCAACCTCAGAATATCCGTAAATAAAATATAAAAAAATTATAATTTTAAGAAGACAAATGGAAAATTACAATTAATTCAAGTCTTGATCCATATTTATCTCTAATAAGAACAGAACACGGAAATTAGAGTGGGTTTGGCGTAGCTCCAGCCTCTAGCTCAACCCGCTACACAAATAGCAAGTCTATGAAGCACATTGTATAGTGGAACTGACGAGTGTCCGAAGTAACTCGTGATGTGGTTAACGTTGAATAGCAGATCAAAGATGAAGGACCATTAAATAAGTTAGGTCTCCATAGTGGCTTCTTTTGTTAATTTATTAATTATTTTACTTTTTATATGTTGCAAAGTTACTCGTAGTAAGAATTTTGTACACTCTTTGGTCACATCGGAGTTTTTTACAATTTAGTCACTAAGGTTAACATCAGGATAGATATTTAAAGATACAGAGTTGAAAATGATGTTCTAGTGGATGTCCAGCAGATGCTATTTTGGTTAATTACCAACTTTATCCATCATACAATTCGATCTTTTTATTTGTTTTGGAGATAAAAATCCACATTTTGGAAGTCTCCCCTCCGCCACTACCATAAAGCCAAGTGGTTAAAAAGCATCCAATCTGTTGTTTTGCTGATGTCAAAAAAGTGGTACTCCATTGTCTACCATGTGGACCATCCATTGAAAACAAACTAATTGAATTATTTTGTCCTTTCAAAAAAAAAATTTTAAATTATTTTATAAAAATATAAAATAAGCTGTTGGTTTTCAATCAAACAGTCAGAAAAGGAGCAAAAAAAATCTTATGGAGCACAATATAGCTAACTAAATCGTTAAAAAAAAAGTATATTGCTACTATGGATGCATGAGATCGAATTGGGTCCAAATGCTCAATGGCCCTGAAAATAATTAAAAGCCACCACCTATAAAAAATTTTGAGGATGAACATTTTGTGATATAAATTTATACAATATGATTTTAATTTCATTTGTGCTAAAAATTTTCTAGCATTGGAGAGGAAATGAATCTTTTTACATGCTATTATATTTTCAAATTATTTCTCTTGTTAGGTTTTTTTTCTAGCCTACACCAACTTGTTTGAGACAAAAGACTTAGTTATTATTGTTATTGGAGACGAAATGAATTCATTCAAGCGGCCTGTAGCTCATCCATCAATGGGAACAATCCACATCGTCTTGTATTATTTCCGCTAAATATTAAGCAAACATAAGTTCAAAAATTTATACAGAATTTTAATTGACACAATTTGCACAAAATTGACACTTAAACTTTACACCTAACATTAACAGAATACTTTAATCCTTGACACACTCCAGAAAGTACATACCCGCAGCAAAAGCGCCCCAACAAACAGTATACCCTAAAATATTGATTTTTAGGAACCATCCGCCGAAAACAAACAATAAAAAAGTATACTTCAGAATATCCCCAACATGTCACCATCCTTATCCCTACAGAAACGGGATTAAAAAACCACATGGATAGAACGGACATGATCCACGTAATACCCGAAAAAAATTAAAAAAAGCTAAGGACTAACGTTAGCTAGCTCTATCTCCTATGTGATAATTATTAAGCTGGGGTTTTCTCCACAGGCCCCACCTTCTACCTATTAAGAATCAATAGTATGCGGCATGCCTGTATCTCATGGAGTCATGGTTCATTCATGTAGTTGTAGCATCTGGCGCAGAAACCTCTGGGACCTGCTGGCTGTTTTTCCTGTAAATAATTATGCCCAATTGGTTACATATCATTAAAATATTAGTACGAAAGTCGCATAAAGTGGTATTAAAGTATTAGCAATTCTATTTTTTTTTTTCTGTTTTGGTACCTTGAGTTGGTATCATGTTAATCTTTGGATATTAATTATTACACATATTTGGAACCTTTCCATTCGTTTGAAGTATGAACACCTGTTCAAAAGTATTATTTGAATTTTCCAAAGGCAGATATGGATCTGATATATTACTTGTAAATCTATCGAGGATTCCAATGCTTTATTTATTATGCCTACACCATGCTTAGTCTATCGTGGCTACAAAGACATAAATACAGAATGATTCTTTCACATCCTCTTGATAATCATAAAATGGAGATAAATACCACAGGATCATTTGAGGACATGAATAAATAGTGATAAAGATCATCATAACAATGACAATATCATATTTTTGACATAATTGTAATTCTGGATTTGTATACTATGAATTTGTGTAAAGTGGAAACATGATGCAGGTGTTTGATTCCTCGCATTCTTGTTTCTTTTATATTTAGAAGTTAAGAGTTGGTGTACAAAACAACAAGATGAGATAAATAATTATAGGTCTAAAGCTTAAGCAAAAGGGAAAAAGGACATAGAAATGGTAAATTAAATCTTTAAGGGAAAATTAAGAAAAACAATAAAGAACTCACTGGAAGCTTGACCGAAGTTCGTCAGATATACTCTGAGAAGAAGTGCCAACAGAGAAACCTAATCTAAACATAAGCTCTTCTAATCTTGCCACATTTGTCAAGTACAAATACCCAATCTAACCAACACCAATATCAATAAATTAGAAATTGAGCTTCTATCTGTTACCTTTAATTTCAGTTTTTTTATTATAGTTTGATGGGTTTGGATTTCTTTATTCATTTGGTGGCATTGGGGATTCACTAAACTTGTACAAGATATGTGTAATACTGAAATTAATTGGTTCTCTGTAAGAACAAACAAATTACAACTACAAATCAGAAGATCTAATTCTATTTACACTAACCAATGTTTCAAGGGAAGAAGCTCGGCTATATACAGCAGCACCTGCTCTCTTCCTCGTTTTTGATTTGTTTGTCATTATGTTTTTACCCCATCGTAACACGTCCCTTCAACAATGAAAAGAAAGAATTTAGCAAATAAGGAGCCTTTACATAATTTACTAAACAAAATTTCTTAGCATACCTTTCTTTCTCTGTTAGGTAATCCTCCTTCTGAAGTTTCTTCAGTAAGATATCCTGAAAGAACATTAAAAAAAAAAAAAACCTTCTTACTTGAGAAAATTACTTGACACCAATAGTTTGTTTGAAGCATATTAATGTTAAGCATATATAATTTAAACATAACTTATTTCATTCATGTTGCACATGAATATTTTTCCCTACACACCATCCAAAGAGCCATCAAAGTATATAAACGAAACCTTAAGCTTTGTAGGGTATAAATTAAAAGCTCAATTAATGAAAGCTAACTCACAGAAAGCCCTCTTAAAATTTCATAGAGTGAGAGGTACCTGGGACTCACATCTCACTACTTTCATAACCCTTTCATTGTACTCGTTAATACTCAGAGGTGGGTACAGAAAGTGCCTCCTTGCATACAACTACACATTAAGAATAAAATAAATATTAAAAGATACAATAATTCAACTTTATGATAAATCTAACCCCCGGTTCCCCAATAAGTAGTTTGACTGGAAACCAAACAGTGACAGCCCAAGTAATTGGTGCAGCCAAAACTAATAAAATGTACTTAACGTCAATCATGGAGCGATGAAAAAACCAAAAGGACAATAAATTACAAAAAATTAAAAAATTAGTGAAAAAGTTTTTCAAAACTCCTGCGTGTAGGAAATGACAGTAAACGTGATTGTTTCCAATTCAAATCTGCATATGCAGCACCTCCACTTTTAAAAAAAAAAATAATAAAAATTACCCAATATTTGTTTCCATTATTACAAAAAACCTCTACCATTCACTAATCAGATAAAGTTTCACGAGACTTGTTCACTTGAGTTTTGAGAAACTTAATTCTTAAAACAAATTTGCACTCCACAAGTTTGTCCAATTACCAATGACTATTTTTTGTGGGATTTAAACAATTAGAAACAGACAAACAGTCATTTATAAATCTTCAAAATACCCAAATGAAGGCAAATGAATTAAAGATGATAACAAGACCTCGTAGATGCAGTCTCCGAGATAAGCTAGTGAAACAGCATTGTAGGTTGACCGGGGTTTTTTCACCTTAGGTGCAGCTGGAAGCCACCATCTTTCGAATCCCATGAATTTCTCTTCTTCTTTGCCTAGAAAGTCACAAAACTAACTCAAAAACTGTACTACTTTTCAAGGATATAGCTATCTATTCAAACATGGCTACTACTGCATTAAGTTATTTACTGGTACACAGTTGAAACATGCCCATACTGGTTCTGAGCTCCATGGAAAGGATATTGAGTATTATTTTGGTATTTCAAATTGGTTGCATTTAACCTTTAAATTGAATTTTTTTGTACATTTAAGTTACATTCAGGAAACATACATGGATGGAACTATTGTTCATTCTAAATTTCCCATTGTTGTAGCTGCTAAACTGCCTATCCATTAAAACTGAGAATAACAATAATATTGAAGTGAAATATGTAGAATGATCTTACCAAATTGTGAAGAAAGAGGCTTGGCGTCTCTTTCTAGAAGAACTGTACTGGATTGGGCTGGAGATGGCACGGGGGACACAATCGTGGGGACGCGAGGAGGAGGAGGAGGTTTAGGTGAAGGCTTGGAGGGGACTCGAAGCGGCTTGGGAGTGGGACACGTGTCCCAGGAGGCGCGAACTAGGAAGAGAGAGGAGGCGGTGGTGGCCATGGCGATTGCTGGGTTTAAGATAATTTTTGGATGCTCTTTTGGATATTGGAGGGATATTTCTGTTTCTGTGCCAAATTGCAGGCATGTCCTTCACATTAATTTCTTTTATAAACCAGTGATTTGGAAAATAATCTCTTATTGGTACAATTATTTTTATGTGAACAATAAATTTCCTCATTTTATCACTAATAATTCTGCATGTTCACATCCAAAATAGAATTTATAGTAAATATATATTTCTAAATAAAAAGTTTTATGCTTAACTTTAAAATAATCAAATTTCATATTACAAGTTTTTTTCCGAAAGAAGAATGTAATAAAATTTTAATATAAATAATTTTATTATATGATAAGAAGTTAAAATGAATAGTGATTTTCTACTCAATCAAAACATGTTTTAATTAATTTCTACTCAAGCATTTGGTCACATTGCTCTAATTGTTCTCTCGACTTTATTTCAATAAAATAATAGAAATAAAAAAGTTATAATAATATTAATATTTATTATTTAAGAGAATAAACATAACCATGTGTAAACTTCAAAGATATTCTGGACGCATGAAAATAATTTACAGAATTTGCAGGGTTATATATGAAACAAAGCCCCAAACGAACCCCACTATACTATGCGACTGTCGGAACCGCACCAGCCGAAGACTGCTCCAAGCAGTTTTTTTCATTTTTTTTTAATTTTTAAAAATTATAAAATTCAAATGGAAAATCCAAACCGTTGATCTTGTTAAGTTTTATCAGCGATATATTTTCATATAAGTTTTATAAAATTTGAAGTTTAATTGATACTTCATTAAGTGACCAAATTATGAACGGATTAGAATTAATTAAACCAGGTTCGTTCATTTATTGACCACTTGATCTAGTATCAAATTAAGTTTAAATTTTATAAAACTTATATAGAAACGCATCGCCGATAAAACTTAACAAGATCAACGGTTTGAATTTTCTATTTGAGTTTTACAATTTTTAAAAATTAAAAAAAATAAAAAGGACTGTTTGGAGCCTTTTTAGGCCGTAGAGATTCGGTTCCTGCGACTGTCACGGTGTCACCCACTTTTTTCTGTCGGATCGGCTGTCCGTTCTACTTCAACTTCAACTTCAACTTCAACACACTGTCTCTAATCCCCTTTCTTACCTTACCTCCTAAAACCTAACGGAAAACATCTTCTCCAGTACCTTCTCCAGTTCCCCAGTCCATTCATTCCCGTCAACCATGAGCCGCTACGACAGCCGCGCAGCTGACCCCGGCTCCTACCGCGACCGACGAAGGTGCTCTCTTTTTCTCTCCTTTTTGTTCGAATTAATCTTAATTATTTGTTAAGACCACTAATGTCTTTTAACTGGACGCTATATTTTATTGTTTAAATGTATAATTTAGAAATTAGAAAATTAGGGGCCTTGAACTTTGGTACTATACTAGTTGCTCAACCAAAGAACTAAGGATTGAAATCTTGGTACTATGGATAGATAAATCATATATGGGATGGAATTAAAATAAATTTCTCTCTGTCCTGGTATTGTTCTGTTATTTTCAGTGAAGGGGGCTTAGGCAGTAGTGGTGCAGGGACGTATTCATATTCTTCAAGCAAGAGAGAGGAGGAGGCAGCTGCAGCAGCTGAGCTGGATGGCTTGCCCAGGTTTGAGAAGAATTTCTATGTAGAGTCGGCATCAGTGGCGGCAATGACAGAGGAGGAGGTGGAGGCATACAGGAGGAAGCGTGAGATCACCGTTGAGGGAAAGGATGTGCCTAAACCAGTTAAAGAGTTTAAAGATGTAGGCTTTCCTGGTATGTGTACAGTACAGTAGCTTTTGCATTTTCCTGCTTTTTGTTTGGCTTGATTTGAGGGTTTCTCAGCAAATTTGAATGTGGAACTTATATATGGTTGTGATTCCTTGGGAAATGTTTACTAACACAGTTTATTATTTAAGGGATTGAAATATACGCCAAATCACCACTTTGCAAAATGCAATGCATGCACTACACAGACAAACAAAATTGTTTGTTTGAGTCTTTGTAAAAGAAGTTCTTAATAGTATATTGTACTGCAAGATTTCCTTGATTTCATTTTTTTAACTGTCTCTTCTTATTACGTCTTCATACTAAAAGTGTTGTTAACTATATCTTATGTACCCCTCATCAGATTATGTTATACAAGAAATAGAAAAGGCTGGGTTTGTGGAGCCGACTCCAATCCAATCACAAGGGTGGCCAATGGCATTGAAGGGCCGAGATCTGATCGGTATTGCTGAAACAGGCTCTGGAAAAACCCTAGCGTACCTCTTGCCTGCCATAGTCCATGTCAATGCCCAGCCAATTTTGTGTAAGTAATCTGCCTTTGGAGTACACTTTCCTTTAAACTTAAAAGCTAGAAAAAATTGTTTGACAATGGAAAAAGAATAAAACTTTTTTTGACTGAACCAGCTTTATAGATTTGCTTAGGCAGTATGGGAACTGTTTACATATAAATAAAGACAAAATTGAGGATATAGTAAATCCTGGTAAAGCTAAAACTTGATTGTTTGAAATGGAACCCAAAGATTGGCCATATGCAGATTTAGCTTAAGGTTAAATATGCGATGTGGTTGTTGATTGTCTATAGACCAGAGCTCCATATTATGTTGTTTCAGAAGACATGCTAAGTTACTCTCTTTTGTAACACTTAGGAGTTAGGACCATTTTATAATGAATGCATTTGTGTCTTTGTTTAAGCTCCCGGTGATGGTCCGATTGTACTTGTATTGGCACCTACACGTGAGCTTGCAGTGCAGATACAACAAGAGGCAAGTAAATTTGGTTCTTCTTCTAAGATTAAGAACACGTGCATTTATGGCGGTGTCCCCAAGGGCCCACAAGTTCGCGATCTCCAAAAAGGTAAACTCCTGATTTTATAGCGTAGATATATTTTACTTTTTTGTGCCCAATAAATCTACCCATTTTATCATTATGTTGACACGTGAATCCACACAGAAATAGAATGTAGTATGGATGCACACAGCCTAAACACACCACATTATCTTGAAATAGAATAGAGTCTTGCATAGACTCCTTGGTGTTTGTTTGTAGTCTGCAGTCTCTGTAGGTGTTTGTTTCTGCCTTTATTCATGAGAATGAACTTAGTTTTCATATAATTGCATTAAAAAGGACAAGTGATGGCGTTGAAAAGTATAAAAAGATTTCTCATGTTCAATTATCTTGTTGCTTTCTTTTTTACCTTTTGTGGGATTTATGCAGGTGTTGAGATTGTAATAGCAACTCCTGGCAGATTGATTGATATGTTGGAGTCAAACAATACAAACTTGAGGCGTGTTACCTATCTTGTTTTAGATGAGGCTGACCGAATGCTTGATATGGGCTTTGAGCCTCAGATCAGAAAAATTGTTTCTCAGGTATCCCTTCACTATAACACAAGAGTAATAAATATGTAGTATGGTATGCCTTCTTTTGCGCAAATTTGTCACTTTTCGCAATGAAAAATTATGGTTTACCATCCTTTTTTGTTGCATGAAGATCCGTCCTGATCGCCAGACACTATATTGGAGTGCCACTTGGCCAAAGGAAGTTGAACAACTCGCTAGGACATTCCTTTATAATCCATACAAGGTGTAAGAAAGAGATCTATTCCTAAATTATTGTTTTTGATAAGTCTATATACTCTATAGGCTATGAAGAGTTGTCATGCCTGGTTAAATACTTGCACATATTATCTCTCTTTCCAGTAAGAGAGAACCATGAAATCATTATATTTGCATGCTTCAAGTATGTAAACTACCCCAGATTCGTCATGCCGGGTTCATTGATTATGTTTGCAAGTTGCAGCAGTATGCACAGACTGATAAAACATTATTCTGCTTTTTAATTGAGTATGATATTTTTCTTTTTCACTCTAGTGATAAAGTTGACCATTAAATCTGTTTTTGATATCTTGTTTTTGGTAAATGTGCAGGTTAGAGTGATGAAGTTGACCATTAAATCTGTTTTTGATATCTTTCTTTTGGTAAATGTGCAGGTTATTATAGGTTCAGAAGAGTTAAAAGCTAATCATTCAATTCGCCAGATTGTTGAGATCCTGTCAGAGAGCCAGAAATATAACAAGTATGATGTTTTCTATTAAATTTTATAATTGCATCTTATTATACAACCTATTTAAGGAATACCACAACCATAGCTTAGGTTCTGTAAGAAATGCTAAGTGTTGATATTTGATGATTGTAAATTTGAGAATATGATCAATGATTTGTAATTTTGTCTTGTGACAATGCTGTCCAACATGCAGAGTAAGGTCCTGGTTTGGGGTCTTATTTTTTATGTTTTAGTAGTGTTATGTTATCAATTTATGATGGTTAGGCCATTGGAAGATCTGAATATAAGAAGTGGGGAAATTAAATTTTTCAGTTGAATATATGTACATAATATTTTTAGTATTTTTATGTAATAGTTTGAAGAAAATGCATACTTCAACCCCATAAAATCTTGACTATTGCTAAATTGTTGATCCCCATGAGCTACAAATCATACATTTTATTTAATTTATTGTACTGATATGGGTAATTAAAAAATTCTTTATATTCTGTTGATTCTCATTGAAAAGTTTTCGAGCTCCACCCATGGTTACCCCTCAATAAGATCTTAGAAAACCTCACGAAATATAAAATAAACATTTTAAATTAATAAGTAATCGTAACTAATAGAAAAAATAGATTGATATTAACCAGTATGCTGTTCTATCCTTTTGCTTAGTAATGCGATGCTGTATTGTTGAACCTGTTGAATTGAGTACCACACAAGCATACAGGGAGCTATAAGTAATTTTTTCCAACAAAGAAACGCAATTAAATTGAGCATGGTTGCCTTCTCTTTCAAAATATCAAAAACAGATATTATTTGTTTATACAGATTGGTGAACTTGTTGGAGGATATAATGGACGGGAGCAGGATATTAATATTCCTGGATACTAAGAAAGGTTGTGACCAGGTGACACGTCAGCTCAGGACTGATGGGTGGCCCGCACTCTGCATCCATGGTGACAAGAGCCAAGCCGAACGCGACTGGGTCCTTTCTGAATTCAAGTCTGGGAAGAGCCCCATTATGATGGCTACTGATGTTGCTGCTAGAGGATTGGGTATGTGCTTTTATACATGACATTCACTTTTTTGAGCAAGGTTCCGGTGTCCCCCAATTTTACGCTGCCACAAATGTCACAGATCGTGGACCGTTCAATCAAAATATGATGAACGATCTGGATTATTATTTTGATGCATCGCTGGAAAAAAAAAAGGAGAAAACAAAAACCCATCGATCTCTCCTTCTCTCATTTCCCGTCCTTGAGCTCTCCTCCCTTCCTTTCATTGAGCCCCCTACCTTCTTAACTCATTTCAATAAACAAATGTTACAAAACTAACTCAAAAATCAGTAAAAAATCATAATCCTGACAGCTACTAGAAAACTAATAAAGAAAAAAAAAACAACTACTTGCTCCATGGGCTAAGAACAAGCTCTTTTGGTAATCGTCTTCATTCTCTTCGGATCCCAATCCAAATCCTCAACAAATTTATACCGAAATCAAACATCACCCCTTCCAGGAACTCTTATCCTCTAGCGGTAGGACATCAAAGGTGACGACTGGTTAAGAGAAGTGGGCAGTGCTGCAATTGGGATTTGAACAGTTGAAATTTGATGGAGGATCATCAACCAATGTTGATCGATAGAGGTGCCAACCTCCTCGGCGCTGCACATGCGGATGCTCAATCTTGTCAAATAATGCAATTGATCTTTCACACGCTATAAATCAGAAGATCCAGAGAGGAGCTTGAGCAATGAGAGGGAAAGAGCAGAGAGGAGAGATCGATGATGGGGAGGAAGAGAGGAAAGATGAGAGGTCGATGACGGGGAGACAGAGGAGAGGTAAATGATGGGTAGAGAGGAGAGCTCAACGATAGGGAAGGAGAGGGCCAGACAGGAACGAAGAGAGATCGACAAGTATTTTTCTCATTATTTTTTTGCCGCAGAGAAATAAACTGTGATCCGGACCACTCATCATATTTTGATCGAACGGTCTACGATTTGTGGCATTTGTGGCAGCGTAAAATTGGGGGCACCGTGCTCCACTTTTTTTTGGTATTTGCAAATCCCTGTTGTTGAATTGTTTACAAAAGAAAATGAAAAAACAAGGGGGAAAAAAAGAAAAAAGAAGAGTTATGTTTTTCGAAGGTTTTATCCTCTCAGGTTAAGTTGAATGGGATTTAGATATTCATTATATTACCATTAGAAAAATGATAAAAGGAGCCTTCACAAATCTATCTGCTATTATGTTTTGATAGTGGAATTTTTTACATACAACACAGCAATTATTGTCTAGTTTTTTATGAATTGGTATTGACCAAAGGTTTGTCCTTGTTTGAGCCATTAATATTGTTTTTCTCTGTAAGCTTATTTATTTGCACAAGTAAGCTTAAGATGGTGTTAAATTGTTAATGTGTGTTATGCTTATTTTAGAATTACGTAGCTTCATATTCCATGAGTTTCTTGGGTTGCTTAGAAGTACACAGTCGAGCATTTAGATGAGACCAAGTTGGATCATGGCTTAATTGAAAGGTGATTAGATAGACAAAAGTGGGTTGAAATTAGGCTGAACACCAGGACTCACCTTTATTTGCACAACAAAGGTTTAGTTTATCTGCAGATTTGAGGAAAAGCCCATACCAATTAGTCTTTTGATTCAGAGCCTACCCTTACAATTACAACATATTAACCTGTACGAATTGCTTGAACAGGCAGTCCAGTTCTGACGATGTCATAATAACCAACTTTTAAGGCAAAATAAAATGCAATAAATCTTTCTTCTCTGAATAATCCCACAACAGATGTGAAGGATGTGAAATACGTGGTGAACTATGATTTCCCGGGCTCCATGGAAGATTACGTGCACCGAATTGGGCGGACAGGCAGGGCTGGTGCAACAGGCACTGCATACACTTTTTTTACAGCTGCAAATGCCCGGTTTGCAAAGGAGCTTGTTGCTATTTTAGAAGAAGCTGGCCAGAAGGTCAGCCCTGACCTAGCCAGGATGGCCCGTGGGGCCCCTCCCTCCTCTGGTTTGTTTTCTTTCAACTTTTATACCTTGATTAGAAAAGGCTTCCTGTTACTCAGAGAGCTCTTGTCAGGACCCTGAAAAAGACATGGTTTGGGGTCTGTTGATTTATTTTCATCCAGTATGGATGTCAGGTGCTGCTGGTATAAGAGCGTTTGTTTTCATTTCACCCAGAAACCACAAAGAATAGATAAATTGAACACAAAGAATGGAAAAAATTAATTGAGGGAAATCAACGGTGTGGGGTTGTATTTTGAATGAGTGTGGGGTAAGCTAGATTGTATTTTGAAATCAAGGGTTGCATAAAATTCTAATGAAAGTAATTACCAAACCAAAATGTGAATTAGACGAACAGATGCTGTAATTGGTCTTCAATCAATACAATGGTGTAGTTAATTGTTCTATTTGTTTTCATCTAAATGTCAGTAATATATGAGTTTGTGGATAAACCTACCTTTGTATTCACTTACCAGGAGCCCGAGATCGGTACAGGAGCTATGGAAGTGGCCGCCCATGGAGTTGACTTCCATCTTTGTAATTTTTTAGCTTAGGATTTAGATAGAGCTATGTGATATTTTAATTCTAAAACTACACAACATTTGGATAATCTGTGGAAAGTGTGTATTTTATTTTCTTAGTGTTGAAGGTGGGAGAAATTTTGCCATTATTGCAAATCCTGAAATCATTCTCAAATTCTTTCAGGGGAATTTGAAATTCGAAATTTAGATCCTGAACTTGAGAACAATACACCAGGCATCTAACAATGCAAATTGAATTGGTTGAAAATAGGTTAGTGGTTCATTGTTGACCTTCAAAAGGTAAAGGCAATATTGGAATTTACTTAACCACCGAATTAAGTATATATGTGAGATCAACCTTAGGTCTTTGATTGTGCCTCATATACGTAGTGATAATGTGGGTAGTAAGCCGCTCATGATATTGAAATTAAAAATTTGTATCGTCACGATTAAATAGTTTCAAACTCTGCTTAGATATCGGCCTTACACTTACGCGAAAATAAGCAAATAAGATATTGATTGCCATTTGCCAGAGAGTGCTTCAATCATTGAAAATTAGTATAACAACTGTTACTAAGTACACTTAACCTCATCTTTATCCCAATTTTATCTTTTTATTTTCTCTTTCTCATTTTTGAAGAAATAGTGGAGGGTTCTCCACATATTTCACGCAAATAGTAGACAAAGGGTACAAATCCTGTAGCACCAACCTATGGTACCACAAATAAAGTCCAACAAAATTAAGATAACTAAATTAGTAAGCCCACTTGCACTCACACTATCCCAAACTAAACAGTATATCAATCTGCATTTAACAAAGCCATCAAAATAACTTGAAAACATCACATCCATTTAAATTTTTTTAAAGAAAAATAAGTTTCGCAAATATTGCTAACCCAAAAGTTAGGCCGACTGTTCTTCTTTCTCTAAAGTCTCCTCTAAAACGCTGAAGAGATGGACGGTTAGACCTTCAATATCACAAGTCATTTATCAAAGTAAATTTAAAATATGAATGAACCCGTCAGCTACGATTATATCTCAATTTTTTTAGGTTCTAATGGCTAATATGAACCTTTCAATGTGTTCTTCATATTGAAATCTCATTGGAGACCAAATTTTACATTTTTCTGATTTTATTTACTATTTTCTTGAGATTTTTAAAAATCATAGTTATTAAAGGGTCCAGAATTGTTTAGATTAAGAATTTTGTAAAATACCAAACAAATACTAAAAAAATTCAGAAAAATATAAAATTTTGTCTCCAACGAGTTTTCAATATGGAGAACACATTGAACTATTCGGATCGACTGTTAGAATCTCGAAAATTAAGATTTGATTGTAGCTGGCGTTCTCATCCGTCAGTCGCGACTGATTTTAACCTATCTCATGAATCATTTCCTTTAGTTCTACACCACAAAGATGCTAGAAACATGATGGTGGTGGTGACAGAGTGTAAACTGGAAACCCAAAATTCAATCTCTTAGTAATACAAATTGTCTTCCAAGTTTACATGCTTTATCCCAATTTAATTGCGAGCATATTGGTCATTTACACTTGAGATCCATACAGATTTCGAGATGACCCAATGGCCACACTCTCATACACAAAGCATAATCCAGAGTTGTAGAAAATCCAAATTCAAACATACAGTGATCATGACATCATTATCAATTGTGGGGCAATTTAAGAACAGTTCGATCTCTCTTTACTTTTGGACCAATCTATTGATTCAATGATTTATCTAAATATGATTAGTTTGAGACACTATAGTCTCATCTTTCCCCGTCCTCCAATTACATGGTGGTTACAATTGAGACTTCCCCATCACTGCTGGTGTTGGTTTAATAACTCACCTGCTTTTTCCATGAGTTTGTTCCCATAAAGCTCTCTTTGATCTGATCTCATCAAATCTCATCTAGATCTTGCATTAAACCACACTCTGTCAGATCTTGCCTCTTCCATTGGTCCCATCTTGAGAACTAGTTTGTCTCAGAAAAGTATCAGTCCCATTGTTTGTCTCAATATTGAAAATTTGGTATCCAAAATATATTCTGCTCATTCTTCTTATACTAGCTGACCATGCTGTATTTGACACCTCTATGGATGCCTGTACAGTAAAACATTACAACTCAAGACCAAAAGCAGCTTAATATATAAAGTAAAGTTATAAAATTAGCTGATACAATGGTTAATTTATACAATATATATTTGTTGAAAATTAAACTCAAAAAAACTGCAGCGCCTATTTTAGAAAATTAGCAAATATGATTATTATATTTAGTAGTGCTATATTTGTTAAGTACAGTATTATAATGTGGTTGTGTGGCTATAAAAGAGTCCCATGAACTTTGTTTTATGTATGAGAGAAAATAATATGAAAATTTGAGCTAAAAGAATTTTATCTCTTCCTCGTTATCTCTATATTTTGTCAATATTTAATATGCTGATCATGTTATTATATTGCTAACTGATCAAAAATTCAAAATTGGTCGTTTCATTTTTTTTCTGAAGCTGCATACTTTTTGATGCCAATGAAATCACTAATGTCCACTGATACTTAACTAAATGTGATACCATGAACCACTCCTAAAACATAACTAATATTTTGTAGAAAGCATAAAAAGAAAATTTGCATTTTTCATATGGTTTTGTAGGTTTCCAGGAGACTGCATATCACTGCATTGTTATGATTTATGAATGCAAGCTGATTCGTAATTCTTTACAGCACTACACTAGTCTGTGTGCGAAACAATGACAGTTCTGATGGCCTACCTAAACTCAAAGCCTAAACAAATACAAATGAAAAAAATTCCAAAAAAGGCCCAGACATGGCCACTTGATTTGATTTTGCAACTAGTTACTTTAGGAGAGAGCCCCAACCCCACCCCCTCCCTCTCTCAAAGGACAACTGATGGTGCTGTTTTTGAAACAGGGGTTTTAATATTCATATCCAAATACGCTAGTTAGGTCACAAGCATAACACTTACGTTGAGGTTTCGGTCGATCCACAGGACTATTCAAATTATCTAATCTAAATCTAATTCATTAATTAAGTTAAAATGGCAAGAATATTCAAGTTGGGATTAAATGAAACTAGATTAATAAACACAAGTAAAAAATTCTACTTCTAAAGACTTGGGCTTAATAGATACAAGATAGGGGTTTTAGTTGTTACTTCCTTAGTCCCTGGTCATAAGCTGCTCGCTCACTTTCATGAGCGGTCCACTTGTGAATCTCAGTCGATCAGTTTTTCAGGCGGTCAGCTTGTTTCTAAGTTGGCACAGACAACCTGTTTATAATCCAAACTTAGCCTCGCTATAATTATACACAGATCTTTAGTTTTCATTTGTTGGTTGAGCAAATCAATGACTTAGTTAACTTTCCTTAAATCCTTCTTTCCATAGGTCAAGTGATATTAATCAATTCACTAAATCTCTTATAAAACATAAGTTTCAACTTTTGTCCCTTGACTTAAGTGTTATAAGTCTATTTCTTAGATCTAAGATTTCTCTCAACTTTCATTTATTGAGAATAGACTTCACCATTTCTAGTTCATGATCTAAATCTCATCTTTTGAATGTTGACCATCTATTGATTTTGATACAATTAAAATTACCTAAGTTTGGTTGGGTTTAACTTCCTATCATTCAAGTTTGGTTTTAACTTGATGAGAAAATTGCCAAATCTATCTAAGCAGTTCAAACATAAGAAATAAAACTTAACAAACAAATATAAACTAATTATCCATGCACAATTAACTAAGTATCAACTTCACATTTATAGCCCCCTGATTAAACTACTAGTGTACCAAATTCATGATCACACAAATACAGCCCCCTGAATCTGGAAACTGTCGAATGTTGTCCAAGCAGCCCCCTCGAACTGGTCTCAGTCGTCTCCTGACCTTTTCCTCTTGGTTTGGTCATTTGTTTGCCTGACCTGTCTAGTTATGCACTTGGTTGGATCGCTCAAACACTGCTACTATGTACATTTGAAGCCTCATATGATGATTGTCCTGTCAAAACATAAAGGGGTCATAGCAGTACTTAAAAACTAACCTAAAAAAGATAAAACTAAGTTAAAATCACATAAACTAAAGCATAATTTAGACCCAAATTGGATCAAATAGTAGTAAATTAAACGTCCTATCAACAACTTACTCCACCTTTATGGGCAAATTAAAGCTGCTGCCTTACAAATGAGGTCCTTCATCCACAAGTCTCGGGCAAGAGAAAAAGAGGCTTTAAGACTCACTGTTCATTCTTTTTGAAAAACACTTGGGAAGTTCCTTTACTTCTGGTGCTTAATTAGAGAGAAGTATACACTAGGCCCTCTCTGTTGGGGGAAACCATTTTATCAGAATCATTGTCTAGCTTAGTTTAGTTTGCCACCATCCATTCTGCATACCGAAACTTGATGATTATGTGATTCAGATCGAAAAGAGATATTTGGATTTGCAATTAGTTATTTAAAATTTTATGTACAATACTCTTTGTGATACTTAAATACTTAAATATTGTTAACAGAAAGATAATCTGAAACAGGTTGGGGTGCGCTGTTGTACACCAATGGGTGCGTTTGGATAGGTGTGGGAAGAAGGGAAGAAGGGAAGAAGTGGGAAGAAGTATTGGAAAATGTGTAACTTTGTGAAGAGTTTGAATTGTTTATAATTTTTTTTCTTCTTCTTCCTTCTTCTTCTTCTTTCTTCCAACAATCCAAACGCACCCAATGAGAAATAATTTGCAATTTTACATATTACGACGTTGTATGTCATGTTAAAGCTCCTAATTTCTTCAACTTATCAAAAAAAAAAATTATTCCAAATAGGTGCGACAAACATATTCCAAATAGGGTATGATGTTTTGGCATGTCAAACGTGGAAGATGGAACGGAAACCAACTATTTCGTTTTCGTTCCGTTCTAGCCAACGAAACAGTAAACATTTCATTTTCATTCTGTTTCAATAAACGAAATAGAAAATCATTTAGTCTTCCGTTCTGTCCTTCATTTACCATTGATTTCAGTCCATTCTGTGTTCTATTTCAGGTATTTTCGTTCCGTCCTTCATTTAGACATTTCGTTTATGTTCCGTTATCAGAAACGAAACAAGTTTTCTCTTTCGCTTCCGCTCCGTTTTAGACGGAACGGAACGGAAACGAGCGAAACGCAACAAAATTGATAGGTGTAATGATGTTCATGTGATGGTGTTTCCTGGCAAAGTTTCCCAAATAGGACATGCCATAGGATGAGGGGCTTTTTCTAACAAGAACCACACAAACATGGATCAATGGGCCACCAAATGGGACTCCCAAAAGGGGCCTAAATACTTGGACCAATGGTACCACCAAAGAATTCAGGCCATTAGTAGTAGATCAGAATAAGAAAAAAGGGGCAGATAGCTATCCTTTTCCCACCTTCTAGTTGAGATATTTCAAGAAATGTCGCACTCAAGAAAGGTGCAACAAGCCAACAATTTGGTTTTGTTTCCTTTTCTTTTACTTATTCTCAATTATTTATTTATTGCTTCTTTTATTGATAATGGATATGACGTGCTGACCCAAAAAAATATTTAGATTGAAAATTAGAAGTTATATATTTGTTTATTCAATCAATCAGTTTGAAGCCCAAAGGCGTTAAAACTTTGAAGTGAATGGTTGAATATTGAAATTTTAGATGGATAATCAAATGGTTCTCAATTATAATATATTAATATAGATATTATTATTTAATTTTCTTAATATATCTTTGGTACCACTAAGCCGCATTTGTCAACTGTTAAAAAATCATACATGTCCATGTGGCAATAGAATTGATACGCATAATTTTGGTGTTCAAATATGCTTTAATTAGTATCAATAATTCCATCACGTTGGTCCATGTTAGTCCGACCTAAAGTCGGTCCTCAAGATGATAGAAAGAAAATTTTGTTCTCTACCTCTGTCAGCTTGAAATTCACCTCCTCTGTTGTAGAATTACCAATATATTTAACCAAAAGCCAAATTTAATTTGTCAGTAATAAGCAGTAAAAAGCAGGAGAGAAAACAACAGGCGGTTTGTCTTCCACAAAAACATGATAAACTCCTCAAACGAGAAACACAAACCCAAAATTGGATTCAGTGCGCTTTCCCTTTCTCACCACCACAGCCACCCCATTCTGACCTCTCAATTCCATGATAGATACAAAAATTTAGCAACAATGCTATGAGCTTATATAAATAAAACGGAAACTTTGTTTATCTGGCAGCAGCAACCCCCACCACCAGACTTGTTATGACTCATTTATTATATTGTTTTATGTTAAATGGACATCAAGGATAGCAGCACTATGTCTCTGCTGGCCGAAATTAATTAATATAAAAATTTATACACAAAAAATTTTAATATACAGAATTATTATTATTTTTTTAATAAGAAGAAAGTTCCAACACGTTTTAGAAGAGCGTTTAGCAATTCTCCTCGTACGCGTTTATGAAACGCGCTCAAAAACTTGGAACGCGTTTATGAAACGCGCTCAAATAAATTTTCAGGCGCTCATATTTAACGCGTTTATGAAAACACTTTCTTTAGAAATTAGATGTGGGGCCCCTAAAGTTGATACCATTAGTTTCTGCAAACATGTTTCTTTATATTATGATAATATGTCTGCACACTTTTTTCGTACCATTAGAAATATGTTTGCATAGTATAAACGCGTACGTTGATACTAATGTCATAATAATTGAAGATTAATGCTGTGGGTACTGTTTAGTGTACCTCTCAAATTAGCTTTGGGGTATCTAAATAAATATATTAAAGTTTCTAATTTTCTATTATTACCTTTTTGTTCCTTTTTTAATATTTCCAATTGTTATTAATTTGAATTAAAAGAAAAGAGGAGAGTACTAATGTCATAAGTTCTTGGTGTCACAAATGTCACAACTTCTCATTTTCATTAATACATGTATTAGCTTCTTGATCGAATGTCAAATAAACTCCAAAATTTATAAAAGTTATATAGAAATGCATTGCTCGTAAAATTGAATAAATATCAACGTTTTGGATTTGAAAATTGAATTTTAAAATTTTAAAATATTAATAAAAAAAATTGTGGCATTTGTGGCATGAAAAACTTGTAACACTAGAACATGCTCAAAAGAAAAATCTAAAGAATATTTTAATAAAATTGAGTGTATGGCTTTTACTCTTGAAATCGAGCAAATTAGTCATTTTTTATAATTCAATTTTTACACTTATTCCAACCAAAATACTGCATCCATCTATGCAAACATGTTTTCACCAGCATTAATTAATTTCTAATGGTACGAAAAGCTTGATTAATTTGATCATTGTATTTTGAAAGTACAATTATTTGATAAATAAATATCAACGTTTTGGAGTTTATTTATTTATCAAATCAAATAAACTCCATAAACTCCAAAACGTTGATATTTATTTATCAAATTGACATTAGAAATAAACTCCAAAACATTGATATTTATTTATCAAATAAACTCCAAAACGTTGATATTTATTTATCAAATAATTGTACTTTCAAAATACAATGATCAAATTAATCAAGCTTTTCGTACCATTAGAAATTAATTAATGCTGGTGAAAACATGTTTGCATAGATGGATGATTAGCGGCACAAATCAATATGACATGTTTCTTAGAGTAATAATTATTATTAGAGTAAACATGTTTCTTTAGAAATTAAATACCATATGACATGTTTCTAATGGTACGAACAAAGTGTGCAGACATATTATCATAATATAAAGAAACATGTTTGCAGAAACTAATGGTATCAACTTTAGGGGCCCCACATCTAATTTCTAAAGAAAGTGTTTTCATAAACGCGTTAAATATGAGCGCCTGAAAATTTATTTAAGCGCGTTTCATAAACGTGTTCCAAGCTTTTGAGCGCGTTTTATAAACGCGTACGAGGAGAATTGCTAAACGCTCTTCTAAAACGCGTTGGAACTTTCTTCTTATTAAAAAAAATAATAATAATTCTGTATATTAAAATTTTTTGTGTATAAATTTTTATATTAATTAATTTCGGCTCTGCTGGCAATGAAGCATTAATTAAGTTGGAGGTGACCAACTAAAAAGCTGAAAATTTTTTTGCATAGACTTGCTTTACGCATTGAATATAAAAGTGAAGAGGGATATAATAGTAGTCATTATTGCTTGGTCAATTATAAATACATAAAGAGTGTTGAGTTATTAAATTTTTTTTGTCATGTGGTCTTATAAGATCATGTGTTTTATGTTTCTTTTCAATGTTTTCATTCTTCTTTCCAATGTTTTCAATACCATATCAGCACCTCTACTGGCTGGTGATCGAAATCCAATAGTTTTCAAAAATTTTCTCTCAAAGAACTAGATACTGCCGTTTCGACCACTGTTCTGGTACCCGATATAACAGAAAATTTTTCGATAACCGGTAGGATGCTGAAAACACTTCTTCTTTCTTCATTTAAAATGGATGTATCCAAGGTAAAACAACATTGCTAAAGTACTATAATGCTTTTCCTATTTATATACACATTTCTACTGTAACTTGTAGTATTAATTTTATTATATAAATTTTTAGTGTTTTAAAATTTTTTATTTAAATGTACTTATGAATATATTATCTATTTACAAAATTAAACTTTTGAAAAGATTTTTTTTGAGCTAAGGGAAAAGAACTAGCAATAAAGAAATTCTCAGAGTATAAGCTCACACATGTTGAAGACTAATTAGTAAAATTGCAACCTCTAAAAGATTGATGAGAAGTTTACATGCATACATTCTAATCCGGTTTAGCCCCTAAATTATCTTCGAATGCATGTGCTTTTACTTGAATTTGCTAATTTTAGATTAGAAGAAAGATGCAGTCCTAGTTTGGCTTTTATTTTTGCAGGATCATCATGAAGCAGCATGACGAAACAATCGACAGAGGAGCTCCAGATGCATTAGGACGGACCACCTCATTGCAGGACAAACCGTCCAGACCAGTGGAGTAGACAACCATACTAATAGCCCATCTTACTTGGAACAGACCAACCCATCTCCAGAACAGACACCAGGTTTGCAAAAATAAGGAAGCAGAATTGGCAATTTTGGCAACAACGTTTCTCCGCTTTTAACACTTTCAGAAGCACGTACTCCACTCTAAGTCGATTGCTAGTGATGCCTATATAAGCTCTGTTATGTCCCAACCACCATATATATATTTGAGATTCTAGGTTTAACATCTATCCAAATCACTAAGGAGCAAGCTTTTCTGCTAAGACGACTCACCTCGCCTAGATGACCCATTCCGAAGCTAGGACGGGCCGCCTTAGACATAATAGATCCGAGAAGAAAGAAGATTTCAGGCATAATTTGTTGTAACTTAAATTTTTTTCTATGTGTTTCTTTATTGATGAAACCTGCAGGTTTTGTAGTATATATGAATTTGGTAGAGTAATTTAGATTTAGGGGCTATGGTTGAAAACATTTTTACTTAGCTGTTTATTTTATAATGGATGTTTAGTTTCTAGTTAAAGTTATTTATGTTTTATTTCTTGGGCTTAAATTGCTTAATTATTGTTGTGTTTGATTTAATTATTAATTATTGTCCCATTAAACGAATGTTTATGTTTGATAGTTAGGAAATTAGATCAATTAACATAAGTCGTAGCATAGCTATAAGACAAATTGGCAGGTTAAAATCTAGAAAGATAAACCAAATCATCAGGGAATTGCGACTTAACTTTGATCGAGAGATTAGGATTTGTCAAAAAAAAAAAACAAAAAATAAACTAGAACACTTAAATAGTGACACTAGAGTTGAAGTTTAGGAGTCTAGAAGTTAGGTAAATTAACTTAGGGTATCCACCTAAATGAGAGTTAGGATTAAGCCACCTTTGGTTAGATTACTAATGCTTGCATACATATTTGATTAGAAATTAAATAACCTAACAAATCGGACATTAATCTTTAGAACACTGTTCTTATACTAAAATCAGTCGTTTGAGAAGGTAGGTTAAGGTTTAGGACAGGCAGTTCCAAGGGTTGATAGAGGTTTAAGGTGCACCGTTCTACTTCTGATAGAGGTGAAATTGTTTGAAACAAGATTCCTAATTTATTATTTGATTAACCTTCGTGAGTTGAGTTAGGAATTAATAAATTAGGATCTGAAAACAACTTGTATCCTTTAGTTTGAGTTTTAGAATTTAAAAAAAATACAAATTACATCAATTAATTCATTTGTTAACTAAGAATTTAGTTTTGATTAAATAACTTAGAATTCGAATAATCTGTCTCCTTAGATCGACCCTAGACTTATTCAACGAAATAATCGTACGTTTGTGATATTAACTGAGTAGATTAGGTCATTTATTTGTTATTGAGAGACCACATCAAAGGCTGTGTTTGGATGAGCCTAGGAATAAGAGAATAGCTTCTTCATACTTCCAAATTTATTATAAACAATTCAAACTCTTCACAAAGTTACACACTTTCCAATACTTCTTCTCTTATTCCTCCTATTCTCACACTATCCAAACGGAGCCAAAGAGATCGGATCGACCCTAAACTTACTCAAAGAATTGTATGCTTCCGACATTAACTGAGTAGATTAGTTCATTATTTGTTATTGTGAGACCACATCAAAGATGCCCTCCGATCTCTTGTATACATTTATATCGTTCTTTTTTTTAAAAAAAAATGGGAAAACATAGTCGCAATCAATTTTTTTTGGTGTAGCTAAATTTTTAAGTTTGTCGAATAAGAGTCCATCACTAATTTGTAAATCGCTCAATTAATGAATAATAAGTAAATTTCAAGCTGCACCAATCTAATATGCAATCTATTTAAATAATCACAAACAGCATTGATAATTTAAATTATATAAGCGCATTGCTACAACTATCAAATAATAAATTGTTACAAATATAATCTGACCCATCTAAAATGCCCCGTAAAAGAACTAACACACAAGAAGGACGCAGAAAAGACGCTAGGTAAAATTAAATCAGATTCCTTTCTCGGGGTCACACATGGAACATCAACCAACACCAAAGCATACAACCAAAAACTTTTTATTTTCTATGAATTGGGTTTTCCATTTTTATTATTCAATAATAACTCTATGGTCAAAGTCATAGATCTTGAAAGACCCAATCCAAATCCGGGCCCATCACTGCTATAAATTTAGGTAGTTGGTAGTTGTGGGCCCGCACACCCGCACTCTTTTTCTGTGGCTCGAAGGCAACCCCTATGGAATCTCTACTTATATATATTTATTACTGTATCTATATATACAACAGTCTACAAGAGTGTACAGACAGTACGTTGGGGCTACATTAACCTTGCAATATGCTATACATCACCAACACATGGCCTCATAATTTGTTCATATATACATGAAGGTGCCGGATCACTTTGATCACCATACAAATTTACCTGATTTGATGATGACCGAATTTTACACACTCGTAAATTGTCTCGATTTTACATTAGTATCGAGGTTCAATATGATCATCTCTATTTTCGATCGAAAAATGCTCCGATTACCTCCGAAGAAGCCGCCATCATTCACATAATAAGTTGGAGATGTCTTCACTACCAAAAATCTACCTACATTGGTTATCGACGTACCCAAATTGCGGTTGAATTTAATCCACACTTCCAAGAGTTTAAGCCTCCATTGATCTTCAATCTTTCAAATAATCATCTCATATTAACAAGTTTTGATCTTGTCGTGCACCTTCCATGATACATTTTCTCGTCACACGAATCGGCATGCCGCGTTTGAGCCTTACTGTTGGGAAGTTTATGATATGATCCGAATCAGCCACCCACCTGCAGGTACACAGAAAAATGGAAAGAAATAAAAAATGTGTATCATTTATTTGCAATGTCTATCATCATATATGATAAAGAAACATCAAGAGAGTGACTCATGGTGTTGCATGCACATGCTGAGGGGCTCCTTCACGTGTAACCTAATGGTGCTTGTTTGCCAATTTGCTCGTCAGTTGAAGAAATTAATGATTAGAGACTAGTTGCCTATTTGCTGCTAAAAAATTGGAATAGGAAACTGTGGACCCACGTGTGACATCTAATGTAATTTTAGACATTTGACATTTTAATTAATTTTTAGATATGTAATTGGTGTGAGATTTATAATAAAGATGTTGTATATGCAATCGTTGTAAAATATTAGATATCACATTACTTTTAGAGTATTGTTTGCCTATGTCGTCATTGTTTTGGTGTTGCGTTGGCATGCTTATTAAGAAAATACATATCCTTGTCAGACACACAGATAATTAAGAATCAAATATCGCATATTCTTAACTATTGTTGCATGATGAATAAAGAATCAATGATTTTAAAATTTTAAAAAACCGTTATATTAGATTATATGTTACTTAATGGGCAACAAATTTTCTATCAAATTTTATTAATGGTAGATCATAACATTAAATATTAACATATGCTTTAGAATTGTTAACATTACTAAAAAAATAAATTAGCATCAAACAATTTCACCTACTTTTTTTTTTCTCATGGATACCGTGATCGAACGATACCAGCTAGTGGATATACTTCAACAAAAAGAGATAATATCTAGTGGGGCCACACATTTCAGGCATCAAATCAAACCTAAAATTGGGCCATGACCATTGACCGACATCATCTCCAATTGGTCAGACAAATTTAATCAAAATCGTACGGGCACACCGCTTGGCCACTCGAACTATTTGACAACTCAAATTATCTCATAAAAGTAAATCACTAATTTATCTACCTAAAATCATAATTTTTTTAGCTTCAAACATATATGTCGATCAAGTTAACTTTTAAATCCATATCAATTTACTTGTAGGTCAAATGGAATCGAATTTGCATTGAAATCAACCGAATTAAGCATACTTGGTCAAATTCGAACTCGATTTTTTAAAAATAAATATTGAGATTACTTAGTCAAACCTAGAATTCATTTTTTTTTTAAATAAATAGTTTATAGTTTATATGTAATTTTACTTTGTGGTAAAGATATACATCAAATTATGATAAACATATATATTTAGTGATAAAACATCGAACAAATAAAAGACGAGTATAAAAAAATAAGCAGTAGGTACACAAAAGGAGGGCAACTAGCATAAGTCAAACGAGTTTAGATTTAGGGAAAATTTTGGACACGAATCTCAATAAAAGTACACAAATTAGTAGGAAAAACTAGGAACTGTAGTGATGGATATATAGGATTAATGCTTTAGTTCAAAACAAAAATAAATGGTGTCTTTTTATAATGTCGGCAAAATAAAACAACAATAGAGACAAGTCCGGACATAACTAGGCGACACGTGACATGAGACCAGACCAGACCAGACCAGACCAGATACGCTGAACCCCAACATTTCCATACTGCGCCAGACTTCAATTCACATATGTCATAACAATTATTATCAGTTTATTACATTGCGTCGTAGTATCATATCATGTATTACAACATTACATGACTTGTCGGTCAGATCAGATGATAAAAATATACCCAGAGAGGCAGAAACAGAGACAGAAGCAGAGCATCCTCTGTTCCTGTAGTAGTAGTAGTACCCGTACACACGTGCGGGTCTGTGTTGGTTTTCGCCTCCTTCTTCTCTCCAACTCTGTTGTGTACTCTCCAACTCTGTTGTGTAGTGTACGGTACTACGCCTCTGACCTCCTACCAGCTACATAGGACACTTTATACCATGCACGTGTGCACTCTCCTCCAGACCCCCACCACCTCGAATCATATGATGATCCTCTGTGGCTAAACTGTGTGTTGATATCTACTGCGATCATTGTGTTGATACTCTGGCAATTGACTACATCGTTGTTGTCTTGTTGGGTATGTTTAAATTGTTAGATTATTTCGGGTTGAAGTGCCTGATAGTGAATTACAAATCGTGTCGTGTTAACCGTGTTGCCACGACACGAACCCGTGTTGACACGACACGACACGCCACATGTACGGATTCAACACGACACAACTGTGTTGGTGTGTCGTGTCAAAACTGTGTCGTATTGACATTTTTAGAAAATTGACAAAGTTTAACACGACACGATTCAATACGACACGATTTGACACGACACAACAAGATTTTATTTTATTTTAAAACTTAAAATTAAAAAAATATTATAAAAATATTAATATATTATAAAAACAAAGGATGATTTGAATTTTAAGGATAAAAATATAATACAGAAACTATAATTAAAAATTTCCAACTAATTAATATTATGTAATTAGTAATTTATTATCTAGTTAATTAATTATTATATTGTATCATCATGAATTATTATGATATTATTTTTTATCGACTATATAACAGATTTATAAAATTTAATACAATTTTTTATCATTTTATCTCTAATTTTAAAATATATTTAACTATTTTTAAATAAATAAATAAATAAATTTTTAACACAGTTCGACACGGTTGACACAACTGTATCGTGGCGTGTCAACACGGTTTCCAACTGTGTCGTGTCAATTTCCGTGTTGTGTCGACCTTTCCCTCCACTCAACACGACACGACACGACACGACACGGTTGCATGTATAAACCGTGTCAACACGACACGACACGATGCTAAACACACCCGTGTTTGCCACGACACACCACGATACGGTAAGATTGCAATTCACTAGTGCCTGATGAGCCTATCTGTTTCAGACTGGAACGAACAGTTCTAGATGGGACTGGCAGGTCCATTTCAGAACTGGGCGACCTCGCTGAACTTATGATAGGATAGATTGTTTCAAATCTGGAACGGACCGATCTAGAACATGCATCTGATTAGAAAACAACCTAGAAAGTGTGGACTAATTTTTGTCTCCAAGTCATTATGAATTATGGTAGTAGCATAAATCTGGTTGTTAATGAATAGCAAATTTTTGTGCAGTGGATGTGTCGTTTTTTATAGGTGGTTATATTTGAAAACAATTCCTATTTTATGATGACCAAAGTATGGTATTGTTTTGGAGGTCAAAAACCTCTTGGCTCTCTATATAAGAGGTTGGTCTCCAAAAGATAAGACAACACGAGTTTGTGCTGCATACATGAGTTGATAGTAGCTTCTCTAGCTTCCCTCTATCATTTCATCAAATAGTTTAAGAATGTGTCGTAATTTAGGCAAATGGGCATTAAAGCGTATCTTACTTTCTTAGAAGACTTCTTTCTCTGACCTTGGCATGTACAATAGCTGATGCTAAGGAGTATAAACGTCAAGAAGTATCAAGAAGGCAAGCGTATCGAAAATCCGATGGAATTAGGTATGATTATACTAAGTTTAAATTCAGGTGTTTTGGAATGGCTCGGACCATATCTAGAACGGCTCAAACAGTTCTACAAATTATTATGTTTACTGGTTTGTTTATTTTAATTGTTAAAATTGTTTATTTTTTTAGCTTAAAACAAACCCAACATATAAATGGGTGCTAAATAGTTGTTAATTTGGATTAGTGACTATTTTAAAGTTTGAATTTGTCCGTCAAACGGAGAGTAACAGTCAGAATAGCATTGTTTTACTATTTTGTTCTACTTTTTATCTAAACTGAAGTTTTAAACAGGGAATCGGTAATATATAGTAGCTTTTGACCAGATAATCAGGATAGGAGAAGGGAAATAAAAGTATTATTTTTAGTTTATTCCAATGGGTTAGAGAGAGTGAATATATAATTAGAGTTAGAATATAAGGATTATCATATATTTCTAACTGTTAAATCTTTTATTTCTAGAAAATGGTTCAATTTCATTATTCATATTGCAATTAGCAAAATGACAAAATTGTTACTATACAATTTCATTCTATTTTTTCTTTTTTAATTATTCCATTATTATACTGGTAATTTTTCTATTCAATTCCATTATATAAACTCACTTCTTTTTGGAATTACAAAGTATCGCATGCAAATGGAAAGGAAATTCTACTAGCAAATATACATAGGGAGAAAAAGAAAATGCCCAAATCCATGCATCAATGCGCTTGATAAGTAGAAACTTATGCAAAATCAAAAGCAGAGAGGACAAAAAATAAAGATAATGAGGGAAAGACTTAACTTGAAATATGTGAAAATTATGAATTTGAGAAATAAAATACTTACGAGAATGTGGTGACCAAGTGATGAAGAAAAATGGCAGCCTCAAGTCTTGCGAGATCAAGTCCGGGACAGAGTCTTTGGCCGCCTCCAAATGGCATGAACGTGCTTGTGCTAGTCTCCCTCTCCTGTTAATCATAATACAAGGTATATAATGTAAAACATGAATAGTATAGTGTTTTAACTTATGGATGATAACATCATTGATGATGGTCAGATCGTAGTACAGGTATATAGTATTAATACTATATACTATTATAAATGATAATGTCCATGAGGATAGTAATAGTACTGGTACAAAGTTACAGCCTACAATTTAAAAAAAAATTATAAAAAAAAAACAGAAAGAAAGAGAAGAAAGAGCAAGATTTATTTATTTATTTATTTTATCTAAGAACAGAACAAGAAACGGAAATGACCCACTGATGAATAGTCATTTTATACATTTCTGTTCCTTGAGGTGGTAAAGTTCATTGTCCCCAAAATTTATTAGTTTGTACAATTTAGTACTCTGTCATTAATGATCATCACTCAAAAAAATATTACAAAGAGGAAATGAAAAAAATGCTATGAAATAATTTATTGATTGAGTTCAGCAGCTCTATTCTGTTCCATTAATATTTTTTTCAGTTACGAATCTAAAATATTTTTGACATCCTGATTATATTTATAAATTTACTTGGCCATATTACTGCTACTATCAGTAAACAGAGCATCATTCCTTTTATTGCTTATTAATATCAAAGTATCAGCTAGTTAAAATGCAACGTCATTCAAAGAAAGCTGCCTATAAAGCCTAACTCAACATCATAAATTTTAACATTATGTTTAGAACAGAGGATTGATCACTTAAATATGCCATGTACCTTCCATCTCCAGGGATTGAATATGTATGGATCGTCATAGATTTCACTGTCAAGATGAATTGAACGAAAGTACACAAACATACACCAGCCTTTCGGGATAAGGTGACCCTTGATCTCAACGTCTCTCACCGCCTTTCGCATTATCCCGGTAATGATATTCCCAAGACGCAACGTCTCGGTAATTACATGTTGTGTGAATGACAGTGACATGTAGTCTGTCCACTCCAGAGGTTGACCACTTTTTGCCTTTAGCTGCATCAGCTGCATGTTTTCTTCCTGAAAATTGTGACAATGTGTAGATTTTATTTAGTTCAAGTCTTTCATTCGATACAACATCAGGGAATTAATTCACTCCAAGGAATGTCCATTTGGTCAAATTGTTTAGAAATTGGATGGATCTGTTCTTATGTCTAGAAAAAGAAGGAATTCAAACATAGCATATAAATCTCCATTTTGCAATTGAATAACAGAGATGAGTCCTTTAAATCAAATCAACATTCTGAGCTAAGTTAATAAAATGTAACATGATTGTTAACGACCTGTTCATGCATTATCATGTGCAATCTGATAAGACTGAAATATTACTATTAATTTGGAATGCCTGATTTGTTTGCTTTTCATCATTGAAACCTAATTAAAAAGAAAAACAAACTAAATTCAACCAGCTACTATAAATTTTATTCAGTAAAAAACTAAACACGTTGAACGTCCGTCACCAGAGATAAAGAAAAGGGGAGTCTTAATTGTGTCAAATCGTGATAAGAAAAAAAGTACGATAAGTGTCAAGTTGTGTGTTTTCAAATTGTCAAGTGGAATTATGGGCAACAAGACTAGCAATTGACAAGGGATTTAAATAACATTATCTCAAATCAAATCTACAACAGCCCAATTTATAATGTGATTCATTTAATGCTGCCACCGAGGCAAGGTATGGGCCACTTATTGGCATGATCGTTTTCCCTCTCTATATTTTCTTATAATACGTGTCTCTCTCCTATACACTATTTCAATCTCTTGTGGGCCACTTCACAATATTTCAGGATTAATAATTGAAAATAGATATAAGGAAGCAAATCACTATTGATTATGTAACATTACCTCTAGTTGCTTAAGTGCTAGGGGGCACTCAGACAGATACTTTGTGGCTAAGGTGACTAGTACTGGTACTGAGTCCTCAGCCGGTATCATCAGATCAATCATGTTATCAGATATCAGATCGTCTGTTAATTCATCATCACTGTATTCCAGCAACACATCAATTGCATCCCGTGGATCACAAGACCCTTTGCTAACATTTCTTCTCTTTTCTTCTATTATGTTTTGTATTGTAGAAGCCATCTTTTTCTTTGCCTATAGAAAATCATTGCATCCATATATGAAACAACAATAGTTGGTATCAGATTAAGCACTGTAAGCAGAATATATTATAACTAAGATCACTAGAGGGAGGGATAATAACAACAACTGTGCTTACCTTTAAAGATCTATACAACCTGCTTCCTGGTAGCTTAATCGGTAATGACATTAGTCCCGCAATAAATTCATGAAATTGTGCTTTCAAGAATTGCATTTTTTCACCTGGTTCTAGTCCGATTAGCCCCCTTACCAGAATTTGGAATATAATCTGCATATATAGTTGAACTTCAATAAGGGTATGTACAAATAAAAAATTCCCAATAATGATCCATTTGATGCTCAACTTTGATCACGATTGAGTATTCTCATTTCTTTTTATCTTTTATGCATTTTTTGTAATACACATTATCCATATACAATAGTTATAACTTGGCTTTTGACATAAAGATAGATGCATATGAATAAATAAAAGAAATGTAACAGAGTAACATGCAAAATGCTTACTCTTAACAAAAATGTTTCTTACATGAATCATTCTCATAGTATACTAAAATTGCGAACTTAATTTAGAGCTTATCAATTTATTCTTAAATTTTAAAGTTATATTTGTTACATGCAGTATACATAATGCCTACTAGAAGATAGAATGTGAAAATCAATCTATCATAGATGGAGCAAGCAATTCGGATGTTTATTTAATGAAAGTCTGATAACAAAAATTCCAAAATTTCCAAAGCATACAATAAATGATCTTAAATTATGCATTTGTGGGGAGAATAGATGATCTTAAATGAATGAAAGGTAAACAATGGGGTAGGCAAAAGCAGTGCCCCAAGCCAAGCTCATTAAACCCAACCACTGTATCTCTACATCCTACACCACCCCCTTCAATTTATTAGCTACCCCCTAGACCTACCCTGTGCTGACACGAGTGCACGCACGTGTGCAAGCCCCTTGATATCTGTGCCAATTGCAATTCCTCTCTCTCTCTCTCTCTGGAATTTTTCATAAAACCAAAAGTAGCTGCTCTGTCTTTTCCCACGTCTACCGTCTTCTACTTTCGTCTACTGCATTGCGCATGGAGTACATGTACTGATGTACATGCATCTTTGTTCTTAAATCGATATTTTTAAGACGACCCAAAATGTATGTCTCATAATAAATATTCCTATGCAAGGAATGGCAGCTACGTAGTAGCAATTGACCATATACAAATTTTATTAGACACAAATAGTAACTATATATATGGCACTGAAACAGCCGAACAGACAGTCCTCATTAAATAGTTTCCTTCACGAAAGTATTAACAGCAGGAGAGTAATAGCAGTAACAATAGTAATCAAAATAGTAATAAATCTAAGATGATAATGATATGGTCAATAAAGTAACAATTATAGCACTAATATAATAACATATTAATTTTTCACAGGTTGCACCTCTCTTACTTAATTATTTGCTAAAAGAAAATCAAAGAGAGAATAATTCTCTCTTTCATAGTGAAAAATGAAACAAATAAAAAAGATGCATAGAAACTAATTAGAGCAATTAAATTACTAACCGACTTAGCCTCCTTTTGGATGAACACAAGTTCCCCATCTTTCCAACTATTCATGGAGGTCTGCACATAACTCTGCATGTCTCTGGTGATCTGAGCTTTGAGCTGGGAAGACTTAAAAAACGACCCGACGAGGCCATGCACGCGCCTCTGCAAGCTTCCGTTGATCAACAAAATCGATGACTTCCCCATGAGCTCGGTAAGTGATTTTGGGTACCACGGGACGAACACTCTAGCATCACTCTGCAACACCACTCGGCTCACCTCAGCATCTGTCGAGACGATTGCGGGGCCGCCAAATAGGTGCGACTTGAATACCTTGCCATACCTGAGAAAATACAACTGATGCACAGGCTCAGTATATATGTACCAATAAGAAATTCAAATAGATACATGGTATAGAACTATAGACTACCTACAGTCATAAAGTAGAGAATAAATTGTAAGATGAAAATATGCAAAAAACTAGAGGCTAGAGGGAATTAAACAGAATGTATGAATGTATATTCAGTTATGCACATGTCCCTTTTAAAAACAAACAAGTACAAGTACATACATATATAGTTTTATTTTAGGAATTCGATCAGGTACGCATTAAAAGATTGTGTTCAGATTACCAAACACAAAAACACCATATTAGTAAGTCATGAGACAATTCATTAGAGATATAGAGAAAGAGAGAGAGACTGACAAGAGGCACCGCTTCTCCATGAAGCTCTCGGGACGTGCCGAATAAGCGCAAGAGATGAAGTCGAGGGTCTCACCGATGACCGGCCACCCAAGGGACCCACTTGGCAGTCTGCCCTTGGTTTCATCTCTTCCCCTTCTCTCTGATTTCCATCTTCCATAACAAAATACTAAGCAACTTATGATCATCATGATGATCATGGCAACTACATTGATAAACCACGCTGTTCTCTGGAACCAAAATTCCGCCATGTTTCTTTAGAGTGAGAGAGAGAGAGAGAGTTGGGTTCGAGAAGGCAAAGTACAAGGGTCCATTTGAAAGGGGGAGGAGGGGGACGTGGGCCCACAATTAAATTGGATACTTTTCCTTTCCAATTTCCAATAAAAGAAACAAAAACAGAGAAAATTCTCTTTTAAGATCGGACGGTTGAAATTGAGTTTCAATTTATGTTTGTGAGAGTATCAAGAAAAAAGACTATTCTTGTACTGTGGCAGGAATTGTATTGGAATGGCTGCTGCTAGGTTCGGATACTCTATTGTACAACACATGTAACATAGTTTACTTTTGATAGAAGAGATGTTTTTAATCATAGCCGTTGATTTTCCAATAATGAAAGTAATGCAGAGTTTGCCAGTGGTTGCATCTCTGTTTCCTAAGAAATTGAATACAACAATGCCAGTACTGTCCTGGTTACAGTACTAAAACACAACAAGGCCAGGTACTTTTAACATCCATAACTAGTACAATTTAAAGAGAGCAGAGTTCATAAACATTGCCTGGTTGTGGTACTAAAATAGTTGGCGCTATAGATTCAGAATCAATGTATACCTCTTAGGTAATTCAAAGATTCATATTTTGTTACTACATGAAAATATTCCAGCACGAACTCAATGCAGGAGAACTTTGTAAATATTCAGCGTTGTAAGAAGTATATATTTCCTCTTTGATATTTGACTATAGTAAATACTAAATAGCATTATAAAGTTCAAAACAAAGACAAGTACTTTAAATGGAAGAGTTAGAAATCTAGCTGAAAAAAATTCTTTGTGGATATTTCATTTCAGAAAGATGGGAATCTTGATCCTAATTCTTTCTTAAAAATTAAAAATTCAAACTAACTAGCATCCTGCAAAAGTGGTACATTCATTGGTCGCATGATTCAATCTATGATTTTTAATTAGAGACAGATAAGATGGCATAAGAAGATGCAATTTTTTTCATTAGGTCTAAAATGCAAGTTCAGGAACCATTTTTTTTTATATTATAAGGAATAACTAAATTGTTATCTGAAATATACAAAACTCTCTATAATGTAAGTGAAGGTTGTAAGACCAATTGCTAATTTGTAAGTGGACCCAAGTCTAAATTTTTTTCACAAAAGTCTGTTGCCTAGCAAATGAACACACACAAAGTACCTTTCATGTGGAAAATAAGTTGTGAGCCTGTTATGTAATGTTGACAAGCGAACGCACCAAAGATCTTTGGATTTCTGACTTACTGTACCAAGATCAAGATGTCAAGGAGTCAAAGTTGCAAACCCAATACCTTGTTGCGTCCCGGTACAAGTCTCTTACTTTGCGTCTCTGTCCTAGGTATTTTAAAAGTGCCAACTCCAAAGCGCATCTCTTATCCTCGTGCGCGCACGTGGGCCACCGGATTAAGAATTCTAATCCAGAGTATTAAACACATTATATAATGACCAAAACAAAGAACAAGTAAGCACCTTACACCGCCATCTTAAATTATATACTGTCTTGTGCAGAGCAGCAGAGGAATACTGAATACGAATTCAAATCCTGTGTAGTAAATGGTCTGTACTGTACTTGTTCTGTTTTCTTCTCGTCCGTTTCCACTTTCCATGAAGCATGGTCAATAACAGAAGCCGCGTGGGTCCCGTTTGTCAGTAGTTGGGTCCTGATATCACTCGTAGAAATTTGCACAGACAATCAGGCCTCCTCAAAGATTCCTTTTATATTTATTATTTTTTTTGGAGAGAAATGTTATCTACATTAAAAATATATTCCTTATGATTCGGTATAATATGATTTGGTTTTGGAGAAAATAAAGATGAAATGAAAATTTAATTAAAATATCCATAATCAATTTTTCTTAAACAATTATTAAGAAATTAGTTTAATGAAAAGATAAAAAAAAACATATAAGATAGGATAGTTAACAAAAAAAAAAAAGATGGAACCATCATCACAATATATTGACGGTAAAAGCTCCTTAACAAAAATTTATACATTATCAATAGGCGATGCGAAACTTACATTTCTTTTATATGAGTTCTTTTTCCTTTTTTTTTTTTTTTTTTTTGAGAGATAGAGTGAGATCGTTTATCTAGCAATCAAATGAAGTAAAACGGTCCCTTTTTTCAAAATAAATAAATAAATCTCTCCCTAAACCCCTCTGAATATCCAGGCCTAACACTAGCCATTGCTGTAATTTTTTTTTTTTTTGCGAATAACTTTTTTGATAAAAAAGGCTGTTGATATTGCTTCTTCAATTATTTTCTAGACTCTAACATTTCTAAGATTGCCAATAGAAATTAAAAGAAACGAAAACAATAGTAAGAAGAATAAAAAGAGGTCAATATTAAAACACCGTTTTCCTTTACCTGTTTACCATATCAAACTAGAGAATCAACCGATGCAACTAAAGGAACAAAATTATCCTTGCTCTAGTATAAACATTTATTCTAGTGGTCCTTCCACTTTACTTTTTCTTCTTGTATATAAAAAAAAAAAAATCACATGTAGTTGTTGTTCTTTACAATCCTTTAACTATGAATTCCTATATACATATTCAGCATTTGAACTTGATTTCTTTCTTTTAATATAAAACTGTTATGATTTTACACTATCTTGAATAAAGCGAAAGTGTGTGTGTGTGTGTGTATATTGGTGGGTCAAATACAATAATTAGTCATAATAGGTCAAGGATTGCAGAGAAGCGCTATAATAAAGTGTTTAGTATTAATTATGGGTTAAGGTTATAGTTTTCTTTTAGCAAAAGCTGATTCTTAGCACCAAAATAAAAAATAATGGTATAGACAAAGAAAATTCTCACCTTTTAGCTCCGAATTACATGCAGCTGACAACACACACTAAAAAAAACATTCTTAGCCTTTAACTTTTTGTGGAAAAAGGTTTGATGCACAACAAGGCGAGTCCGAAAGTGGAATTCATTTTTAATTTTTCTACGTCATTTTTCCCTTTGTATGATGTAACTCGCATTAATAATATCAATTTTCAATCTTAGTGTTAGATAGTGAAACGTAACGGTTTATGCTGAAGCTTATCATATATACTTCAAAAAAAAAAAGGTGTGGAATTTAAGTATAGTTGGTTAGTGATTTTTGTGGTTTATTTGAAGGTAAATATGTTGGATTCTCATTGCCTAAATTATATCTCATGTAAATAAATGCATGTAGTCTAGACCTAGTGGTTTAGGAATACAAATCCGCTGTTGCGCTACAAAATTTGTAGCGCACTAAAGGACAAAATATCAGGGATTGATTTAGTCTTGATTTAATAGGTAACCCCCAAATGTGCACCCATACAACTTATGTATTATTTTTATGGTTTGATATTTTTGTCTGGTTTAGCATAACCTCACCTCATCGTGTTTTTCCGCGATCTTTCCTCTCTTTAGGTACTGTACGGCAGGATGGTTCTTTAGGTTTAGCTAAAATTTTCGAAAAATTTTTATACCACAAACTATAAGTTATTCCATTATACTTTTAACTTCAGGTGATAAACAGTTTTAGTGCTTAGGTATAACCTCCCCTAATTGCCTTCCTAGAAAATTGAACTTAGACAGCCATAAGATAATTAAGAAACAAACCTCGCTCTGATACCAAAGTGAAGTGGAAGCGGAACTGATCGACTTTAAAACTTCGGATTATAATTAACGCTGGCTTCAAAGATTTTTTATGAAAGTGGAAAGAAAGATTTTATTGATAAGGTAAGATTACAAGAGAAGAAGTAAGACTTCAGAGTTTTTCTGTGTGTCTTGCAACTTCTGAATGACACTTTTTTATAGAGACTCGAGTCTGGTATCTCAATAATGCATCGGGTGCTCATTGGGCCCCATCGTCATGCAATTAATTGGATTACCACATACTTTTGTCTCCCACTCAAATAAAAAGATGCGCACTGACACACTTAGTGCGATCTGAAAATGGAATAAAGGAAAGCACTACCTCAGTGCTGTCCAAAAGCAAAATAAAGAAAAGCGCACTACTTCAATAATGCGCCTAAAGATGCACCAAGTGGCGCACTAAAACACACCAGTACAATTATTACATACTGGCACCATTATAAAGATGCCTTTTAGAAAAGAAAAGATGCCCACTAACCCATGTGGTGGAGAATCAAACCAAACAAGTTGGTACCGAAAGTAAGCATACTACCTAATAATAGACGCTCTGCTGGATCATTTGAAGCCTATTGTGAGCTTCAATCATCTTTTCGATATTATTGTTAACAGGCCCGAGGGCATCCCTTGCCCAATTATCCTTACTAGCATGTTGTTCAAGTCTGACATTTTGCAAATTGCTTATGACTAGCAATTTTTCAAGCTCCGTAAGGGATTTTTGAATCTGGGCTTGGTGTAATTCCATGAGCCTTGTTCTCATTCCTCCTTCCATATTTAAAGTTGGCCTCGAAAATAATAAATCACAAGTGATTGTCTCATAGTCTTCTATTTCTTCTGTTTGGCCACATGATGCTCCCCAGCGAACAGCGTTGTTGAGCGCTATCCTGGAATCTGGCCTAAGACTACAACGTGGGGATCCTTCATAGCTTCTAAAAATATGGGTTAAATATTCCAGCACCATTTTTCTGCAAAATAGAAACAAACTGAAACTATTAAACAAAAGACAGTTTTCCGTAGATTACAGCCAAAAATCAATGGTTTTCCGTAGATTACCATCAGACCTGAAAAAAAAAGAAACAAAAATAATTAAACATTTATTTGGATTTTAAAGGGGAATCAGAGTAAAGAGCTAATTTTTAAAATTAGCTCATTCATCTGCTTGTTTAGGCTGTCACTACATCGGTCTGCTTCTTCGAATGCTCCTTCGAGATGTGCTAAGAATAGCTCTTGCTGTTCTTGTATCTCACTGGTGACAGCCAACTTTGTTGTTAATCGGGAGAGTGCATCTGCTAAGCTGTTCAGCTTACCATCTATGTGCTCAAAGTTAATCTGCACTCCCGTCCCTGTTACATAATTAACAAAGTTTATCCATCTAACCCTTGATGGTTTATTTTGGGCTGACTTATTGAAAAAGGATATTATTGCTTGACAGTCAGTCCTCAGCGTTATCTCCTGCTGATCAAGATAGTGGATTTTTAGTGCCTTCAATGTTTCCATGCAAGCGTGTATTTCTGCATCAATGAATGACTTGATCACCGGGAATTTGCCGCTAGCATAGGCACAAATCTTTTCTATGGATCTGGGGTCATGCTTCTTTGGTTTCCATTTGCATATGCCACCTCATCCTTCCATACATCCGTCTGTTTCAAGGATGATATAGCTCCCTGTTGGTGGAAGCTCCAAGTATGGCAGGTTTTGTACCTTTTCCTTGATTTTTCTGATTAGTTCATAATCAGACGGTTTAAGGCGCTTATCTCCATGAGGGCTGGTTTTTGTGTACAAGGGACCTAGAAGAGTCCCAAGTTTCGGAATGTAACTCCTAGCGTAATTAAGTATACCTAACCATGCTCGGAGTCCGGCCTTTTCTTTCAGTTTCTCCTCATCAAAGGAGACAATCTTCTTTATGACATGGGGTTGGAGTTTCACCTTACTTCTTCCAATGATTGCTCCAAGAAATTCGATTTCTCTGACTGCTATCTTCATCTTTGTTGGAGAGAGTACGAGGCCCCATTTTTCACAAATTTCTAGCATTTTTCTGAGATGCTCGGCATGTTGTTGTTCATTCTCAGAAAATACTAGGATATCATCAATATACACCGCTATAAAATCTTTGGTACCAGCAAAACACTGATCCATCTTTCTTTGAAAAATAGTAGGTGCGTTCTTCAATCCAAATGGCATAACGAGCCATTCATATAGTCCACCAGGCACCACAAAGGCAGTCCATTCAATTGACTCAGGTGCCATTGCCACCTGATGAAATCCACTCTTGAGGTCGAATTTCGAGTAGATCTTACTGTGACCGACCTTTTTAAGGATAGTATTGATGCCAGGGAGGCTATACTGATCCTTATGAGTATTATCGTTGAGGGACCTGTAGTTGAATACCATGCGCTCTTTGCCTTTAATTTCTTTGCCAGTGACTGGGTCAATGGCGGTTCCAGAATTGACCATTATAGCCATGGTTCTGTGGCTGCTTTTACTAGGCCTAATTACTCCCAGTTGTAATAACGCCTTTGTATGTTTTTCAAATTGTTCCTTCATTTGTGGCGTCACATGTTTCAGAGGTTTATCCTGAATCTGGAGATCAGGATTTATGATATCTAGAGAGCACGTCACCTGATTTTTAGACCAGTGTTTCAAAGGGTTTTCTCTAATGAACCCTTGTTCCTTTAGTCTGTTGAGTAGTGGTCTGAAATTTTCTTTAAACTGTTGTGACTCTTGCTCTTGGTGGTATGCCACGGCCTCTCTTACTTCAATGTATTCTAGGCCAGTCAGGTTGAGCTCAGGAATTACGGCTTGCACCACCTCAGCATCTGTTGTGGTTGCAATTGTCGTGATATTTTTGTAAAAAGTCACATTATGGCCTTCGATTCGTAATCCACCTTGCATGGATCAGATAAAATTACACCCGATCAGCATCTGAACTCCCTCCTTCTTCCCCATCGAAAAAGAATAGGTGAAGGGAATTCTGAACCTATTCGACTCAATCAGCATACTATCATTTTTGAGTTTTAGACTGGCTATCTGAGTTGAGTTTACCCCATTTATTTGTATGGGATAGGCACTTGGCTCTAATGCCTCTTGTGGGACAATTTCTTGGTTGACACAGCAGACAGTTGCTCCTGTGTCAAGAATTGCTTGAACCTTGAATGGGTTGACTCCTGGAATTTCAAAGGTTATCTCCATGTTGCAGAGTCTGTTTATGACTCTTTTGCCTCTTACAGGGTCTTGGACCACTGTATTGAATCGCTCAATTTCCTCAGTAGAGATAGTATTGGCAGAAGCTATTCGAAGAGCTCCTGTTGGATTTTTAGGTTCCATCTCTATTTCTTCATCTACCTCTTCATCTTCAAACCGTAGTTTGGTTTTTCCCTTGTCTTTCTTCATTAATTCATCAAACTCGGCTTCGAGGTCCTCTGTTCTGGCCTCAAACAGCTGTTGTTTGAGTTTTCCATTTTCTACCAAGAGGTATTGAACATAAGACATCAGCTCATTGATTAGCTGATCCTTACTATCATAAGGTGCTATTGGCTGCACCTTAGCTCGTATTCGTCTGCCCAGCCTGAATCTTGAACACATAGGACATACTGTTAGGCGGCAGTTTTTACAGTATGCCCTTGTTGATTCAGTCGTCATTTCCTCACACATGGAACATTTTTCATGTCTTGTTGGAACCGAATTATTGTCCTGCCAGTCATGGGGACAATCTCTTTGATTTTCAGGCAGTTGTATGTAACTCCGCCAGCTCAATTGCTCTGCCTGCATCATGAGTAATTGCTTGCCAAATGGTAAATCATTGATTACGGCTGAAGCAACATTTCCAACTTCTCCTTCAGATAATGAGCAAATTGCATCGCTATCAGGTTCGTTTAGGTCAACTGAGAGGACATCCCAGCTGTCTGACAGCTCCATATTTTCAATAATGGCTGCCCTGGCAATATTTCCTGTTTTGCGGTTACAATCTCGCGCGAAATGTCCTTCTTCTCCGCAAATGAAACACTTGCATTTACGAACTTTGTCAGCATGCTTTCTCTTGAATACACGCACATGAGATTCGTGGGGTTTGCCTTTGTAAGTTTTGGACTTGCGAAGTCCATACTTCTTTCTTTCTCCATAGTAGCCTGGTAATGGGATTTTGCTACAAAAGGAGAGATCTTTCAAGCTCCTTTGGAGTGCAGCTTGTTTGCATCTTTCAGCCAGGTACTGGTATGAGAAATTTATTCTTGGCATAACGCCTATCGCTGCTCCAGGGTATTTGTCTAAAAATGCCTTTTCTAGCTCTTGCCCAATTAGAGGTGGCATTTTTCTGAAGAATTTTTCCGAGAGTTCTGAGGAAATGTACATCCTCCCGGATTTTGCTGCAAGGATCTTGTAATCATTCATGTAATTGAACAGATCCTTAACATGGTTGCATGACAAGCGTTCAAGGTCTTGGTAAGCGCGTGTCTTCTCTTCAGTGGACCCTTGGTATGGGTCCTCTAGCAGTATCATTCTTCGAATGCAGGAGATTACGTTTTGGGGGTCATCTGCAACTGCTATTAATTCTTCATATTCATGGGAATACGCCATTCTCCATTGGATGAACATCTTTTTCTCTACATCCCCTAGGAGATTTTCAATGAAAATCACCTTACTCTTGTTATCTGTCCAGTTGCGGTCATTAACCACATTGAGAGTAATTGATTCCCATCGAGAAATTACATCACTGTATTGCCCGATATCTTCTGGTAATACCAGAATTGCACCTTTATCACTTTGAGCATCTGGAAGGTTGAATCTTCCACTATGTTGTTGTGCATAACCTCCTTTGAGTCTGCCAACATGATCTCTGATTTCATGTATCATTGGCATCGATGTTTGTCGAGATGTGCTCGCCGGTGGGTAATTAACAGGACCCATTACTGGTTCTGTTGGCCTTCTTTGGGTGAGTGAACTCTCAGCTGTTGAAAAGGCTGATTCCATCATTTTTGTGAAAGCCTTCATCTTAGGATATTCTAGTTCTGTTTCTTCTGCCGCGTATGCAAAATGCGACAGTTTATCTTTATCGCCTTCGGAGGCGAAAGGATTGAGCCATTCTTCTTCTGATTCATCATCTTTATTCCAGATTGGACAATAATCTAGCATCGGTCCTTCTCTAGACAGGGATGCCAATAGTTGGATTGATTTCAGTTCTTCTTCAAATGAGGTTTCTGGTTCCTCGATTGTAACCATCAAGGCCATTTCTCCATCTAGTTCTTCTTCATTATTAGGCCCAACAACTGCTGGTTCTGCTGGTGCAGTTGCTGTATATCCACCAAATCTAATGGCTAGGGAGCCATCAGTTCTTGATCTGACTCTGATTGTCTGTGGGTGTTGCACCTCTGGAATTGCTGGTGGCTTGATTATCCATCGTTGGCCTCTCAATTCTTCGGTTGATCTCGGTTGTCCCGGTATAGCCCTTATGCCTCTGCTTGCTAGGTGTTCCGTTACACCTTGGAAATTGTACCGGAAGTTGGTGTGGCTGGTGTTTGATAACCTCCCTATTAAAGATCGAGAGATTAAGAGGTTGCTTTCTCCACCTCGCCATGATTCATACCCATGAGTTTGTACAACCAATTGGATGTGATTGTAAAAATCATGAATACTAACCATCATGTCAGGAACTGCGTATGCCAGCTGTGTGTTGTCTGTTAAGTCCATTTCCATGGAACTTATCAGCGAGGTATCGTTCCCCCATCTTGTGTCTCTCAAAACAACTAGAGCATTTACCCCTGCACTTCTTCTGTGCAGAGCGTATAGCTTGACCATTACAACACCTATATGTAAGTGCTGTAATCCTTCTTCTACGAGCCTGTTGTAGCTTTCCTGGGAGATAAAGGGGATTTCCCTTTGATTTCCAACCATCAAAATTCTTTCATCGGAATAATGCTGGTATACCCGATGATTTCTTTCGCTCCATCCGGCTTGGTATAGTGTTTCTGCCGGAACTTGTTGTGCTCTGCGAAACTGTGAGACGCTGAGTTCCGCATCAGGACTTAGTTGAGATTCTAGTGTCCTTCGATATTGCCTACGCCTTGGCAATCTTCTTTGTGCCTCATACCGTAACCGACTTCCGAGTCTGTAATCTCGAATTTGATCTTCAACAGTCGGTATTTGGTTTTCGTGGCCTGATACAGATGGTCTACCCACTGTTTCTGTTTGAGTACGACTCATTGTATCTTTTTCTTTTCTTCTTCGTATATTTTCTTTGGGTCTCGATATACGAAAAATTTGCCTGTTATGGTTGGTCGTTTTGAGGTTGTTGGTGGACCAAGACTCAAATTTTTGAGTTGATTTTGAATTTGTTCTAGGGCCTCGGATGTGTCAGACCCTTCGGGTGCTTTTGTCCTTCTGATCTCTCTTATTTGGTCCTTGCAATCTTCGAGTTCTTTCTTGATTTTAACAAGCAATTGAATGATTGTGTTGTTCTGCTTGATAATTGTTGAGGTGCCCTTTTGTGTTGCTTCGGATGGTTTAACAAAACCTAGGGCTGGCTCTTCTAATGATTCTGTTGCTCGTAGGGCTTCTCTGTATACTGAACTTTCAGCAGTGAGACGCCAATCGCTCATAAATAAAAATTAATTTTATGAGTATTTTAATTTAATCAAGATTTATTCTTAATTTCTAAATGACTTTTTATCTCAAATATTCTAGGTCGGCTTTTAGGTTTGATTATACCTTTTATAAATATTTCATCCCAAAATTTAAGTATAAACTATGATTGTTCATCTCGATTATTCTGGGTACAATATGGAGTTCCTTTAGTTTGTTCATGTGCTACACCATTCCATTGTTTTTGTCTTCATGTGCGCGACACACAATGTCGCGCGACACACAATGTCGCGCGACACATGATTTTGATTCGTGGTTTAGTGGTAAGTTGGTAAGATCAATAGACTGGCTCAAAAAAATCAAGAATTCAAGTTCCACGTGCATATTTAATTTCAAAACAACTGCTGGAGTGCTAATATAGCAGTACAATGGTACATCAATGCCAACAAATAACTTAATAAATTCTTTAGAGATAAATCAAACTATTACAGATTAATTTATTTAAAGGAACAAAATTAATAACCTCACTGGAAAAATGGCTCTAAATTCATCAAAACATAATTACAGCACTATCTAACCTTTTCCAAATTTGTCTACAGCCATCGACTGGCACCGACCCAGAATTTAATCGCCTAATGGGAAGACGGTGAAGTTATTAATTTCTTCCTTCCGAGTATTAATATTTCTCTCCTAAAATCGTGTAAACTTTCAACGTCATTTAGTTATTGAAAGATTGGGTAACATCAACAGTACACAGTTGGGTGGGATAATGACCGTTCGATTTGACAATGCTATTCCAATTTACCCCTCTTATTTTGATAATTAACACCTTATCAACACCTCAGTACTGTCTTTCTCATCTCTCCTATGACATTAACTTTTATAAAATATTTTAAAATTCAAACCGTACATAAAATCAAGAAGGATTGATGGTTCAATCATTTCTATCAGTCGAACCAGTGGAAAAAAATCAGACTTTTATTGATGTGACCAATTTTGAAAAGTTTAAAAATTTCCCAAAATTTTAATATTTTAGTTAATTTTTAAAAAAAGAAAGTTCAACTAGTATACCTTGAAGAACTTTCTCTCCATGTCCAAAAACCCAAGTTCGAATTCTACCGGAGATTGATTTTTTTTATAAGCACAAAAATAATAATTCATACCATTTTAAATCATACTAGACCAGTTAGAGTCTGGTAACCCAGTTTTCGGTCAAATCGGCCAGTCCAATTTGATTTTAAAACATTATTTTTATATTAGAATTGTAATTAACCATGCACGCTCGGCCACAACTTGCTTTTGATCAAATAATTACAGTGGCCGTCGCCTTTATTATATTTTAGAAGAAAGCTCCCACCACATATTGAAATAGATTAGCGATAATCACGCAAAATTGCTATCGGGGACCAATTTTTGTGTTCGTTTCGTTTATTTTTATTCAGTTACATGATGTGATGCACACCGGCTAATAATGGTGTTTAGTGACTTGAATTTACACGATATTTTTAATTTGGCAAAAGGTAGTGTGATATCATGATCAACGAAAAAGTAAAGGTAACATAGTTACATAGGGTGCGTTTGGATGAGAGAAGAAGAAGAGGAAGAAGGAAGATGGGAAGAAAAAAATTATAAACAATCCAAACTCTTCACAAAGTTACACACTTCCCAATACTTCTTCCCACTTCTTCCCTTCTTCCCTTCTTCCCACACCTATCCAAACGCACCCATACATAAGAAATATATTGTTTCCCTATGTAGAATAATATTTCCCAATAACAAAAAAGGATAGTTGTACTGATAATTTTTTTTTTTTTTTTTTGAAACAAGTAGGCATAACCTACCACTTCCATTTATCAGAAGCAAATGTTTCTTACAAAGGAAAATGCACTAGTACCAACAGGTATGAAGTACCTGCACTGGTACAATGTCTGCTAATAAATAATAAAATGTCATGCTAATAGATAAAATGTCATGCACTAGTTCTACTGATGGATAAAATGTCATGCTAATAAATAATAAGCTTACATTAGTACTAAAATTTACTTAAAACCGATTTCTTTTTTTTTTCATAAAAGCGGCCAATACAATAATATAAAACTTTACATTTACTAAAATATGTTGAAATTTATACTACATAAAGAGGATTAAGCCTTTAATATTTTTAGCCACATGACATTATTTTTAATCCCCTCTGTTCAATTATATCCCTGTATCTACTTTATCTCAATCTGATGATTCATGAGCCATGCTTTTCTCTGTTCTCACTAAGATACAAACACAATGTGTAACGTTTAAAACAATATAATTCTTTTGAATTTACTTTCATGAATAATCACATGACTAATTATGTTTTTTATAATAATAATAATATAATAATATAAAAAGTTTCCATGCATAAAAAAGGATGAGTATTTTTGCTCAAAATTTGTTACATGTCATTTTTGTAGAGCCTTATTTTTTTTTGGAAAAAAAAATGAAATTTCTAATAGACAATTTGTTTGTGGGGCGAAACTCGAAGTAAATTCGTAATGATTCTAAAATAATTCAGTGGTACAAAGAAATTAACTTAGTTCGTTACAAGGTTATCAAATGTTTAGACATAAGTCTCTTTTTACTACCAAATTTAAATTAATTTCTCTACTGTATTTTTGCATGCTTGCACACCATTCCTTTTCTTTTATTTGTATCCTCTTTTTTATTTTATTTTAAATCATAATAAATAATTTGTCAACTTGAAAAGAAAAACGAGTTCCAAGATTATAGGTTCCAACCAACAACGTAGTCTATTTAGCTACATCTATTGGCGCCACATCAGACCAAAACTCGTGGTACATTCTCTCTTAAGGATTAAAGCTTATCATCCCATATGCATCGATATTAAATTATTAATTTCTTTAATGACAAATCGCAATGATTTGATCTTCTACCAGCAAGGCCGCATGGATCCATAATTAGATTGGTTCATGCCAAGATAATGCAGTGAATTTTTTTATTGTTTAAGGAAGAGGATACTTTAAATGTCTTTTTTTAGGCACTGATCTAAGAAGTGATTAGTTGGTACTTAAGCTAGGAAGCCCTTAATGGAGTACCTAATTATGGTATCAAAGATTTGGTCCACTGGGATGTGGTTTCAATGATTAAGTCATAACTAATTAACAAATCAAATCAACGTTTTTTTATGGTTGTTATTTGTACAACACTTGATTTTCAACTTGCATTAGGTGCTAAATATGCCAAATGGTTCTTAATTGATGCTAAGAAGATTGCTGGAGTGGAGATAAAAAAATATTTATAATTTTTTTTAAGATAAATTAGGGGTCAATCATTCCATCTTATTTTTAAATTAAATGTCTATGAAAGACCCACATTCGAATTTCAAACCTGCAACCTTTCACTCAAGTTCTTTGTCACTAGGCCAAAAACTGATTCTCATGTTTATAAAATTTTATCCAATGTTTATATTTATTCTAATTTGTAACACGGGAACAAAAAAAAATTGTCTAGTATTTAGAAATTCATTGCATTAATTGAAAGCCTTATAATTTGATGTCCTAAGTAATTAAAGAGCGTGTTCGTGCGTTGCAAGCATATTTTGAGATGATCTTAGTCAATTTCTGATAATTAAAAATAATAATATAGTGTACTTTGTGGAGTGATAAACTAATGATATTGTGTACTTGCCTATTTATTCATTTATTGCGTCATAGAAGTTAAACCAGTGAATGCTCCCTTTGCATGGATACCACATTCTCTGTTTCTTGACAGGATTCAAGCAAGGAATGCTGTTCATGCAACTATTAAAGCCAAGGATAGCGCATCCTGAGTGTCTATTCATACGGATCAATGGATGCATGCATTCATTTATTCAACTAACGTATACTATATAAAGTACAAGGTAATAAAATAAGGGGTGAAAATTAAGAGACAGACCATCGTGGATTCGTGGATCTAGGCTCTCTGTTGTTTTCAAAAAGCATCCCTATTTCCTTCTGCATGGAAGATTAAAGATCGACAGTGTACTGTTGAAATAAGTATTTTCTTAATTAAGTAATGGATTAAACATTAATACTAATTATTTCCTGAAGTTTCGGCAGTTAATTTTTTTTTTTTTTACTTTGCATAGGAAAAAAAAATCAAATATGGAGGATTTCAGGATCATATGTATTCAATTGATTAGTCATTTTTTAATTAACATTCCCTAAGTAGTTCAGTTTTTTTTTTTTTGTCTAGGTTACTTCAAGTTGAAATTCTTTTCAAAAATAGTAAATAGATTTTCCCAATTTTAAATTTTTACAAGGAATATTCTTAATCGAATTTTCAAATAAACATAAGAAGCGTTATCCTAGTATTTTAAGCTTTAAAGCAACCAGATTTCATTTCTTTTCCTTCATTTTATTTATTAATAGTTTTTAGTTTAAACAAATTGAATATGTGTACTGGTATCCATATTGAACCAGAGTACCATCTCTGCATTGTGTCAGATCTTTATTGTAAATGTCAAGACTCTGTATAAACTGGCATATTTCAGTTGAACAATCCAAATCTTGTATACGCCAATCAATGCTTTTAAATACATGTAAGAGAGTCCAACAATTCTATATGTTTGAAAAAAAAAAAGGATATCTGAAGCCCAATATAAAAAAATGGACAGTCTTTTTTTTTTTCTGTGAGGAGATGCTCAAAGAAATCAAATCATTGATCTTTAGTTAAATTATATGGCCCTAACTTATTCAACGGGTCTACTGTGTAGCCATGAAAAGAAGAGGGAAAAGCTTATCTTTTCCATAAAATACCAAACAAAGAAATCAGATAGTGTAGATAATCTAATTATTTGTCCCATGATAGTGAGTTTGACCAGAAATTTCCCAATCCTTGGCCTTCAAATCTGTTAAATATCAATTAGAGAGATAGAGAAGGCGCGAATTAACTGTGACTATCCCTTTCGGATGTGAATTTCGGCAATTTTGGAGCTACACGGCTAATTCTAATAAAAATATATATCTATCTAAAGAAGAACAGAAAGAGAAAATAATGAGGAAGGTGGAAGGAAGTTGCTTGTTGGTGATGTATCAAAGCCAATGGAGATTATTTATTACATTCCATCAAGGAAAAGGAAACGAATATTATTTGATGCTCGAGTTAACATAAAATTAGGATCATGATCTCATCAACATTTTTTATGCGTTCAATCCAAAAAAAACTGCTAAGTTTAGTTAAACTTACGAATTAACGCTGATATTTTTTTAAGAAAAAAAAATATTTGTCATGTATTTCTATTCCAACAAATAAAGAGGAGTCATCAAATATTATATACGCTGCGGGATTGTTTGGATGGTTGAGAAATAGTCAGTAATTTAGATTAGTGACAATACTCAAAGTTCGAATTTAGCAATCCAAAGTTGCAATGGTTATGTTAATCTGTTTAAAGATCAGAATAATAATATTGTTGTTATCCCAATAACTACGTCATCTCTAAAATATCAATCTCATTTTGTCTTTAATATAAACGTGATTCATTGGCTCAAGAGCCTTTTACATCAAAAAAAAAAAAATAAACGTGATTCATACTTGATAGAAACAAATTAAGCAGATAATCACGCTCTCATTAATTGTTAGTTGGCGAATTTGGACCATATTTGCCCAGACAATAACAGTTAGTAGCTCTTAAATAAAAAGCATTTCATTTTTTTTAAATTGTCTTAAGCATTTATTTGAACTAATTTTAAAACCTTCGGTCAAAATCATACAGCGCCCGCTTTTATTTCAACATGATCCTCTTCACTATTTATTGTTCTTCTATAATGCCAAAGAATGGAGCAGTTGAGATCTTGTGCAATACCAAATACCAATACCCAAAACTAAAGCTGACAAAAATGGACTATTAAAAAAAATTATGTATATAGTCTGAAAAAATTACTGTTGCGTGCTCGTCTAAACATGACAAAATATTTCAACTCATCTGATGTGGTTGGAATGTAGCTTATAAAGATCTCTACAGTTCCTGTTTTGTTCTGTATTTTCAAGTCCATGTGGTCACACTATACTTGTACCGCTACCTAACGCATACATCTCTCCTCTCATTGTCTCTTTTTGTTTTGCTTCATTCAAAATATTGAAAATGACAAAGCAATCGGCACGTATAATTCTATCTGTCGGCACATAAATTGCGTTGTGTTATATTTATATATTGGGTATGGACCGTATGGTCTCTTTCTTTTGATGGAGAAGGATGTAATCGGTTATATATTTACCTTATTTTGTTTACTTTGATGAAAATGGTATACATCTTTGCTTTGTTTAATTGGGTTATAGAATTAACTATTGAGACTCCGAACTACTCTATTGAATTCCACCAAGCGGTGTACTTAAAAATTACTTCAGTTGAAATTTCAAAATACTTATACCTCTCGTATGTTGTAATTTGTAATAACACAAGCGAAAAAAATAAAAAGGTTTTCTTTCATTAATTATATTATTATTAGTAATTTAATTTAATTCTTTTCTTTTTTTTTTTGCGTTTGGGAAGGAGGCTTGGGGTGGGGGGTCCGGTTTGTTGTTTTAATCTCAGATTCAAGAATTAATTGGTGCACATGAAAAATATGAACTGAATGTGCCAGTTTGCCATTAGATATTTCAAGTTTTAATCACGTAAGTGACGTAACATAAGAAGCCTCCTCTAAAAGGGCTTTATCTATAATTAATGTAAGTCTGTTTTGGATGAAAGCAATTTGCCTACGGGCTTCAGTTGGACCAAAAAAGAAAAAGGCTTCATCTTCTCTCACAAACCCACTAGGCTACAAAGCCCACTAAAATTGAAAGCCTTCAAACCCATCTCTAACCTGAACTCAACAGGTCCAATGTAAACAGCTCTTTTTTTAATGGAAATTGATTACTGCCATCTCTATTTTTACCATCGCTACCATCGCTCCCTCTAGCGAAATGCTCTCCTCTCCTCATCCAGCGAAACGCTCACCTCGCCTCACCTAGCGAAGCACTCCCCTCTCCTCACCCAGTGTGGATACGCTCCCTCTCCCTTCTACGCACCCTTCTGTCTCTCTCCCTTCCCTCTCTGTGTCTCTCTCCCTTCCTTCTGTGCTTCAGATTTTGTTCATTTTGTTTATTACATCTGTTCAATTTGTTATTTTAAGTGTTCATTTTGTTTTGCTGTGCATTAAAATTCTGTGTTTATTTTATGTCTCACTTTGTTGGTGTATATGTTCACTTTGTTCATTCATATATTCAATTTGTTACTTCTATGTGTTCAATTTGTTTTGCTGTGTGTCAGAGTTCTGTGTTTATTTTATGTCTCACTTTGTTGGTGTATATGTTCACTTTGTTCATTCATATGTTCAATTTGTTACTTCTATTTGTTCAATTTGTTTTGTTGTGCGTCAGAATTCTGTGTTTATTTTATGTCTCACTTTGTTGGTGTATATGTTCACTTTGTTCATTCATATGTTCAATTTGTTATTCTATATGTTCAATTTGTTTTCTTGCTTGTCAGATTTATGTGTATATGTTCACTTTGTTCATTCATATGTTCAATTTGTTATTCTATATGTTTAATTTGTTATTCTATATGTTCAATTTGTTACTTCTATGTGTTCAATTTGTTTTGCTGTGCGTCAGAATTCTGTGTTTATTTTATGTCTCACTTTGTTGGTGTATATGTTCACTTTGTTCATTCATATGTTCAATTTGTTATTCTATATGTTCAATTTGTTTTCTTGCTTGTCAGAGGAAAGACAGAGACGAGAAGAAAAGGCACGGGGGTAGAAGGAGAGTGAAGAGGGACGGAGAGGAGTGTGGCAGAGAAGGGAAGAGAGGAGGTGGAGAAGATGAACGCGCTAGGGAAGGAGAGCGCGCGTGAGAGGAGAGAGCGGAAGGAGAGCGCGCGTGAGAGGAGAGGGAGCGAAAATTCTATTTTTGGTTAGCAATGGTAGCGATGGTACAAAACGCGATGGTGGTTATAATTCCTGTTTTTTAATTGTCGGTTGGTTCTCTTTGACTCTTTCTGACTTTCTGCAACAACATTTTTCAATAACTTTCTTCGCTTTGTTGACAGACCTGAGACCTCTTCGTTTTTCAATTGTTGCATGACGCCCTCTACTTAAATGAAAAATGAACATGTTTCTTTCACTTAGTATTTTACAAATTTTTTTATCTGTTATTAAGAACCTTACTTAAGTTATTAATATGTGTATTCATGAATAGCTCCATTATCATTAGGAACTACAATTATTTCTAACAATAGGAACAATTGGTAAAACTCAATTGTTTTTAGTGGACAGAAGCACTTCGAAAGTGATAATTTTCTTCCAATATTTTTGTATTTGATGGTTTTATCCAATTGAGGAAACTTACGGTAAAACTTAAATTGGTGGCTGAAATTGAAAGTCCATTAAAGTTCAAAATGATACAAGTTTAAGGAACTATAGATTATGCATGACGTACAGTGATTTTGTGATCTTGTTCTAGTTCCATGATTTTGTTGTAACAAAAAACAAGCTAATTTAGGACAAGAACAAACTATTTTGGACTAAACCAGACATTAAAATAGTTTGTTTTTGTTGTTTTTTTGATAAATGCAGCCTGAGATAGGCATCCATTGAAAAGTAAAGAGTAATCATAAAAGAAAGTAAGAGGTCAAACTTCAAAGCAGCTAAACCCCAGCTAAGTAAAACCTTAAGTAATAACTATCAATTAGAACTAACTAAAACCTAACAACACCTCAACCTAAGCAAAATACAAAACACAGTATTACCACAATCATACATCACAAAGCACATTCAGAACAAAACTAAAAACCACAAAAGGCACATCAAACACAAAAGTTCTTATTATTATTCAAGGGGTATCTAACAAACATTTGTTCCCGCATGACAGATTATTTTATGCACCAATAAAACAAAAAAATATATATTGTAGTAAGACTAAAGCTCTCCATGTTAATACCAGGTTTGCACTGAACCTATTAAGTATGTTAAAAAATATACAGACCATTTTATGAGCAACAAATTGCGAGAATTGAAAACTACCTTATCCAGAAACTGTTGAAGGTTAACTACTTCCGAATAGCATAAACTAAACTATGTTCTCTAGCCTTCTTGCTTTAATAGCATAAACTAAACTATGTTCTCTCCACAAGCCATGAAAACAAAAATAAAGCAATCAAGTTGATAAAATTGAAAATTATAAGAACTCAAATCATATTCACAGATGGATACTGGTAACTATCAAATAAAAAGTTCAAACTTACTTCAAACTTGGATAAAGAAAACTACACTCAGATTGATTCCATGCGCTAAACAAAAATACGAAATTATTTATTCCCTAAACTGGCACATGGTAAGCAATTGCTGATCAAGCAATGGAGAGAAGAATGTTATCAGCAATTGACTGAGACCCGTTATTAGGTGCGCCTTTTAATTTCAAGATGGAAGCAATCACATTATAAATTTGCACATTTTCGAATGATTGCACCTTCCTCCCCTTTCCAAACTGCGGGCCATGAGCAATAAAAATAGTTCGCATCGAAAAATTCGAATTGTCATAGCCATGCGCCCCGCCACATTCTGCATTGTTCGACCTCTTCAGTTCCACCTTATAACCTTCTTGCAACAACCCAATTATGGGCGGGATACGATAACTCGAAGCATAATGGAGCCGTTCTGGTAAATTCTCTTTCAAGAACATTTTCAAATAGTTACCATGTTCGATTTTTCCTGAACTTAAACCCTCATTCATTTTTGAAACAACCTCAGCTGTTGAAACACCATCAGGTGGGGTTATAGCTAAAATGGGTGTGGTCGACTGTACCCAGTCTGCTTTAATTTCAACCCAAGGAGACAAATCTTCAAGGTATATCAATTTTTTGTCACAGGTACCAACCATACCATGATCACCTAACAAAATAATAGTAACATCTTCAAAGACACCCCTTTTCTCTAATCCAGAAATCAATCTACCAATCAAGGAATCAATGTGTGCCACGGCACTGGTAACTTCAGGATCATCGGGCCCCACCTGGTGGCCTTGGTGGTCAGGGTCCTCAAAATAAAGGGTTATAAAGACTGGAATTTCATCGAACGGCAAGTCAAAATAGCTCAAAACTGTATCAACCCGTTCCTCAAATGGTACAGACCCATTATAGTGTTGACAATACTTATCAGGGCAAGTCCAGTTACCTTTTTTCACCTCTGATCCAGGCCAGAAGAAAGTAGCGGCCTTTTTACCTTGGTTTGCCACGGTTTCCCACAATGGTTCGCCGAGCCACCACTTCGACTCATGGCTTTGCATGGTAAAAATCTCTCCTGTCACCGGATCAGTAAACCAATTATTGATTATTCCATGGTAAGACGGGTACAACCCGGTAACAATGGAGTAGTGATTGGGGAAGGTCAGAGTGGGGAAAACCGGTATGAGACCCGTTTCAGCCTCAGTCCCATTTCGGATCAGCCGATGAATGTTGGGTGTAGAGGTTTTAAATTGGTACCCGAACCGAAACCCATCGGAGGAGATTAAGATCACCACTGGATGAGGAAGCTTGGACAAGTTGCGCGACACTTCTTTGTTGGGTTTGGTAGGGGAGGCGAGGAGGAGAAAGGCGAAGGCGAAGGAGGTGGTGAGAGAGATGCAAGTGGTAATGAGGAGGCAGGAGAAGAGAAAGGGACGAGAGGACTCAGAGGAGGAAGGGGAGGAATGGGGAAGAAGAGTGGTTGTTGGGTTTGTTGGTTCTTCGTGGGAGGAGAGTTTGTGGAGTGGAGGTGAGGTGGGAGAGGTGGAGAGGGAAGCCATGGGAGGAGGTTGAGAAGGTCTGAGCTCTGTTTCCTTCTCCAATTTTTTGTTTGGTTTGACACTTGGTTGATCCGATCGAGCTAGTTGGACTTGGACCTGGACCAAGAAAAGAAAAAGGTAAAGATTTTTAATTTTTCTTCAAAAAGAGAAGAGCCTTATACTTTTTCATTTATTTTGTTCTCTTCTTACCACAATGTAATTATGGGGAATATTCCGGGGATTTGGATGTGGGTCCACATGGCAGAAATCTCTCCAGTAACCAAAGTTATTTATCTTCTGCGCTGTTTGATTTAACTAATGGAATTATGGATATGGGGAGATCTGAAGCTTCAACTGATGAAAAGTAATAGCTATAATAGTATAATATATGAGGAATGTTAAAATACTGTGCATAGCACGGATGACTTTCGTATTACGGATTTGTATAATGTTTCAAATAATCGATTTGGATCGTTCATTATGTTCTTCATATTGAAATATCATTAGAAATCAAATTTTACATTTTTTAAAAAAAAATTTACTATTTTTTCAGATTTTTGAAAATCGCTATTATTGAATGTCCAGAATTTATTAGATTAAGGATTTTAAAAAATCTGAGAAAAAATTTTAAAAAAGTTAAAAAAAATGTAAAATTTGGTTTCTAATGAGATTTCAATATGAAAAAGATAATGGATGGTTTGGATTGATAGTTTGAAGCATGAAATTCAAGAACGAATCCGTAGTACGAAGGTCATTCGTGTTATGCATAACATTTTAGCAATCCTCTGTATATATGATAAGATGACTTCGATTCACACTTTTAAGTTTTAAATACTTCAATAATTTAAGCAAAATTATTAAACTCAGATAGAGAGGGATGAAAATCATAACGTCACAAGTAAAAGTAGAATTTTATTGGTTTGGTTAGTAGTACTGTAGTAGACTAGTAAACAAAAGCATAATGCAGTCAAAATTTCAAGTTGTATGATATAATAATAATTAGAGGATTGCTAAAATGCTATGCATAGCACGGATGTTCTTCGTGCTACGAATTCGTTCTTGCATTTCATGCTTCAAACAACCGATCTAAACCGTTCATTATCTTCTTCATATTGAAATCTCAATAGAAACTAAATTTTACATTTTTTTAATTTTTTTACTATTTTTCTCAATTTTTTTAAAATACTTAATCTAATAAATTCTGGACCCTTCAATAACAGTGATTTTCAAAAATCTGAGAAAAATAATAAAAAAGATGTAAAATTTGATTTATAATGAGATTTCAATATGTAGAAGATAATGAACGGTTTGGATCGGTTGTTTGAAGCATGAAATGCAATAACGAATCCGTAGCACGAAGTGCATCTGTGCTATGCATAGTGAAAGGCAAAAGTACCGGGCCGGATTTCAAAGGACCGGACTTGACGGGTTTGATAGAAGGGCCGCATCGGACCGGATTAAGAAAAAAGGTCGAGATGAGACGGGTTAGACGGGTTTGTTTTTTTGAAATACGAGACCGGCCCTTATAAGTTCTCGGCTCTTCTAGTCCTTCTAAAATAATACTAATATTTCATTTTTTTAATAGTTTTTTAATCTCTATCGTCCCATCATTATCAAATAGTCACTACTATTAAACGATTAGGTCGGATCCGGCCCTTCAACATCCGTCTTTGAAAAAAATTAGACCCGACCCTTTCAAAATCCGGCCCTTCTAGATCCTTGTCCATCGAAATGTCCTTCGAAAGGCCGGTCCGGTCCGAATTTAAGGACGGTCTTCCAAAGGACGGGCCAAGGGCAAATGATTTTTGGACTATCACTAGCTATGCATAGTATTTTAGCAATCCTCATAATAATTAATGGACAAAAAATGACATGATAATACAATGAATTTATTATAGAATGAAAATTTTCTTTGACATTGGTTGAGTTCAAATTTTTTTTGTGCCTTGTTTAAAATTTTAAATTCAGCGATGATATGTGAATTTTATAACCCAATTTGGTGTACATTATGATTGGGTGCACTAATTATTGGCTCAAAATTATAATATTCCCTGTCATTGCAATACTTTTCACGAAAACTTCAAACACGTGACAATTAAATTCAAAACCTTAAAACACAAAACAAATTAACATTTGAAAATTACTCTTATGCATAGCTTCTAGTATCTTGATTTGAACTCAAAACGCTTTTGTTTAGGCAAGCTTCAACGATATGTGATGATGATTGAATATTGTTTCCATTAGTGAACAACATGTCGGCCCAAAGACCAAGCAAAAATGCACCAATTATGTATCTGCAGTATTATTTAATTTAAATGATGAATTAAGTTTAATTTCAGAAACTAACAAAACTGTTGCAATTTCAATGTTGTAATGTAATCCTAAAATCGATCCTGCGTGTAAATTGCCGAATAGTGACAGTAAGGCTGCGTTTGGATATAGGAAGAAGGAAGAAGAAGAAGGAAGAAGGAAGAAAAAAAATTATAAACAATTCAAACTCTTCACAAAATTACACACTTCCCAATACTTCTTTCCACTTCTTCCCACACCTATCCAAACAGAGCCTAAGTGTGACAGCTAAAAGGGAAAACTCAAAACTATTTTTAATCAGTAAAAAAAATGATATGAATGAAGTTCACATCTCGCTTTTAATGCACTAAGGGGGCGTTTGTTTGTGTAGTAAGGGGTTGCATAAATTAAGGATGCCTAAGTGTTTATGTAGTGTTATGTAATAGATGTTTGGTTGTGTAGTAAGGATGACTAGCTTAATGCATTCATGTCAAAAGACTAAAATGCCCTTATATTCATGCCTTTAATTAATTATTATTCTTAAATTTATTCTTAATAATTAATATTACTTGTTAAATATTATTAATTATAATAATTAATTTTTATTATTGATTATGATTTTTTAATAATTATTGTTGCTTATTAAAAATTATTAATTATTTGTTAATTATTAATTATTAATGATAATAAAAAATATAGAAATGATTTAAGGTGCAATAAAGTGAAAATTTGAGAAAAGTTTTTTTGAATAGCACATGTTTGGGGACCCGAATCCGGTGTAGCGCGGGACACCGTGTAGCACGCGTACGAGCCGTCTGATCTTGATCGGACGGTTCATTTTTTACGAGCCTATCAATCTAGGTTACATGCACGGAGCTCCCTTGTCCATTGGATCTTGATCAGACGGCTCTGATGCCGCGCTACACGGTGTGCCGCGCGGCACCAGATCTGAATTCCATGTTTGGGAGAACGGGAACTGGAAACTGGGACTCCCCAAACAAACCCTGTCCCACAGTAACAAGAAACTGGGGTTAATTTCCAGTTCTCTGAAATCGGGGAACTTAGAACAAGGAACAAAACTGGATTTAATCCCCAGTTCCTTGTTCGCCGTTCTGTCTCCCACTTTCTTTTAAATCAATATTTTTTTTTAAAAAAAAAAGAGTAAGTCAAAAGTAATTTTATACTTAATATTACCCTACTCGTGAAACACGCGCAATAACAAAATTACCTCGTCTCGTTTTAAGGGGTTAAAAAGGAGGGGACCACCTTATTAATTGCGGAAATGACACGATATTGGAGTTATTGCGATAAACTGTTAACAGTTAACTGCTACTAATGCGGATCATCCAGGTTCCTCTCCAATTAGCGGAATTCAATGAAGGTCTCAACCAGATTTAACATCGTTCATTTTAGAGCCGAAATTATTTAATATAAAAATTCAGACACCAAAAAATTTAATAGAAAGAATTATTTATTTTTTTTAATAAAAAGAAAGTTCCAACGCGTTTATAAAACGCGCCTCTCTCTCTCCTCTCGAACGCGTTTTATAAACACGTTACAAGCCTTAAAACGCGTTTATAAAACGCGCTAGAAGGCTGAACTTTCGGAATAGTTAAAACGCAATTAACGCGTTTATAAAACGGGTAAGAAGGCTTCTTACCCGTTTATAAAACGCGCTGGGAGGGCAATATTCCAACTTCTATCACTTCGATCAAACTTTAATCATTTCGATCGAACTTTAGTCATTTCTGTCTATAAGTTTGTGAATTTATAACCGCGTTATTTGAAGTTATATAAAACTATACATTCTCGCAGAATTGAAATCGTCCACAACAGATTATCTCTTACAATTTAAAAACCTATCAATCAAATCCAAAAATGTCTACAATTACAATATATGTCAACCAATGTCCAACTTTTGGTGCTTCTTACTTTCACATCGGTTGTAGTATGCATACCACATTTGCTGATATTCGAAATGAATTATACAGCAGGCTACAGATTTTAGAAACCCAGTACACTTTGAATATCCATGGTCGTTACAACGAAATTGTAAATGGGAGATATGAATCGCTATTTCTTCCTGTAAATTCTGAAGATCAATGGCGCCTTTTTTACCACGAGACATTCGAGACGAGAGGGTTACCGATTATTGAGTTGCATGTTGATTTCATCCCCGTATATGGCACGGGACCAGATCTGAACCTAACACCCCTTGACGAGCCCGGTAGCAGTGAGCCAAACACTTCCTTAAAACTTATGTGTGGCCAGCAATCCACCCCTTACCAATACACTGGCGAACAGTCCGTTCCTACGCAAGACAATAACACATCAGGAGATGAAGTCGAGGTTGCCGATGGTGATGAAGATGAGGGTCCGGCGACTTACTCCGACCTTCCTACCGGAGAAGAATATACCGATGTGGAGGACTTCTCCGAGAGAGAAGTGCCTTTTTATGCAAACTGCGACCAGCCATACGTTTCAGGAAGGACGGACTTGCACCATCCTGTAAGTGAATTGTGTGATATTTCCATGTTTGAGTATGTTGGTATGCCGGAGCGTAGTTTAGGGCCACAAGGCGAACTTGCTCCTGATAAAAGATTCGGTTCCAAAAAACAACTAATTCTAGCTGTCTGTGATGTTTCATGCAAAACAAATCGAGAAGTTCGAACGGAAACTAGCAATAAACAAAAAATTGTAATGGTTTGCATGCAAAAACCGAATTGTAAGTGGCGATTGTATGGTAGACGTGAGAGTTATAATACAAATTGGAAGATCTCTACCAATCCAAATGAGCATATTTGTTCGAGACCCCCGGGCCAAAAAGGTCACGCAAACCTTACAGCTAGTCTCATTGCCGAACACGTTAGGGATGAATTGAAAAAAAATTTAGGAAAAAGTGTCCAGGACATAGGAAGCCTCATAAGGGCTAGATATCCACGTATTGAACCGACTTATAACAAACTATGGCGTGGGAGGGAGCGAGCGTTGGAGCAATTGTTTGGGTCTTGGGAAGGGGCCTACAATAAACTTCCACGCCTTCTGGAGGCAATGAAGGCGACGACCCCAGGAACGAAATACACAATAGTTTCTTGGCCTACAGACGATCCTAACGTTGGCGTCTTCAAGATGGCAGCCTGGGCTTTTGGTCCGTGCATAGAAGCGATGAAATATGCCAGATCTGGTCCCGTGCCATATACGGGGATGAAATCAACATGCAACTCAATAATCGGTAACCCTCTCGTCTCGAATGTCTCGTGGTAAAAAAGGCGTCATTGATCTTCAGAATTTACAGGAAGAAATAGCGATTCATATCTCCCATTTACAATTTCGTTGTAACGACCATGGATATTCAAAGTGTACTGGGTTTCTAAAATCTGTAGCCTGCTGTATAATTCATTTCGAATATCAGCAAATGTGGTATGCATACTACAACCGATGTGGAAGTAAGAAGCACAAAAAGTTGGACATTGGTTGGCATATATTGTAATTGTAGACATTTTTGGATTTGATTGATAGGTTTTTAAATTGTAAGAGATAATCTGTTGTGGACGATTTCAATTCTGCGAGAATGTATAGTCTTATATAACTTCAAATAACGCGGTTATAAATTCACAAACTTATAGACAGAAATGACTAAAGTTCGATCGAAATGACTAAAGTTTGATCGAAGTGATAGAAGTTGGAATATTGCCCTCCCAGCGCGTTTTATAAACGGGTAAGAAGCCTTCTTACCCGTTTTATAAACGCGTTAATTGCGTTTTAACTATTCCGAAAGTTCAGCCTTCTAGCGCGTTTTATAAACGCGTTTTAAGGCTTGTAACGTGTTTATAAAACGCGTTCGAGAGGAGAGAGAGAGGCGCGTTTTATAAACGCGTTGGAACTTTCTTCTTATTAAAAAAAAATAAATAATTCTTTCTATTAAATTTTTTGGTGTCGGAATTTTTATATTAAATAATTTCGGATTTTAGAGAGTAGAGAGTGCAGTTCGATTGGAGCACATCTATAAACAAATGTCCGGTTAGGTAGTTTGTACAATTTTTGTAATAGAAGATTAGATCAGATCAGACCTGTACGATCTGAATTTGACCGGTTGGATTGTCTCTCTACATTCGATATATTACATTCATATGGAGAGGAACCGATCGATTGTGGGAGGATACAACGTAATGTGATTTGTTACCGATGATAATTAAAATTTTATGTTTTAGTTGTCTGTACAGCTGTACTTTTACTTGTGCACAAAAATTAATATATATTAATATTATATGTTACGGATTTTTTTAACTTTTATTTTTTTAAGATTAAATTTTTTTGAAAATTATAATTGAGACATGAAAAATAAGAAAAATATAAACATTCGTTTTGTTTTCTTTTTGAAAATTATGACCTACATCTCAGCTACAAGTTGACTAGAACTTTTAACGAGCTATTCATTGCGTGAGGCTTCAGCAAACTTTTTTTCAAAGTAAAAATTTGAGATTAATAAAAGTAGCATCCCCACTTCTGCAAAAATTCTTGAAAGCTGTCTAAACTTTGAAACCAAGCATTCAGAATTATTGCCCGAGTGCATGCGGTAAATAATTGTCATCTATTCGATTGTTATGGGCAGTGGCAAAAAAACCTTTTTTTTTTTAAATAAGCCAACAATACAATTTACATATTTTATATCACAATTTTAGTATAAATATAATAATTTTAGACGTCCAGGTCAATAACTGATAATATTTTGCAAATATATTGGAGTCAATTTGTTTTTTTTTATAAATTATATTAATAACAATAAAAAATGGGTCAAAACCTTCCATTTTGATTTCAATCTTGCGACTTCAATTTTAGATGTATTTTTTGTCATCAACCGGTTCAAAAGCTATTTTTTAATTTTAGATCGATTTAATCCTATATGTTCACTTACATTTGCAAAGCTTGAATAAGTAATTCACTTAGGAGTTTGACCTGAAACAACAGGGGAGGATCCTGTTTCTAGGACTGAGAGTGGCAGGGGATATGCTTACACCACGCACTGTCCTATTCTTCACGAGAGACCAGATAGGCCTTCATGTGATTTTCAGGGCCTTTTTATGAGCCCAGTTGGTCATAGTACTTTTTCTTCTGACTTCTATCTGTTAGGTGTTGATATGATGGAGGGTCAGGGTTCTCCTTGGGTTCCTGGTCCGTTGAGGGTTCAGGGAGATTTGGAGTGGAGTCCTGCTAGTGGACGGATTCCAATCCACGTCCAATCCAGTCCAATAATAGAGGATTAATATTCATGACCGAACCACGTCCATAATAGTTGCTAATGTTCCGTCCATGTCCAATTCATCCATAAACCAATTAACGTCTATATAGTGTCCACGAATTATCCATGTGGACGGAGTTTTGAACCAATTCAATTAGTTAACATAATATATGGGGCTATTTAAACCAATTCGCGTGCACATTTAGTCCATGGACCTCATCTCTTGACCATCTAGAAATCCGACGGTTCAAACATAATGCTACAACTTGTATAGAAATCCGACGGTACCTACCTCTTTTATTTTGCATAGTTCTTGAATCCTGACTAATCTAGACCGTCTACCAAAAATCAAACATATTTAATTAGTAGGAAACTTCGCAATTATGATCGTCCAATCTTAAATTCACGGTCCGGATCAGATAGTATTATCTAATTATACCCACGAAAACAAAGACGATCCAAACCTAAATTATTTGATTCGGCATTTGACTGAAATATTTTTTTCCCTTTTTCCAGAGAAACTAATATTTGTATATATATATATATTATTTAAAAAACAGTAATTAGTAACAATAAATAACAGAAAAATGCAACAATTTTCTCAGTTCAAGCGTGGAAGTGAGGAAGAATTTCAAAATACAAAGCAAGTAAAGGATTTACAAGAAGCTTATCGGATCTGAATCGAAAAAGAAAGCTCCGAAACTGATTCTCCTTTTGTCAAGTCGAGAGATCTACCGATCTCAGATCCTCTTTGCGAAATTGAATCCTCTGATCAAAGGTTTTGTTTAAAGAAATATTATAAAATTCCGAGATTGTCTTGGCGTTGTCGCCGTCGGACGAGACGGAGCGGAGGAGGAGGAGTACGGAGGGTACGGTGGAGGGAGGAGGAGGAGGTAGATGCGTAGGAAGGAGAGAAGGGATTCGAGGGAGAGAGAGAGAGGTGCAACAGTGGCGACTCGAGTCACTCGACAGAGCTTGAGGAGGCGTGACAATGGCGGAATTCAATGGGAGAGGCGCAAGTGTTCTTTTGGAGAAGAGAGAGACGTGCGACAGCGATCATAAATTGGTCCAGAATTTGTCCATAGTTTATCACAGTTTGTCCACAATTTATCCTGACTTGTCCATATAATTTTTTCTAATTGGATTTGGAATGGACTGAAGTCCAGATCGAAAATAGTCCATCCATAAAATGTTCAATGTTGTCCAGCCCATATTATCCATGGACTGTCCAGTCCACTAGCAGCACTAGGTCAGATTGAGTGGACCTGGCAAGCAAGATTCTCTAGTTCCAGAGTTTGAACTGCCATGGCTTTTTGCATAAAGAATGTGTCTTGTCTTTCATCGGAGCTGCAAGGGCTAGCTCCTCTTCTTTTTCTCATTCTTCTTCAGTAAGTCTCTCCGCTCCGCGCCTGTAGCTGAACACCTTTCAAGTAGCTAGTAGCTGCATTCCTGTTCCGCTTCTCTAAAAGCCCCCGACCCTTTGCACAGAATCCGGAGTATCGGATCATGTACGATGGATGAGTCCCCCTTTTTATAGGATATGCTCAAAGATCACTAGGAGAAATGAGAACCCTTATCTCTCTGAATCTCTTTCCTGTAGCTAGTCGCTGATAGGTTGTCTTTCTCATCTTCTTTCTTACCTTCCAACTCATAACTGGAGGGTTCAACTTGGTAGCTGGAATTCTAACTACGTAACCGAGAAGCGAAAGCTACAAAACATTTACGATCTATTGAGGCAAACACCCGTAATTTGTTCTTGTTGTAATTTTTACTTAAATTCGTTCGGACAATACATTTGTTTAAACCACATACGCATTTCGATCATGTTTGGTTACGAGCTCCGCGCTTGCCTCCGCTGTCGCCTTGTCAAGACCTACGATCAGGTTTGCTTCCCCTTTCAATCTCATTCTCCTTTCATTGTTCCAACTAGGGTTTATATGTTGGTTTGCTGCTACTTTTAGTTGTTATTCTTTCATTAAATTAGTTAAAATTTCGTGGATTTGACCAAGGAGTGTTATAATCATGAGTTTGATTGGGTACTGTAGTACTAGTACTCTTCTTGTTTTTTGATGCTTTTTTTTTATATAGATGTCAAGTAGTAAAACTCATGTTGAGAAAGAGGATTTCAATACTTAAAAAAGCATGAAACATCACATAATTTATCCAATAGATTTAATTCGTTGGTTCTAAGAATAAAATATTAGACAACTATCTAATGTTTTGTATGGTTAATTTTTTTTTTTTGGAAAAAATGTGAATGTGAGCACAAAAACAACTATCTAAATATTTCCATTCAGATGAAAAACCAACAATTGAATACCTTTTAATCTTGAGATTAATATCTCCCCGCATATCAAAAAAAAAAAAAACAATTTAAGATCAACGATCTGAATTATTTTTCTACTTATCAGGTGGTGGATAGATTCTTGGACTAGTATTAAATCAAAGTTATAGGTTTAAGATCGGATGGAGAATTCGTTCTAGATTCCACATATCTAAATTTACAAAATTAGACCCATCTTTGTTTTTTTTTTAACAAGGTCTATTTATATATGTTTAATCTACGCTGAATCATGCAGCATGGCAGCATCCATGGATCATGACTGCAATTCGGCATGTGTATTTATAACATCCGCGTGTTAGAAAAAGCATATGCACGTGCAATGGGGTGGAACCATTGGAACTTTGGAAGAGATCAAGAGAAGGATCACAGTGCTAATTAATTAATACAAGATGCCAACAAACTTTTAAAGCAACAACTAGCTCGGCTCTTACAAAAAAAATAATAATAATAATAATAATAATAATAATAAGGAACATTACAGCTTTTTAAGAACCCCAATTCACATGATGATGCTCTTTTGATGGGTTTGGCGAAAACGTTCTTCAAGTTGAAGGAAATAAATTGGTGAGTGAGAATAGAAGTTCTATATCTTTTTAAGTTTAAATATATATATTTTTTAAATATGCTAAATTTTATTTGGAAACCGTATTCGACTATTTGGGTGAAATTTTTATTTTGAAAACAAAACTATTTCACCGAGTGTTGCGTCGCATATCTATATTTAACTAAGATTAAATGCTCCCACGATTAGTTAGTTTTTTTTATTTTTTTTTTTAAGAGCAGTATTATCTCGTGCATGTGGTCATAATTTACAATAACAATTTATCAAAGTCTCGTGAGGTGATGACTGATGAGGATCGTTTGAGAATAATACTAGAATTAATTACTTGAGATTAATAAATAAAGTTGGTATATATTTTGGAGAATAAAATTTTAATATGAATTTATCTAAATTAGTTTTAATTGAAATTAAAAATTAATTTCAAATAATCTCGTATATCCAAATGCAACATAATTTCTTTAAAAAATGGGTATACATTTTGGAGCTGGCGTGGCTGCAACAGAATTTGAAACAAAAAGAAACAACTCCGCTTTTCGGTTTTTTTTTTTAAGAGAGATTGACAGCGAACTGTTAATGCATCCGCTTTTCGGTTTTAAGGCCCATGACTTTTGCCTCTAGGTCCATTGTAAATGGGGACTTTTTTCCAAAAGGGCCGAACTTAATATAAAATTTTCTGTCAGGGCTCAACTCCTTTTAATATTATCTAAAAGAGCTTTTAGTAAGCTTGTGCGCCAGAATTATTTTTTATCTTTGGTCTCAGAGCATGGCCGACGCCTAGGGGTGAAAACGGTAGTCGTTTCGATCGTTATTTCGTTTCGTTTCGTTCTAAACGGAACGGTAACAGTCCAAAATTTCGGTTTCGTTTATGGAACGGAACATTTAACGCAAATATAAACTCAATTTCGTCTCAAAACAGAACGGTTAACGAAACGGAGCTGTTTCGTTATCGTTTATTTCGTCTATTTCGTTTAGAATTGTACGGTATTACTATTGAATTGATTATAGAGTAGAGATGACGGAGATAACGATGGGATGAGACAAAAATTAAGTTTGCCAAAGTCATTCTCCGCCGATCGGATATCACATCTCCTCTCTCTCTCGCACAGTCGGATGCCTGTACCACCTCTCTCTCGCCTCTCCCCCCTCTCTTTGCCACTTCCCTCTGACCCTCTCGCACCAGAGCCCTGAACGAGGATGGCACGCCATTTCCCTCTCGCATCAAAGCCCTGAGCCCCCTCTCTTAGTCCCTCTCCTCTATCTCCTCACCTCCTTTACCTCCTCTCGCTCACCAAACCCCATCACCGGAAAAGGAGAACCCTAGATCGAAGATGCCTCCCCCTTTCGCCAAGTCTCAGCTGCGTCCCTGACAGCAGCTGGTGGTGGCCTGAATTCGTGGCTGAAGGATTAATGCACTGAGATTGAGTCGTTGGCCCCTTCAGCGACACTTCTTTTCAGCTCTTACCGTTGTTGATAAACCATTGTCTTCCCACTTTCTCAGTCCTTTTCTTTTTTGATTCTTCAATTTTTTTTTTATCTCTTTTTTTTATTTTCATGGTTATGGAAAACTTGATAAATTTATCTCTATTCTCAGTCCTTTTTTGTAAAGCCAAATTTTTAGTGTTCATTTTAAAAATACTCATTCGCTTTTTTCTGTTTGTTTTTTGGTATCTGGATATTTCCCAAAGTTTCTTGGTTTTTTGTATTTTTCATTTAGCATGTACGAAATAGCCTTTTGTATTTTCTATTTAGCAGATACATGTTATAGCCAGTAAACTTTTAGCATGCTCATTAATAATCCTATCAAGTTTCTTAAGTAGTAAAAATTAATTGCAGATAATTATCTAAATCTAATGTTTATTGCTATTTGATTTTCTCTGTTTCAGAGGCTATTGAAGTCCCAATTGTAGTTGATGATAAAGAACTTAGTTCAGAGGAGGATTGATCACCACCATCCACCAGCCTTCATAGGGGTGTTTTACAATTTGATAAGTATGTTTTGAGGTCTGTACAATATGGGTGTTTTAGGAACGAAATAATTCTTAGTGGTTACTTTGATAAGTATGGTTTTTTGAGGTTAACTGTACTGCGGAATTGTGCAAATACTGCTGTATAGATCAATTATGTATTTCTTATTTGTGGAAGTGTGGAAAACTGAATGTGATAAACGGTCATAATATTTAAGCGGTTTCTTGCGTTTTGGTCGTTAAAATGAACGCAACGGACAACGCAATTAAATACTCTTGCGTTTAAAAACAGAAACGCAACACGCAAGAGGGGAAAATTTTTCGTCTCAAAACGCAACGACTAACGAAAGTGTCTATTTTCGTGACTGTTTAAGACGTTATGCAGGCCTACCGACGCCGTTATCCACCGAAATTATGGAAAGAAATAAATATGCTCATATATCGTGTTATTCAAAATATAATATTAAAAAGTTTCTGACATAATTAAAGACGGAAGACTTAATAAAATACTATTTGCAGCATTGTCACTCAAATGACAACCGTTTAATTAGGTGGATGATTGATTCTATGTTGGGTGTTTTTGGCAAAATAGAAGTTAGTACGGTTAGTGGTATAAGGCTAGTATTTTTTGGAGTTAGAGGGGTAGAATGGTGAGGGTAGTGTTCTCTAAAATGACACGACACGATGTGCGTGTTGATACGACATGACACGACACAAATACAAAATTGGCACGACACGATCATGTTAACATGTCGTGTTGGGACATTAGAAAGTTTGACACGACACGATTCAACACGCAACATGACACGAACATGAATTAACACGATACCTCAACACAAATTTAATTATTAATGTTGATTATTTAAGTAAAATTAATAATTTAATTTCAATTTATAATACTACATTATATTATTTACCATCATTTAAATAATTAAATCATAATATTTTCGTAATCTGATTATTAATTTTTATAAAAAAATATCAATAAAATATTTAAACTTAATCAAATAATAAATTATTACGTCACTTTTAATTTTTTAATAATTTTTAATTTAAAAAATAATGAAATAATCTGACACGATTAACACGACACAACATGATTGTGTCAGTCGTGTTGTGTCAGAATATGTGTTGTGTTCCATCTTCTCACCACTAAACACGACACAGCACGACACGACACGACACGATTAAAAAAGTAGTTCGTGTCAACACGACACGACACGAGACTCTAACACGATCGTTTTTGACACAACACGACACGACACGCACGATTGGAGAACAATAGACGAGGGTAGTGATTTGATAGGATTAGTGCTAACTTAAGATTAGTAAATGTTGTTTGGTGCGGTATTTTAAGATTAATATTTTAAAATTAGCAACTATTAATGATGTAATTATTATTAACTATTATTAATTACTTTAATTATTATATTAATTGTTAACTGTTATTAATTATTAACTACTAATTATTATTAATTATCAGTTATTAATTACTATTAATCATCATTAATTATTAATTATTAGTTATCATTGATTAATGATTATTAATTACAATTAATTATAATTAACTAATAATTATTATTTTTACTTATTAAATATTATTAATTTATAATAATTAATTATTTATTATTAAATATTCATAGTTAGATTAATTCCTGCTAAGTATTCTTATTTTACTGTTAGATTAATTAATCTCTCCTTAATAAACAAATTTCTAAAACCGTTCATGTAACCTATTAATTTACAAGCATCTTAATTGAGGGGAAAAAAATGCAACATTTCAATTGCTATTCGCGTGCTTGTTGGTGGATAACTGAACCGGACGTATTCCGAGACTAAAGACAAAAAATATATATTGCACACACATTACGGAAGGCCCTTTTTAGATAATATTAGAAGGTGTTGCGCCCTAATGAAAATTTTATTATTAAGTTCGGCCCTTTTGGAATGAAGTCCTGTAAATGGACAGTCCAATAAAGATCAGACACTAGCGCACGCATCTTAAAGCAAGAAACCAAGCAATTTTGTATACCAATCAATTTGGCATTTGGGAACAAAAACATTTGAGAATATCCGATCCAACAAGCATCCTGCTACTTTCGCAGTTCTGCTGAGTTCAATATTCCTGGCTTCATGTTTCATGCTCATATGTAGACGGTGTAAAGCGGGTCTCTGAGCATAAGTTGGAAATTTGAAAGTAGAGTTGCTCTTTTTTCTTTTGAAACAACCTTTGGCATTTCAGGCTTTCAAAATGTCTATCATATCAATAAGATGTGATGTGCTAATTTTGTATTTTTAGACCAAAATTTCTCCATATTATATCTTGTGACAATTATTGATTTCATTTTTATTTTTGTCAAACTTATTATATAGAAATAATTTTTTTGGATGAAAGTTATTTTCTATTTTATTAATTATATAATTCAATGCTTTAGTAGTCTTTTTCAGAACTCATTTTCAAGTTTGATTTACTTTTGTATAGCATTACTTATGGAACATGCATTTTAATTTTCTTTTGAAATTATTGATTTATCATATTGTTTTTTGTTTTTTTATTTATCATATTTTATAATTATTCATTTCGTCTCTACTTCACTTGGACTAAAAACCAACTACAATCCATACAAACAATATATTTTATGCTTCATATTATTCGCAAAATTTAATGTTTCGTGTAACAAGTTTTTCGAAAAATTTACCTTCTTTTAATTTATTAATTTTCATAAAGTTAGATTCAAATAATAATTCTTAATTTTGAACCTTTCTTAATCTCAGTAGCTTTTACGGTGTGCAATTGTGTTCCAGTTATATCTCGTCTTTTCAACCAGCTCGCTATACGGATGCCTTCACCAACAATCCATACAGGAACTCAATCTCCATGGTATAATCAATTCAACTTCTCCGATCCAAACTCTCTCTCACGCTCTCCAAATTTTGCCAATCACCATTCTCCCATCCAAACCCTATTACTAGTACCACCTCCTCTCTCTCTCTCACTTCGCCATGACAACCTATGGCACGATCCCTATAAGCTCCTCCAATCCATCGGCGCCGACGACCTCCTCGCCTCTCGACTACATCCACCGTGCAAAGGCGCGCGGCGCGTCCGCTCTCGCCACGCGTCGCCCATGGCGCGAACTCGTCGATCTTTCCTCCTTCGGCCTCCCTCCTTCCCTAGGCGAAGCCTACCTCCGTCTCCGCAACAACCTCATCTACTTCGCCATGAACTACGCCATAATCATGCTCTTGATCGTTTTCCTCTCCCTCCTCTGGCACCCGATCTCTCTCATTGTCTTCGTCGTTACCATGATCGCGTGGCTTTTCTTCTATTTCTTGAAAGATGAGCCTTTGGTTGTCTATGGGACAGAGATTAGCGATTCAGTTATTCTGTTGGTGCTTGCTGTGGTGACTTTGGTGTTGCTGCTTCTGACGAATGCCACGACGAATATACTGGTGAGTTTGTTAATTGGTGTTGTGGTTGTGGTGGCCCATGCGTCATTGAGGAAAGCAGAGGAGAGGTACCTGGAAGAGGAGGCAGCCGGGCCGGGTAGGTGGTACTCATCTGTTAGTGAGGTTGTAACGAAGACAGCCGGTACATCTCGGTATTGAGCTTTTCTTTCTTTTAAATTTTGTTTATAGTGTCAGGTGTAGAATGTGTATTTCTTGGCATCACTTCCACTTGTGTTTTCCTTCTTGTTCATTTGGGGATGTGAATTAATTTTGTTTTAAATTAGGGTTGGATTTTTGGGACAAGATGGTTTCTTTATTTCGGTCCAAATTGGGGAATGGATGGAATTTGATAGGATATTTGTTGAATTGTCAGTTATTCTATCCAATTACACGTAGATAAGTCATTTTTTGAGCTATTTTGTTCAAGGTTTTGCATTGAGTTTATTGTTAGCTGAGGTATGGATTGGATGAAATTGTACATGTGCAATTAAACATTTCGTTAGCCTTTGTAATGGTTTGAACATAGAACAATTTATTAACATATCCGCAAGATTCATTTGCGAAAGAAGAATACATCGCAAATTGAATTTGGTATCAGTTTGTAAAAATTGTTTTGAAACGAATTTTGTATGCCTTATTGTTGCTGAGACATTACATTACAATTGAAATCTGTTGTAGAAGTTTGCATTAATAGGATTAATTTGGAGATACGTGAATCTTACGGTTCTTTATCTGGCTTGATACCTGTCTTTATTAAGATTAGTCAATGAAGAACTTTTTAAGTTAGGGAAATGTGCAAGAGAATTTGGGAAGCATGATAGTTACAGATTAATGATTGGTGTAAAAATTAAGTTTTTTCTCATTTTAATAATTAGCGACTCAGATGTTTCTAAAATAATAAACTAAGGAGCTGAGAAGAATGAACTGGACTGGTGTGTAAAGTGAATGATATAATTTCAAATTTTGTTAGTGAAGAATATACTGGTTAAGTTCTCCAGGGACCTGATTATTGATTATTGTAATTGTAAAGGGTAAATGAACCTATTTTGATTGGTCACTCCGGATCAAGTGTAGGTATCAACCTGTAATAAAATATGCCAGTTGTCTGATTTCAGCTATACATTTTAATCCTGCTTTTCTTAACATAATAGCTTTTTATTAAAAACTATCAGGGATTTCTTTTTAATTCTTTGAAGTTTGAGCATTCATCTATTTTATATTTGTTTTTGTTGAGCGCTTAATTAAATTCGAGTAATGATTCTGCATGTATCATTGGTATATGCTTTTCAATGCGCCAGCTGTCCCTTATTTTTTATTCCAGAGTCCAGATTATCATCTTTTTTTCCAATTTACATGAGTTGTTTTTTTTTAAATGCAAAACAATTGACTTAAATCAATCGTTGTCAACAGTGAATATGATGTTGAAAAATCCAACAAGAAACAGATAGCATGAAGGTATAAAATAATCCTCTAAAGAAAAAATATTGTGAATCTGGATAGATTTTGCTCGGCAATACTTCTGAGTTCTGAAAGTTAAGATGCATTTACTGTGTTATAGAGAAAAATAAGGGATGCGTTTGATTGCACAAGGGTAAGGATAAATAAGAAGAGGGAAGAGAGAAAAGGAAATAGAAATAATAACTTAATTAGAGAGTAGAAGTTATATTTTATTCTTCAACAATAGTTATATTGTGTATTGGGTATAAAAATAGATGATAATGTAATTAGATTGTGTACTCTCTTATGTATCATTATATCTCATCATAAGTGAATAATGACTGTACTCGATTTTATCAGGTGTGTTTGTTATGTTTTGAATAAGTCTTATTCCGAATAGGATTTATTCGGGATGAAATCAAACGCGTTTTGAATAAGATTTATTTCGAATAAGGGCTTATTCAACTCCTTATTCTAATACCATCATAAAGTTAGAACAAAAGTTAATAAGACGAGAGAGGAGAGAGGAGAGAGAGGAGAGAAAAAAGCTTATTTGAAAAATTGAATAAGCTTATTTGAAAAGTTGAATAAGGTAATTCGAAAAGTTGCCAAACACACCCGTTTAGATGAATCTCCACAACTAGATAAAGTATTTTTAAATCTTATACCATCTTGTGGTTAGTGAATTGCAATCTTGCCGTATCGTGGTGTGTCGTGGCAAACACGGTCGTGTTTGGTACCGTATCGTGTCGTGTTGACACAGGTCGGATTTGAAATCGTGTCGTGTCGTGTTAAGTAGAGAAAAAGGTCGATATGCCACAGAAATTGACACGTCGTGTTGACACTATACAATACACCCGTGTCATCATTTTATTTTTCTTCTAAAAATAGCTAAATATATTTTAAAATTATAGAAAAAACGAGAAAAAATTAGATTAAATTTTATAAATCGGTTATATAGTTGACAAAAAATAATTTGATAATAATTCATGATGATACGATATAATAATTAATTAACTAGATAATAAAATACGAATTACATAATATTAATTAGTTGGAAATTTTTAATTATAGTTTATGTATGATAGTTTTTTCCTTAAAATTCAAATCATCCTTAATTTTTATAATATATTAATATTTTATAATACTTTTTAAATTTTAAATTTTAAAATAAAGTAAAATTGTGTTGTGTCGTGTTGTGTCAAATCGTGTCGTGTTGAATCATGTCGTGTTAAACCTTTCCAGTTTTCTGAAAATGCTAATACAACACAGTTTTAACATGACACACCAATACAGTCGTGTTGTGTTGAATCCGTACATGTGGCGTGTCGTGTTGTGGAAACACAAGTATGTACCGTGTCTGTTAGGAAAGTGCATAATTTTGAAAATTTATGTTAATTACACCTAATTAACCATCCAAAACACCATATGCACATAAGGATCTAGTGCTAAGTCAATTGACACAAGAGAATAGGAAGGAAATCGATACCTCATCCAATATAGTAATTGGATGGCTCGATCCATGGCATGGGAGTTGGTGGCGAGCCTCCATGCGCCTCCTCCTTCGTCGGTTGATCGGTCTCGAGTCCACCAAGGAGGTTAACCATAATCTTCAACTCTTGTGCTGGCAAGAGGAAGAAACAAGCTAATCCCTCTAGGTTTCTGTTAGGAACTCAAGTCCACGTGCAATTTTAATTTTAATTAACATTTAACAAAGAATTAATACGCACGATTAACGGATCTAGTTATTCAAGTAGTTAACATATTAAAAGGAGAAGCGGTAGGAGGTTACCTCTTCCGAAATCGTATTCGGAAGGCTCGAATCCAATCTCTTGGAGTCGGTGGCGTGCTCGTCACCCTCGCGACTGCCTCCGGTTGCCTCGAGTCCACCTAGAAGATTAACCAAAGCCTCAAGACAAGTGCTAGCAGACGATAACTAATTCCCTTTTTCGTTTCTTCGCACGTTTAACAGTTTAACTGGAAGAAGGGACGCTCAACGCATGAGCTAGGGAGAGAGATGGAGGCGTGCACACAAGAGAAGAATAAATTCTGTTCTTGTGAGAGCCGCCGGCCATGGAGAGAGAGAGGAGAGAGAACATTAGGTCAAGCCCTCTTTCTATAAACAATACTGCTATATATGCAGCCTTTTTTTCTCTTCCAATTTTTGTCTGGACAAAAATACCCCTCAAAATCCGAATTTTTCAAAATTTATGTGGGCTAATCCACATGATATAATGGCCCATTAATTTACTCTATTAATCCATCTCAAATCGGGCTTTTAATTAACTGATTAAACAAAAGACCGATTAGCTCAGTAAAATAAAATTGCGTTGAACGAATTTAATTATTAACATATTAATAATTAATTTGGAATTAGCATATGCATTATATTATTTCTATATGATCCTCTTGAGTTAATTAATTATAACGGTTTGTAACGGTATATAATTAATTAATCAACTTATCATATTTTCGCAGTACTCGCTGCTGCGAATAAATAAATAATACACGTTTGGTTAAAGTCCTATTTATGTGACCCTTTGAGGATTTATGCTACGTTGGTCATGAAAATAAATCACCATTTATTTCCATTAATCATAAGCGGTATCTAGCAACACGTTATGATTCCCAATTCGCATAAATAAATACTGTACTAATACAGTACTTCAATCCTGCATAAGAAAAAATATCTTATTGTTTTGATTCCTATGTCACATGATATCCTTGTATAATCCAAGATAGGAATGTGTCATTCTTGCAGATTATACGTTTCTTGATCTAGAGTTGATCGCCTAGTTGCGCGCATACGATCCAACTCCATCAAGGGGCCCAGTAGATATCATCACTCACTAGATGAACTAATGAGGGACATACGGTTATCTTGATGAACAGTTTCTCCCCGCACAATTCAAGAGACATAAATAAAGTCCGTATAGCAGCCCTTATCAGGAATCAGCGTTAGACGATATTTATAGAACCTATCCTCATGTGGAAAAACTGAACCATCTCAAACTCAGAATCAAATACCTATGAAATAAATAATGACACATAACACAATCCATATATTTATTTCATTGGATCATGTCTTGTGCTATGTTCCAATAACATACACATATGCAATTAAGTCGGTAACTCCTTACCCATGATTTGTAGAACTTAATCATCACTTAACTTGCATACTAGTCTTATCTGATAATTAATGTTCCTTGTTAATTATCAAGACTATGGACTCTTTAGAGATATTATTGTCATTCTGACAAATGATCCACAGAGATCTACAATTCAGATCCTCAACCTGAATGATCTGTCAATAATAATCTCTAGGAACAAATGATCAAGTATCATCAATAACATAAACTAATTATAATAGCTACCAACTGATTGGTTTCTAGGACATATCTCTAACAGTTTCCTCTCTCATTTAGCAATTAACTATTTTAATTTGTGGAGAGGAGTGCTCAACCCATGAGCTAGAAAGGAGAGGAGAGAAGAGATACTTTAGAGATATTTTAATGGTGAAAATTTCGGCCATAGAGGAAGAGGTGAGAGAAAAAGGAGTGGAGGCTAGGGTTTTCCCAAAACTTGACCCCTTTATATAGTGCTTTCTTCACCTACCTACCACAACAAATTGTGGACAAAAATGCCCTCTTGTGGTCGGCCCCTATTGAGGCTTTTGTGGGCTACACCAAGTGTGTTAAAAGCCCATTAATTCAATCCTTTTAATTGCTCATTCAACCAACCTCAAATCAGACTTTTATTTAACTAATTAAATAAAGACCCAATAGCTCATTTAATTAAAATATGTTGAACATAATTAATTATTAACTTATTAATAACTAATTTGGGATTAGCATATGCATTGATTTATTTCTATATGATCCCTTTGACTTAATTAATTATAACGGTCTGCAACGCTATACAATTAATTAAGGGGAAATTGTTTTTATGCCACTCCAAAAGAAGGAAATTGTGAAAATGCCACTCAAAAGTTAATTCTTCTATAAATGCCACTATGACCATATAAAAGTGCTACATGAACCTCAAGAATTGTCCCCAAGAAAAACCAGATGGTATAATCAAACCTGAAAAGGCCGACCTAGAATATTTTTGAAATAAAAGTCATTTAAGAATAAACCAGTAGAAATTCTAAAAATCCTTATAAAAATTTTATTTTCCCTATGAGCGATTGACGCCTCAGCGCGAACAGCACAATTTACAGAGAAACACTCAAAGCAACCGAATCAATCCATTCACCGGCGGTCGGTTTTGTCAAACCACAGGACATAACCGGGAGAACAACAGAAGTCCAATTTAAGCAAAATAACACAATCATACAATTGTTGCTTAAATTGACTGAACAAATCGAGGATCTGAAGGTAGCAGTCAAAAGGCTCGAGGCTGTGAAAGGGAAAGAAGGCACTCAACCTGACGACCTGACTGACTCCCTAGACCAGATCCAGCAACAACTTCAGAAGCTGAGCTTAGGAGAGCCCAGTAAGCCGGTAGTACCAAAACCGAAAGGCAAACTTTTTGTGTTCAAAAACCCAAAAGAAATATTTGAAGCCGAGAAAAAGAAGGTAGCATGAGCAGAACGCAAACAACAATAGAGGCAGCAAGACCATCAGTGTCAGAAAGAGACACAAATCAAACCCCTACTGTTGAAGATCAGATACGTGGCTATCGCCTTGGATCCAGACTTAGATTTGAGGCTCAAAGGAGGCTCCCTGGTCAATCTCGACGGTACCAGCGAAGCCTTGAGTCACAAATGAATCCTGATGCTGAGCTCAACATCTCCCAATACAGACGAGCACAGCAAGTCCCAGCAGAAACTCTGTACCAAGCTGGATGGTCAGAGAGCAGGCACCGAGTATACCAACATTACTCGGATGAAAGAACGTTGGTCACAGATGGCCAGCAAGTGGAGCTACCGTTCATCTCTGAAGAAAGTTTTAACAGACTTTTGCAAGAAGGGCTCCAACATCTGCATATCGGACTAATTATGGTTCGATTGTACACATTGCACAGGCGAAGTGCAGGTGTGAATGCACTAGTGCTAATCAGAGATACTAGATGGCGAGATGATAGAGCTGTCATCAGCTCTATGGAGATGGATCTCACATCTGGGACGCAGTTGGCATATACTGCCCCAGATATGACTCTAAGTATCCGTGACTTCAGAGATCACATTCAACTAGTGATTCAAACTCACGGGTATGAAGGATGGCAAGGTGGAGAGAGTAACCTTTTACTCTCAAGGTCTCTAATTGGGCGACTGTCCAATACAAGCCACACAAATTTCAGATACAATGTTCAGAACGTGGCGGACCACCTGGCAAGTCGAGGAGTTCGGGTCATCCCTGGCTCGCAACGTACAACCACAGAACTCCGTGGAAGGCAGTGGCTTGTGAGACCAGCTGTCATCTCACAAGTTCAGAATCCCCAAGCAGCACGAATTCGAGCAAGGACAGACGGCTCATTGTCTGTCAGATTTTCGGGGTATGCAACAACAACCTCCGAACAAGAAGCCATTCATGGAGAAAATGATGAGGAAGAACTTGAACAAGAATTCATCAATCTACTCACAATAGATGATGATTGGCCATACGAAGATGACCCAGAATTCCCAGAAATCTATTCAGATCCTGAGGAATTCGGTGAAGATGATGGGACTGAGCAAGATGATGGTTCCTTATTAGGAAAATGGTTCTTGGCAATACTAAAGGCTGAACAAACTGAACCAACAGTTGAAATGCTGGAACCAATAAACCCGTATCAATGGTTTGCTATTGAGCAGCTAGATAGCGAAGATGAACTCGTACAAATGACATTTACAGAGTTTAATTGGCTAGAAACCATTGATGCAGAAAGTGAGTGGTTTGAGGAACAAGCCCTCATGATGACTTGTCAATGGGATGAGTCAGATGAAGATGAGACACTCTCTACGGTGCAATTCCTATCTCAATTGGATGCACCGGCAAACCGAGGTGAAGACTTGCTAAGTCTTCTAGCGAAAGGTGGTGGGGAAGATGCTAGTTCCCCAAATGCCAAAACAAAGTGGGACGAGGATCCATTCGAGACGGTTTATATGGTAGAAGAGATGGAATACCCACAATTCAAAAATCTCAAAAAAAAAAGTGGAGACGGTACTCTCAACCGCAGAATCTTCACTCACAAGAATACCACCTGAACCAATCATGGGACCAGCCATGTACCCACCTGGTTCAAGACAATCCCAGAATCCCCAAATCCCGGAGATAAAAGCACGGTTGGGCAATATCCGCGGCGGTTATACTAGGCAAATGAACGAAAGGTTTAATCTGCCAACAGCCCAAGCCAGTCAAGGCACAATCCTGATTTTATCAGAAGATATTGGGCTGTACTCAGAAGTTATCTCCCGATGGGAATCAATCACGCTCAACCTGATAAATGAGAAAAACTGGGCAGATAACAAATCAAAGTTCAACTACATCGAAAATCTCCTAGGTGAAACGGAGAAAAAGACCTGGATTCAGTGGAGAATGACATTCCCCACTGAATATGAAGAACTAGTGAACATCGTCGATGATCCGCAAAATGTAATATCACAAATCAGACGAATGTTCCTGTTGGAGGACCCAACAACCGGGTCCACTGAAGAGCAAGATCGAGCGTACAACGACCTGGAGAGACTTTCATGCCACAATGTGAAAGATCTTTTCGACTATATAAACGATTATAAGATCTTAGCGGCAAAATCAGGAAGAATGTACATATCTCCTGAACTCTCAACAAAATTTTTCAGAAAAATGCCTCCGATCATTGGTGGAGAAATTGAGAAGGCATTCACTGAGAAATACCCAGGCAATACTGTAGAGGTTATTCCAAGAATACATTTCACCTACCAGTACCTGGCAGAGCAATGTAAGAGAGTTGCACTCCAAAGAAGCCTCAAAGATCTCTCATTCTGTAGCCGCATACCAGTGTCAGGTTATTATCAAAAGAACAAGAAGTATGGTCTTAGAAAGGCAAAGACATACCGAGGAAAACCACATGATACGCACATCAGAGTATTCAAAAGGAAGCATGCAAATAAAGTAAGAAAATGCAAGTGCTTTATATGTGGAGAAGAAGGACATTTTGCCCGCAACTGCACAAGACAAAAGGGCAACATTGCAAGAGCAGCCATAGTCGAAAATCTAGATCTAGATGACGACTGGGATGCGCTCTCGGTAGATCAAAATAAACCAGATAGTGATGCAATTTGTTCATTTTCTGAAGGGGAAGGAAGTACTGGTCATTCTTTAATGGCTGGTATAAATGAGGTACCATATGAAATTGTTAGAAAGTGTGCTAATTTTCATTTTTATGCTAATTACCAATTAATTAACCAAGCAAACATAGCACACACAAGATCTAGTACACAAGCTATTCAAACACACGAGAAAAAAGGGTTGGAAGTATACCTCTCTTGGTATCGCAACCAAGAGGCTTGTTCCAACGGATTGGTGTCGGTGGCGTGCTCTCCAAGAACCTCCACGCCGTGCGCCTCGAGTCCACTAAGGAATTAACCACCTTCTCCAATCAATTATGCTAGTAATTGAGAGAAGTGTGTCTAATTCCAAAGCTTTTCCTCTTCAAGTTAATTCTCCAATTAATTTAGTGGAAAAGCTTGCTCAACACATGAGCTAAGAGGTGGATAAGAGAAGAGAGAAGGAGAAGAAAATTCTGAAAATTTTCTTTCCTCTTTGGGATTTTCGGCCAAGGGAGAGAGAGGAGAGAGAGGTGTGTGGAGGCTAGAGTTTGCTCCCCAAGGAACACCCCTTTATATAGACCTCATACCCTAGCTCTCATCCAACTTTTGATGGACAAAATTGCCCCTCCCTAGCCGCACCTACCAACCCTCCAATTGGGTTGGGCCTCAAGTCTAGTTGAGCCCAATTCTCTTCTATTTAATTGCACCTTCCATTGGACATTAAATTAACTAATTAATTTAAAGGCCCAATTGCTCAATTAATTAAATGTGTTGATTATAATTAATTATTAACTATTTAATAATTAATATGGAATTAGTCAATGCATTAAATTATTTCTATATGATCTATTTGACTTAATTAATCATAACGGTCCATAACGGTATACGATTAATTAATCAACTTATCATATTTTGCAAAACCAATTGTTGCAAATAAACAATTAATGCACGTGTGGTTAAACACCTTATTATGTGTGACCCTTTGAGGATTTATGCTATGTTGGACATGGAATTAAATCGCTATTTAATTCCAATAATCATAGGCGGTATCTAGCAACACGTTATGATTCCCAATTCACATAAATAGTGTACTGCTACAATATTTCAATCCTGCATAAGAGAATAATTAGTTTCTCTATTTTGATTCTTATGTCGCACGATATCATCGTATAATCCAAGATAGGAACGTGTCATTCTTGCAGATTATATGTTTCTTGATCTAGAGATAATTGTATCAGTTGCTAGCAAACAATCTATCTCCATCAAGGGGCCCAAACAGATATCGTCACTCACTAAGTGAATTAATGAGGGACATACGATTTTCTTGATAATTAGCTTTTCCCCGCACAATTCAAGAATACTTAAATCAAGTCCGTATAGCAGCCTTTATCAGGAATCAGCGGTAGACATGATTTATAGCATCTATTCTCATGTGGAAAAGATAATCATCTCAAACTTAGAACCAAAATCATAACGAAATAAATAATGACACGTAACACAATCCATATATTTATTTCGTGGGGTCCAGTCCTGTACTATGTTCTATAACATATACATATGCAATTAAGTTGGTTACTTTTAACCTATGATTTATAGAACTTAATCATCACTTAATCTGCATACTAATCTTATTGATAACTAATGTTCTCTGTTAATTATCAAGATTATGGACTTTTAGATTTATCGTTGTCATTTACTACTAAATGAATAACAGTGATCTATAATTCAGATCCTCAACCTGAATGAACTGTCAACGATTAAATCAAAGAACAAATGATCTGAAATCATCAATAACATAAACTATAAAAGTAGCCTAATAAGATTGGCTTCTAGGACATATCTCTAACAATCTCCCTAGCAAGTGCATAGTACTCAATGTAATATCCAAAATATACATGTCTCATACTAAAGCCTAGTAATAAAAGATACAACTCAAAGCCACTCAGGCATACGCCTAATCCCCATGGATGCAACATGCAACTCATGTGCGGCTCGAGATAAAGGCTTTGTCAGAGGGTCCGCTGTGTTCGCGGCACCGTCCACCTTCTTGACCTTGACCCATCCATCATTGATCAACTGACGGATGAGATGGAATCATCGTAGAATGTGCCTAGCCTTTTGGTGAGACCTAGGCTCCTTGGACTGAGCTATGGTTCCCGTGTTGTCGCAGTAAATATCCACTGGACCTGAGATGCTTGGAACCACCTCTAGCTCGGTCAAGAACTCCTTGATCCATACACCTTCTTTCGCTGCTTCACCAGCCGCTTAGTATTCTGCTTCGGTGACGGAATCGGCCGTAGTATCTTGCTTGGAACTCTTCCAACTTACGGCACCACCATTGAGCAAAAATACGAAGCCGGACTGTGATTTTGAGTCATCTCGATCGGTTTGGAAACTAGCATCGGTGTAACCACTTACAGCGAGCTCTTGGTCTCCACCATATACGAGAATGCTATCCTTTGTTCTCTTGAGATATTTGAGGATATTCTTAACTGCAGTCCAATGTGCCATGCCAGGATTGGCTTGGAATCGACTAGTCACGCTAATCGGATGTGCCACATCAGGACGAGTGCATAGCATGGCATACATAATCGATTCGACCACAGATGGATACTGGAATTTCTTCATGTAATCCCGATCTGTATCATTGGTCGGACTTTGAGACTTGCTCAAAAAAATGCCATGTGACATAGGCAAGAATCCCTTTTTGGAATTTGCCATGTTGTGTTTGTTCAACACTTTGTCAATATATGTATCTTGGCTCAAGCCTAACATCCTTCTCGATCTATCTCTATAGATCTTGATTCCTAGGATATAGGCGGCTTCGCCCAAATCTTTCATTGAGAATACCTTCTTCAATGAATCCTTAACTGCATTCAACTCGGGGATATCATTCCCGATCAAGAGGATATCATCAACATATAGAACAAGAAACACAACCACGCTCCCACTGATCCTCTTGTAAACACAAGGTTCCTTTTCGCTTTGAACGAAGTTCAATTTCTTGACTTCTTCATCAAAGCGTTTGTTCCAACTCCTTGATGCTTGCTTCAATCCATAAATGGACCTTTGAAGTTTGCATACCTTGTTAGCATTCTTTGGATCCACAAAACACTCGGGTTGTGTCATATACACATCCTCTTCCAAATTTCCATTTAGGAAGGCGGTTTTGACATCCATTTGCCATATTTCATAATCATAAAATGCGGCAATTGCTAACATGATCCGAATTGACTTGAACATAACGACGGGCGAGAAGGTTTCTTCATAGTCAATACCATGAACTTGTTTGTAACCTTTCGCTACGAGTCGTGCTTTGTAAATGGTCAAGTTGCCATCCATGTCGACCTTTCTTTTAAAGATCCATTTGTTCTCAACGGGTTTTACTCCGTTGGGAAGATCAACCAAGGTCCATACCTTGTTGTCATACATGGATTGCATTTCGGATTCCATGACCTTAAGCCATTCCTTGGAGTCTGGTTTTCTTTTCATGTCATCAATGGTCAAAGGCTCATCGTTCTCCATGACGAGAACGTCGTGCAAACCTAAATATCTTATAGGTGGACGACTTGGCCTTGCCGATCTTCGTAGGATAGATGCTTGAGGTTCTTGAACTTGCTCCACAACGGTTTGTGGGCTTTGTTCTTGAACTTCAAGTATAGGTGCGTCCTCAACACTATCGACACGCGATATGTTTGAGTATTCATTTGAGGGAGCTTGTTCTTGAACCTCTTCTTCCACAACAACTTGAGGAATGGGTTCGACTACAATCTCGTTCGGTGCAACCTCATTTGGCACTATATTTGGAACAACCACATTACCTACTTGAGGTATGTTTTGTTGTTGTGGTTCTTGAATTTCTTCAATAACCACGTTGCTCCCACTACTTCTTCTTGAGATAAACTCCTTTTCCAAGAATTCCGCATGTCGTGCAACAACTATCTTGTTCTCGACACGGTTATAGAAGTAGTAACCCTTCGTTTCCTTAGGGTATCCTACGAAATGACATTTGTCCGATTTGGGTCCAAGCTTATCGCTCACTAGCCTTTTCACATAAGCTTCACAACCCCAAATCTTGAGAAACATCATGCTAGGTTTCGAACCAAACCATAGCTCATAGGGTGTTTTCTCAACGGACTTTGATGGAACACGGTTCAAAGTAAAAGCTGCGGTTTCAATTGCATAACCCCAAAAGGACATAGGCAAATCAGTTTGGCTCATCATCGATCGAACCATGTCTAGCAAAGTTCGATTCCTCCTTTCGGACACACCATTCCATTGTGGTGTTCCTGGTGGAGTGAGTTGTGGAACGATTCCACACTCCTTTAGATAATCGCCAAATTCATGGCTCAAGTACTCACCACCTCTATCGGATCGTAAGGCCTTGATCTTTCGATCAAGTTGGTTCTCAACTTCACTCTTAAACTCTTTGAACTTGTCAAAGGTTTCAGATTTATGACGCATCAAGTAGATATACCCGTATCTACTATAATCGTCAGTGAACGTGACGAAGTATGAGAAACCTCCACGTGCACAAATGCTCATAGGTCCACATACATCGGTATGTATGAGATCTAACAATCCATTTGCCCTTATCCCTTTGTTGGGAAAAGGCGCTTTGGTCATTTTACCCATCAAACAAGATTCGCAAGTGTCAATTGGCTCGAAAGCGAATTGATCCAAGAGACCAACGGATTGTAGTCTCTTGATGCGTTTCTCGTTGATATGACCTAAGCGGCAATGCCACATTAAAGTCGCATTCTCATGTGAAACCTTACGTTTCCTTTTGTCATTATCAACACTCAAAACAAATCCATTCGAATCGAGCACATAAAGACCATTCAATAAATGTGCATCACAAAAACGAACTTCATTACGAAACAAAGTCAAGCACTTGTTCTTTATTACAACATCATAACCATCCAAATCCAAACAAGAAACGGATACAATGTTTCGAGTGATACATGGAACTACAAAAACATCCTTGAGTTCCAACACAAAACCATTAGGCAAAGTTAGTTCCACGCTCCCAACGGCCATAGCGGAGACGCACGTGCCGTTACCGACGCGGAGTTGAACTTCGCCTTTCTCGAGCCGCCTTCTATTCTTTAGGACCTGCACATTTCGACAAATGTGAGCACACGAACCAGTATCAAATACCCAATCTGTGTGAGAAGTAGCGAGAAGGGTTTCGATGACAAATATACCTGAGGTAGAAGGTTGGACAGTTCCCGCCTTCTTGTCAGCTAGGTACCTTGGGCAGTTTCTCTTCCAATGGCCCTTGTTGCTACAGTAGTAGCAAACAGTCTCGGAAGTGGCCGGGTTCTTCTTCTTCTTAGAACCCACGGGAGCACCCTTGGCCGGACCTTGGGGCGTCACCGGGCCTTTGCCTTTTCCTTTGCGGCCACGCTTTCTTATCTTCTTACTCTTTCCACTCACCGCAAGAACATCCTTTGGGCCCTTCTCTTTCTTTAGACTCTCCTCCGTCTCAATGAGCATGTTTTGGATGTCATCCATGCTCTTGTCCATGCCGTTCATCCGGTAGTTCACAACGAAACCGGTGAAGCTTGGAGGGAGAGAATTGAGAATGAAGTCTTGAATCGCCCCCGAGGGGAAGGGCGTATCAAGCTTCTCAAGCTGCCGAAACAACCCCGCCATCTTCATGACGTGTGGCCCAACATCATGACCTTCGGCCAAGCGAGTGTTGGCGACGGCCTTGATGAGACGGGCCCTTTCGGTGCGGGCCTTAGTTTGGAACATGTTGGATAGGCGAGTGATCATAGCGAACACTCCATAGCCACTATCCATGAACTCCTTTTGGAGTTCCGATTCCATTGTTGCCACCATCACGACGGACATCTCCATGTCCTCGTTTTCATGCTTCGCAAAGGCATCATTTTCCTCTTGGGAAGCGGTTGCCTTTGGAGCCGATGGCATGGGAGTGGTGAGGAGATACTCTCTTTTCTCATACCTAAAGGCAAGCCTTAGGTTGCGATGCCAATCCAAGAAATTGGCACCGTTAAAAGCGAGTTTCTCTCTCTCAAGAAGAGAACGTAGCGTAAAAGATGAGGAAGACATCTACAACAATACATAAGTTTTAAGGTCAATTAGTTTATGCTTTAAAATTTGTTTTAACTAAGTAAAACTTCCACTACATTAAATCATGTCCCTAAATGTAGTGAATTTCCAAGACTCCCACAACTTGTTAATGCAACGACGGCGTCGGCAGAACATTGCATCAACAAATGTGAAATAGGTTCTCTAACCAATCATACGTTCCTATGACTCTTGGTTCGATTAACGAACTTCACTCCAATGACCAATCCGATTTGAATCATTGTTAAGTCACTTCTTTCTATTTGCTCCTAGTAAATCCGATTTACACCCCGACACGGATGATGGATCACGATGTCCCGCGTCGGCGAGAATACATCAATGACCGATCATACTACGTAAGAAGGGGATAGAAAGAAGGAGAGTGAATTTTGATTAGACTTAATTCTTTTTATTTGGGACGAATAACAATCATGACGCTTGTTTGGTGGTCGTGTAAACATACACCCATACCTAACCTATCACAAGCAATCATACAAGCATCTCATAGTTGTGGGTTTGTATGGCTCCCGCTTGCATTAGTTTCGCCACATCGTCCATGGAGCAAAACTAATCTAATCCTTGCCCTCCCACTAAATTCTATAAGGATCTAAATCCTATATAAAATAAAGCTACAAAACACATGTGAAAACATCATATTCCCATCCTATCCTTAGGGGCATGCAAGCCTCACAAGTTACATCAAAAATTAATCAACAAATTAATTAATTAATGGCACCAAAGGCCGCATTACAAACATTCACACATGCATTAAAATACAACCACAAGGCATTGAGTCTTGAGCCATACTAAACCCACTATCCACCTACAAAACAAAGTTAGCACATACAAGAACTTTGTTTCCAATTAACGATTTTCAAGCATCTTTGCGTATCGTTTGCTATAAGTAAATTCCGTGTACAAATCCTCAATTTTAAACAACCAAACTTGTTTAAATTCATTTACAAAGTTCTTTCAACATCCCATAACAGAAAGGAGATCAAACAAGGAGTTTTCTAATTAATTTCAACTAGTTTGAATACTTAGAAAAACAGTAATTTACCAAAAAACGTAACTAATGGAATCCAACAAAAACAACAGTTTTCGGTCTCCAAAAATTCTCAAATAAATTACTTAAGCTCCTTATCAAAGTTGTGACTACCAGTAAAAATTTCAAGAAGAGATCTTAAACCATCTGGGAGAATCAAAAAAGACAAATCTCTTACAAGTGCACGAAACACCGTTATGAGATTTTCAGCTTATCCTCTCAACCATTTGGTCTGTTAGACCACCTTCTATCCAGTTTTTATATATACAATATACATAGAAAAACTTGTTTAGACTACAGGCTATCCATTCATGAAAAGAAAATAACCAAGTTCAGTTCAATAATATTAAGTTACAGCCTAAACAATCAACAAATTCTGTACTGGAACAGACTGTCAATCGAAAGGTTTTAACCTAGTTGAAGGTCCAAACATTCACGAAAAATTATGAAATTAATTTTCCTGGAATCCTAACTCAAAATAGAACAACTCCATTTAAACAGAATTTTTAAAGGAGTTCTCAGTTGGTACAGTTTATTAGAACAATCGATTTGCTCAACAAACTGGATCTGACAAGATCTTCCTTTTCATACTTGAAAACCCACAAATTAATCCGAGTCATGCAACAATTTATACATGCTCAGAAAGAGATTCAAGTCCTCTTTATTTCTAGCCATAGAACACTGGTACTTATATTCAAAATAGAAATCTTTCAAGCCATTCAAACAGGACAGTGCAAGCAAAAACTGGTTCTGCGCACTGTCGCCGTTTTATTCACAGTAAATCTATACTAATTCAGAAAAATGTGACTCCAACGCCAAAAGAATCACAATCCACAGATCTACAACTTTCATGTAGATGGAAAGATCTTCCAGAGGACATATCACAGAGAAAAAGGCGAAACAACACAGAAAATACCATTTCCAGACAGCAAACAAACGCATCATCTCTACTAATCCATTAATTAGCCAATTTCTCTTAATTAAGTGTTAAAATAGCTTAAGTACGACCATGTGCTCTGATACCACTGTTAGAAAGTGTGCTAATTTTCATTTTTATGCTAATTACCAATTAATTAACCAAGCAAACATAGCACACACAAGATCTAGTACACAAGCTATTCAAACACACGAGAAAAAAGGGTTGGAAGTATACCTCTCTTGGTATCGCAACCAAGAGACTTGTTCCAACGGATTGGTGTCGGTGGCGTGCTCTCCAAGAACCTCCACGCCGTGCGCCTCGAGTCCACTAAGGAATTAACCACCTTCTCCAATCAATTATGCTAGTAATTGAGAGAAGTGTGTCTAATTCCAAAGCTTTCCCTCTTCAAGTTAATTCTCCAATTAATTTAGTGGAAAAGCTTGCTCAACACATGAGCTAAGAGGTGGATAAGAGAAGAGAGAAGGAGAAGAAAATTCTGAAAATTTTCTTTCCTCTTTGGGATTTTCGGCCAAGGGAGAGAGAGGAGAGAGAGGTGTGTGGAGGCTAGGGTTTGCTCCCCAAGGAACACCCCTTTATATAGACCTCATACCCTAGCTCTCATCCAACTTTTGATGGACAAAATTGCCCCTCCCTAGCCGCACCTACCAACCCTCCAATTGGGTTGGGCCTCAAGTCTAGTTGAGCCCAATTCTCTTCTATTTAATTGCACCTTCCATTGGACATTAAATTAACTAATTAATTTAAAGGCCCAATTGCTCAATTAATTAAATGTGTTGATTATAATTAATTATTAACTATTTAATAATTAATATGGAATTAGTCAATGCATTAAATTATTTCTATATGATCTATTTGACTTAATTAATCATAACGGTCCATAACGGTATACGATTAATTAATCAACTTATCATATTTTGCAAAACCAATTGTTGCAAATAAACAATTAATGCACGTGTGGTTAAACACCTTATTATGTGTGACCCTTTGAGGATTTATGCTATGTTGGACATGGAATTAAATCGCTATTTGATTCCAATAATCATAGGCGGTATCTAGCAACACGTTATGATTCCCAATTCACATAAATAGTGTACTGCTACAATATTTCAATCCTGCATAAGAGAATAATTAGTTTCTCTATTTTGATTCTTATGTCGCACGATATCATCGTATAATCCAAGATAAGAACGTGTCATTCTTGCAGATTATACGTTTCTTGATCTAGAGATAATTGTATCAGTTGCTAGCAAACAATCTATCTCCATCAAGGGGCCCAAACAGATATCGTCACTCACTAAGTGAATTAATGAGGGACATACGGTTTTCTTGATAATTAGCTTTTCCCCGCACAATTCAAGAATACTTAAATCAAGTCCGTATAGCAGCCTTTATCAGGAATCAGCGGTAGACATGATTTATAGCATCTATTCTCATGTGGAAAAGATAATCATCTCAAACTTAGAACCAAAATCATAACGAAATAAATAATGACACGTAACACAATCCATATATTTATTTCGTGGGGTCCAGTCCTGTACTATGTTCTATAACATATACATATGCAATTAAGTTGGTTACTCTTAACCTATGATTTATAGAACTTAATCATCACTTAATCTGCATACTAATCTTATTGATAACTAATGTTCTCTGTTAATTATCAAGATTATGGACTTTTAGATTTATCGTTGTCATTTACTACTAAATGAATAACAGTGATCTATAATTCAGATCCTCAACCCGAATGAACTGTCAACGATTAAATCAAAGAACAAATGATCTGAAATCATCAATAACATAAACTATAGAAGTAGCCTAATAAGATTGGCTTCTAGGACATATCTCTAACAGAAATCACAATGATGATAACAAATGAAGAAATCTCATGGCGGATAGTGATCTCAGTGCCTCAAGAAATCCAAAACTGCGCGCATCAATGGGAGGATAACAGTCCAGTGGCGCAAGAATTCATGAAGTGTCTGTTCTGCAAAGAACAGACTAATCCAAGGATGAGAGCACATTGCAGTATATGTCATCTGACTGTCTGCCCGATGTGTTCAAGATTCAACCTGGGAAGAAGGCTAACAATACAAAAATCAAATCCCCAGTATGACAACAAAGATACCCTAATCAATGAGCTGATGGGTATACAAATTTCCTCTTAGCAGAAAACAAAGGCTAAAGGAAAGAATTGAAGAATTGGAGATGGGAAAGGATCGGGACGAAATGCGAGATCCAACAAAAGGAAAAGCCCCGGAAAAGCCAATTCTTGAAGGAGTAGATTCGGATGACGAAGCAATTGAAAACTATATCTAGAAACAAAATGGAGTAGTAATCAAGATGCTGACAGATAGAAACGAATACGTTAGTACCCAAGTTCCGGATCCAAGAAAAGGGAAAAGAGTCTTAAACAGACTCTATAATATTGAGCTGACAATGGAAATACCAGGGGTTGAGAAGTTCAAAATCCAAGCAATCTTGGATACTGGCGCAACAGTTTGCTGCATAGACCAGAATGCAGTTCCAAAAGAAGCTTTGGAGCCAAGTGCGTACCCCATTCAAATCAACGGGGTTAACTCTTCTCAAATAGCCAATCAAAAACTCAAAGGCGGAATAATGGCTATTGAGGAAAATCGTTTTCGTATCCCTTTCACCTACGCATTCCCAATGGAGCAGAGGGATGGGATCCAAATGCTGATTGGTTGCAATTTCATCCGAGCCATGCAAGGAGGGCTTAGGATTGAGGGCCAAATGGTAACATTTTACAAAAATGTTACAACAATCACGACAAAAGTCGACGCTGAGGTGGCAGCTTCAGCAGCAATCGAAGAACTAGAGCTGTCTGAGCTAGAATATTTCTAGATTCAGAGAATCACTGCATACTCTTGTGGTGAAAAATCACAGAAATTCAAGGAAAGGTTCAGACCCCTTTTGGAGAGATTAAAAGAACAAGGGTATATTGGAGAAAATCATCTCCAACACTGGGAAAAGAATCGGGTTAAGTGCAAGTTAGACATTATCAACCTGGATATCACAATCCAAGACAAACCCCTGAAACATGTCACACCAGCAATGAAAGAGCAATTTGACAAGCATGTTCAGGCACTACTCAAGATTGGAGTGATACGACCCAGTAAGAGCCGACACAGAACCATGGCAATGATGGTAAACTCAGGTACATCAATAGATCCAAAGACTGGTGCTGAAATCAAAGGCAAGGAGCGTATGGTATTTAATTACCGCACCCTCAATGATAATACCCACAAAGACCAATACAGCTTGCCAGGAATTAATACCATCCTTAAGAAAGTCGGCAATAGTTGAATTTACTCGAAATTCGACTTAAAAAGTGAGTTCCATCAGGTGGCAATGGATCCTGAATCGGTTGAGTGGACGACTTTTGTCGTTCCAAATGGCTTGTATGAATGGCTAGTTATGCCATTCGGGTTGAAAAATGCACCAGCAATTTTTCAAAGAAAGATGGACGACTGCTTCCGGGGAACTAAAAACTTCATAGCAGTCTACATCGATGATATACTGGTGTTTTCTGAAGATGAAGAACAGCATGCCAAACACTTGGAGGCTATGCTGACAATTTGTGAGAAATGGGGGCTTGTACTCTCCCCAACTAAAATGAAAATAGCTGTACAGGAAATCGAATTTCTGGGTGCAGTTATTGGAAACAGAAAAATCAAACTTCAGCCTCACATAATCAAGAAGATCATTTCTTTCGATGAAGAAAAAATGAAGGAGAAGGCTGGTATGAGATCATGGCTTGGCATTCTCAACTGCGCCAGATCATACATACCAAAATTGGGGACATTACTTGGGCCATTATACTCAAAAACAAGCGAACACGGTGACAAAAGGCTCAAAAGCTCAGACTACGAGATTATCAGAAAGGTCAAGCAAGCGGTGCAGCAGCTCCCAGATCTCGAGCTACCTCCGGAAGGATCCTACATCATCCTTGAAACAGACGGATGCATGGAAGGATGGGGTGGAGTACGCAAATGGAAGAAAGCAAAGCATGACCCCCGAAACACGGAGAAAGTTTGTGCGTATGCAAGCGGGAAATTCCCAGTGATTAAATCCACAATAGATGCAGAAATCTATGCTTGCATGGAAACAATGAAGGCACTCAAGATTCACTACCTGGATCAAAAGGAGATCACTCTCAGAACTGATTGCCAGGCCATAATTAGTTTCTATAATAAGTCAGCACAAAACAAACTTTCAAGAGTCTGATAGATTAATTTTGTTGACTTTGTTACAGAAACAGGAGTGCAAGTAAATTTCGAGCACATTGATGGCAAAATGAATGTGCTAGCTGATTCGTTATCATGATTAACAGCAAATATGGTGAAAACTGGAAATTGTTATTTCGCTGATGAACAATTGGCCGATTTAGAAAATGTGCTCGAAGAAACAAAAGGAGCTCCTGAGGAGATAATCAAGCATCTGGCAACAATTATCGGGCATATTGATAATATGCTAGATGAAAAACCTTTCTTTCAAAACCTCTAGAGCAAGGCGATAAGCGGGCATGGTGGACCGCTGGAAAAACCCACTATACCCTATATCTTAGGAACTGTCTGGTAGTAATCTACGGAAAGCTACTGACATTTTTAGTTTTCTTATAATTTTTATTTTGTGTGAATTTTATTTCTTTTTCAGAAAAATGGTGCTTGATCATCTGAGGAACCTCATGAGAATCCATGAAGGAAGTTCAACAACCGGGTTCAGACCAGGAAGCCGGCAAGCATTTCAGCAAGCCGAAAGATGGGCAACCTCAGGAAAAGAGTTAGACTCTCTTCGGGATTATGAAATAATAACTGGTGACCTACTAACAATTTACCCACGGTCTTTTCAGTGGGAAGGAACCATGCTACTTAGGCTTGAGGAAATTCATAAGGAGCAAATACAAAGGACCATCGATGAAGTCGAAAGGCTCATGGTCTTGAATTATTTGCAAAAGATTCGCCTAGAGCAGAAGGCATCCAAGGACAACTGGGCTAGTACTGCACTAGGACCAGTTAATCATAACATTGATGAGCTGTTAGCAATTCACCAAAAGATGCGATTGATCCAGCAAGGCCATTACTATTAGTGAGTCCCACCATTATAAGGGAATCACATTATTATGTTTGCTTTCGGTGCCACTACGGTAGTGCGCATCTTTTCTTTTTTTTTCTTTATTCACTGTCACATGGGTTGGCACGAAATGAGTGGTTTGCTTTTATTTCTTTTGGGCAATTATTGTACTAAAAATGCCCACTAGTTTGCTAAGGACATACCAACTGTGGTAGACGAATAATTAAAATGGACGATGGGGCCCATATGCGCACCCGCATTCAATTATCAAACTCACCAACCGGTAGCGTTCCTTCTATATAAGCAGTAGGATGTTTCACTAAGAGGGCATCACCCAACTTAGTAATCATCTCCTCTTCTCTTATATCATTTGCCAGATATCAATAAAATTTCCTCATTTTCCTCTCAAAACTTTGGAACCAGTATTCATTAGTAATCAGAAGTTTCAAAGTCGATCCGATCGCTATTATTCTATTCTGGTATCAGAGCGAGTTTTGTATTTTTAATATTATGGCTTTCTAATTTTTCTAATTATTCTGGGTAGGCACCTAGGGGGAGATTATACCAAACTAATAAAATTGTTTAAATTAATCAACCAGAAAACGTCAGTTAAAAGTGAAATTTTAAGGAACCAAAAGAATTATCCTGCCGTACAGTACCTAGGAAAAAGGGAAAGATCGCGGGTAAACACGATGATGTGAGGTTATAACCAAAGTAATTGGCAAAGTAAAGGAAGATTAATTAATAAACTGGGTACACAGTTTTGGGTGCACATAGCAGAAAATTTTACTCAAAGTGGCAAAATCATAAGGGTGACCACATTTTTGGGTGGCAAAAACAGAAGGTTTAACTTTCGGGTGGCAATTGCTAGATTTCACAAATTTTGGGTGGCACAGAAAAAATTATCCCATTAATTAATCAAACTATCATATTTTCGCAATACTCACTGTTGCGAATAAATAAATAATGCACCATATGGTTAAAATCCTATTTGTGTGACCCTTTGAGGATTTATGCTAAGTTGGACATGGAATTAAATCGTTATTTAATTCCAATAATCATAAGCGGTATCTAGCAACACGTTATGATTCCCAATTCGCATAAATAGTGTACTACTACAATATTTAAATCCTGCATAAGAGAATAAAAATATTTCTCTATTTTGATTCTTATGTCACACGATATCATCGTATAATCCAAGATAGGAATGTGTCATTCTTGCAGATTATACGTTTCTTGATCTAGAGATAATTGTATAAAGTTGCATTCAAACAATCTATCTCCATCAAGGGGCCCAAACATATATCGTCACTCACTAAGTGATTAATGAGGGACATACGGTTTTCTTGATGATTAGCTTTTCCCCGCACAATTCAAGAGAACATAAATAAAGTCCGTATAGCGGCCCTTATCGGAAATCAACGGTAGACAATATTTATTGAACCTATCCTCATGTGGAAAAGATAAACATCTCAAACTTAGAACCAAAATCATAACGAAATAAACAATGACACATAACACAATCCATATGTTTATTTCGATGGGTCAAGTCCTGTGCTATGTGTCATAACATACACATATGTAATTAAGTTGGTAACTCTTTACCTATGATTTGTAGAACTTAATCATCACTTAACTTGCATACTAATCTTATTGTTTGACCCTAAAATTTCGCGATTGGCGACACATACCGATTCACGAGAAGTTTGAAAAATTCATGAAAAATATCAAACGGACCCCAAAAATTATGGAAAAATACCCAAAAATCCGGTGAAGCATGAGGAAAATTATGGTGCTTTCAGAATGATCAAAGGAGCTAGAGAATATCCATGTTATGCAAAGAGGCCCATGATTTTGGAGAAATTAAATAAAATAGGCGGAGGGGTCTTTTCAGAAAAATTTTGGCATCAATGGATTCTAAACATTTTTATGAGGCTGTGTATAAAATTTCATGAAGAAATTCTCATGGAAAGACCACCAAAGAATTTATTTTCTTTCGGCAGCCTATGAAAATTCAGCAAAATAGAAAAATGGACAAATCCATTATCATGGTAAACGGAGGGGTACTGGGTTTGTTTTAAACTTTCCTCCGTACAGGAAATGGGTGCCTAGACTCGTTCTTCCATCCTCCATGGCCGACAGTCTGCGACATCATGCGCGACCTACGAAGAACCGAGCGCACGGAGATTGAAGGGAAGAAGGGCGCTGGCGACGCGTCTCAGTTCGATTTCGACCCCTTCACAAAGAGTGTCTCAGTGCACATGGAGCATGAAGACTTAAAGGCAGAAGAAATCACGAGCCTCATTGACAGAGAGACGGTTCAGTGTGTACCGAGTACAGCCAAGGCAAAGAAAAGAGAAGGGGATGAATGAACTTAACAGAATCCGTTGAGGAGAGAGCGCATAACCGCCGGGTCCAAGAGCTGGTTCACTGAATCTAGACGGAAAGAGAGGTAGAGGCTTTGCCTATATAAGGAGGCCGAAGGAGCGGTTCCAGGAGGAGCAAAGGCAATCCAAAAATTCCCCATTTTTCAACACCTATAGACTAGGTTAGGATAGAAAGAAGAGTAAGGCATTTTGTCGAATAGTTGGTAGGCATAGTTAGAAGAGAAGAATTAGGAGCAGTTGAAGCTTGCTGAAGCTATTGTAATCAAGGCAGGGGAGAAAGGTAAGTGTAAAAGGTAAATTGTACCTCGAATTTGAGGTTCTTGATTGATCATTGAGGTATTTTGATGAAATTGGATGAGATTTGTGCTTTCCTCTTCTTTGCATTCTTGATTTGATAATAAGCTCGTTATCTTCTCGTTTCTTCTCTGACTTGTGTTAGGAATAGATAAGAAATAGTGTTGCTTGCTTGATACTTTTAATTCTTGATCTGCACCTTTTAATCTCTGGTTAACGATTTGAATATAGTGTCCCTAATTGATCTGCTTAGACTTGTTCTATTTCTCCCCGTTTCTTTGGTCAGATCCGATTGCGCACAGCGCATGAGGAGATAGATCAAATAGGCTAGTTTGTAGGTAATCCTTGATTGCGCATGGCGCATGAGAGATTAGGTATCCTGGGTACTTATTTCTGAAAATTTACTGGATTGTGACTTTAATTGCACATGGCGCATGAGAAGTGCAATTATGCCTTTAAAAATCTGACATTATTCAAAACTAATCTGATTATATTCTATTCTTGCACAAGGTAAATGCTAAAAAGAAACGATCTTGAAGCTGTATCTGTTAAGTTTAAAAGTTGCCTTCCTTTCTTGGTCAGGTTGTTGAATTTTTCTTTTAATATCTGAAATGTTGTTCTCTTATGTTGCTAAATGCTAAGAGCTTGACTAAGCTTCAACTGCGCATGGCGCATGAGAAGATCGGTCATATGAAACCTGACATTAGATCCCTGACTTCTTTATTGATTTCCTGATTGCGCATGGCGCAAAAGGGAGGCAATAAATGAATCCTGTGTTGAATTGTGCCCCAGTTACAATCTGATTGCGCCTGGCGCATGAGGAACGTAATTTGGATGAACTTGATTAAGATTGTCTCTTAGCCTGGCTTTGGGACACTTATTCAAGTAGTGTTGCTTTAATTAGGTATATGATGGGCATTGTCAGTCATGCTTGTTATGTACTTAGTTGAGTATACACTAAATTATGTGATACCTCATTTATATTAAGGTATACTGTGTGTATAAGTAACAATAGGAATAGCAGAGGACCTACTTGTAAATGCAAAATCTGGACCTATGAGATGATAACAATGACTGGTTTGTAGTTTGGTGAATGAACTGTTGAGTAAATTATAAAAATGCCCCTTGATATAAATATGTAAGCCAAATGTTTAATAGGTGAAGTGTAAATTGATAATTGTTCATAGGTATCAGTTATCATGCGTTAGTTAAAAGACCCTAACTTTATTTCATCTTGTCCCCTTTGACTTTGAGGCCAATTAGCATATCGGACATTGGTTATTTTACAGCACTTGCACATACCACTTGACTTGTATATCTAATTAAGCCTAGTTAATATAAAATTGATCATCTGAATGTTGTTTGTGTTGTTTCTCTGTCCTAAGAAACTCGTGTCTGGTACGGGTGAGGCTTCCCCAAATGTATTGACACCAAATTACTTATGTCCCTCTTTCACTGCGCCACTGTATGGTTCACCCACTTAACGAAGATAGTGTGAGAGAAACCAACGTCACCGCTGTATTCTTCTCGTTCACACGATGCTCCAGAGCTTACTCCGATGGGTCTTGGTGGTCGGAATCATTATCGGATTCAGATCCGTCGCCTGTCAGACCCGTCAACGAAGGAAATAAGATCCGCCTTCTTCGTTCGAGCCGTTGCGCGCGAGACTTCATTGATTCTTTGTGGCGAGTGGAATCGTAAAACCCATGAACCAAACCCCTGTCGACAGATGAGGTGTGAGATAGAATAAAGCAAAAGAGGTGTCGGCCCAATAACTATTGGAGCCCATAAAGGAGAAACTAGAGGACGGCCCATCCCCAGAAATTAAATTTGTTTGCCACCTCAGCCGAAAACTGGTGACATGGACCAATAGGAAAAAAAAACAGGCCCACAGAAACTTTAGAAATTCATTAAAAATAGTAGGAAGCCCCTAAAAATATAAACGACACATTCATAAAATTCTAAAAATCAAAATAAACCGACTTCACTGATACTTTGATAGGAAATTATGTCAAAGTAGTGGCCTTTTGTATTTTTGAAGTATTTTCACTTTAAAACGACTGTTTTATAAATATTAGAAAACTAATAAACCCATTTATAAAATTTTAAAACTGAAATCAAATACTTCTGAAATAAAATTTCAAATATAATATCTTCGAAATCAAATATTCTCAAATATGAATATATTTTCTAAACTACGAAAAGTCAAAATAATATCTTTTAAATGAAAAGCAAAAAAAAACTAAATACTCTCGATATCCAAGTGATTTCAAGAATAGTATTTTCAAATATTAAAAGATTCTCAAAATAAGTATTTTCAAATCCAAAAAGGATTTAGTCAAAAGTTGTAAAAGGCCAAAGTGAATAAAATCACCAATATCCCAAGTGAAGTCTCAGAAATTAAAAGTCCAAATGCGAAACCAAAGTCAAAACCAAAACCTCTTCGTTTGAGGAAAAGTCCCTCGCTAGGGTTGAGATCGACCTTAGATGACTTAGAAATCGAATTCTTACGGGCCCCCTCGTCCAAAGAATTCCTCTTTTGTTCTCACAAGAAGACCGACTAAGATGGTCCCGAGAACCGACTCTTATTAAGAAGACCGACTAAGATGGTCCCAAGGGTCGTAAAAGAACCAACACTTATTAAGAAGACCGATTAAGATGGTCCCTAGGGTTGTAAAAGAACCAACTTTAGCTCAAAGGCGCCACATGCCCCTAAGGTTGTAAAACTTCTCTTTTGTTCTCACAAGAAGACCGACTAAGATGGTCCCGAGAACCGACTCTTATTAAGAAGACCGACTAAGATGGTCCCTAGGGTCGTTAAAGAACCAACTCTTATTAAGAAGACCGATCAAGATGGTCCCTAGGGTTGTAAAAGAACCAACTTTAGCTCAAAGGCGCCACATGCCCCTAAGGTTGTAAAACTTCTCTTTTGTTCTCACAAGAAGACCGACTAAGATGGTCCCGAAAACCGACTCTTATTAAGAAGACCGACTAAGATGGTCCCTAGGGTCGTTAAAGAACCAACTCTTATTAAGAAGACCGATCAAGATGGTCCCTAGGGTTGTAAAAGAACCAACTTTCGTCGAAAGGTCGCCCAAGAGACCCCGAAGGTTGTAAAACTCATTTTCACTCTCACAAGAAGGCCAGTCATAGCCCCGAGAGTTCACCAAACGACTCCAAAAACAATGCCAACTAAAGATTCATCCTTTTCGAACAAAGACCTCTTCTAAACCAAAATTCATTCCTTTCAAGTCAAGATTAGAAGTCTTTCGTCGATCCTTAATTGGGTCCCGTTAATTAGATTTGGTACCATCAATTAAGTCCTTCTTAATAGCACTCCATAAGCCTCTTTTCTTAGCCCATTACGTCAACACCCTTTACATCCCTTAATCAGAGGTTCTCGTAGGCAACTACGGGGTAATTAACAGTAGGGGCTTGCGCCTACTGGAAAGAAAGGACCCGCTAAATTAAGAAACTTCTTTAAGTAGCGACTCTGTATAGGGTTCTCTTGTGTTGAGAGATACCCGCCATAGAGATCGAAACCTTAAGGGAGGTGAATCTAAGGCTATGTTCCCATTGTTCTTCTAGAAATTCCTTCGAGGAGAATAATGACGAAAAAGCCGCGACAGATTCTCTGGCACGCCCGGTGGGACCTCTTTCTCCTCTCATCTTTGGGACTTGAAGGGTGACGCAAGGGCTAAGGAAATTTTAACGAACATTCCTAACGGTAACATTTGAGTTGGTGTTATTGCAGGTTGAAATGGCATTGGCACCCATCCACGCTTTCAAGCCGACAGGAGTTCTCCGGATCGGAGGAGTGCCGATTTGCTACAATGACGAGTTCACAATTGGAGGCATGCCTTTCGGACATTCGTATGTCCCCGTCGTTCAAGTCAGCGATGGTACTTTTCAACTAGCCAAGGTTGTTGTGGAGGAACCGCCAGAGGAAGTAGTGGAGGCTTCCAAAGTCATTGAAGATCCTATGGAGATCGATGATGCTAAGGAGGAAGAATGGTTCGTTGTTTCTCACAAGCAGGATCGCTTAAGGCCAACCCCTTCTCCTCAACGACGCCGATTCAACCGCCGCTCTCCTTCCAAGAAGATGGTGGTGAAGAAGGTGTATGCACCGATCTCTCAAAATGCAAGAACTATGAAGAAGGTTCAACGGGCCTATAAGAATGAATTGGAGATAAGGCCCAATTTGCCGGTGAGCAATCCTTTCGCCTCGCTCCGTTTGGTGCGAAAGAACTCGCCCGTGGCCATACTCAAGACCATGGAAGAGTTCCCTCAAGAATACCAAATGCAATTTAGGGGAAGAAATCCGCAAAACCGGCAATCAGTGAAGAAGAGATTGGTATTCCCGCGAGTATCGGCCTGCAATCGATTGGGGCCAAAGGGTCAAAAGGAAGGATCATCCTCCGTGCACCAAAGACTGGGGCAAATGATTAAACCAATGAAGGAGAGATTGGGACCCAAGAAGATGTGGGTGCCGAAAGAGAAAGCACAACCTATGGAAGTGGACCGAGAGCCACGCCACAAGAAGAGACATGTGGCACGGGAGGGTAGTCAACTTGTGGTTCATGCTCGAGTTAACATGGTGGAGATAAGCGAAGAACATGAAATGCCTGCCTTTGTGAATATGGCTAGTGATGGAGAAATTCCATTCACTAAGAAAAATGGCAAAGATAAGCAAGATCGCGCCTTTTCAAATCATCTTCTAAATGAAGAAGGACCGACAGAAGATGAAGAAAGAGATGTGAATGGCGAAGATCGTTGGAATGAAGGCGAAAGACCAAAACTGATGAGCATTATAGAAAGAAATGAAAAGAAAATGGCGGCCATGATGGACGAAAGAAAAAAGGAAAGGAAGATGTTCAAGAAAATGTATAAACTTCTAGAAAAGAAGAAGTTGCTCGAAGATCTCGAAAAGGAGGATTCTTTTAGTGAAGAAGAAGAGGAGTACAAGCGAAAAGTGCTCAAAGAAAGGAGAAGCAAGAGTAGATATGAGTACTCTGATGAAAAAGAGAATAGAGAAAGACCATTGAAAGAAAGAAAGAATAAGAGCAAATATGGATCTTCCGATGAAGAAGAAGAAAGGCCTAAAAGGAGGTTTTCTAAAGAAAGGAGGAATAGGCATAGGCATGAGTCATCAGAAGAAGAAGAAGAAAAGGAATACCGAAGGCATCCCAAAGGAAGGAGAAATAAAGTGAAGTATGAGTCGAGTGATGATGAAGTTCCCGAAACTAGGCATCGGACTGGGGCAAGAAAACCCGGTTTAACCAAACAAGTCATTCAAGAGATGGTCAACCTACAGCTCCAAGCCGCAGGAGCGGGGCGACTTGTCAACCATCGCAAGAAGTGTGGAAGGCCATATCCCAAAAGATATGATCAAATCTTGTATCCTGAAGGTTATGTAATGCCCAAGTTCAACTTGTTTGATGGCACGAGAAAGGGAGATATTACGCCTGATCAGCACTTAATCCAATTTCGCCACATGTGTGGGAACACTTCTAATAATGAGGCGCTTCTCTTTAGACAATTCCCGCTAAGCTTGATGGGTGCTGCATTCAATTGGTACGCTTTCCTTGAAAATGATTCAATGGAAACCTGGGAGGAAATGGAGGAGGCCTTCCGTTCAAAGTTTGCAATGATCACACAAGAGATCACCATGGCCGATATGGCATGTGAAAAACCTAAATTGGGAGAAAATGTCCTCGACTATATCAATCGTTGGATGAATCTCAGCATAAGGTGCACCCATCAGATGCCTGAAAGGGAGGCGGTGGAGGTCTTGATCAGAAATCTAGATGATTGGATGCAAAGATCGCTCTCGGGAAGTGATATTACCTCCTACAAAGATCTAATTACTCGAGTGACAAGGCTGGCACGTATTGGACCACCTAAAGGGCTAGAAATTTCCACCAATGGTGATGAAGAAGAAAGAGGCAATGGTGCAAGTAGTTATGAAACCTCCACCAGTGGAAACAAGGCCAAGAAAAATGGCAATCAAAGGGGTAATACCATGATACCCATGTTTGAACTATTAAGTAAGCCATATTCTTTCAAGAAGGAGAAAACGGAAGCTATTCTCGAGATGATCCTAAGGGATAGAAGACTAGAATTGCCTCAAAGAAAAGCACCTAGAAATAGAAGAAAAATTGATGTCTCAAAATATTGCGCGTACCATCGAATGGTGGGCCATCTGACTGAGGATTGCTATGTGTTTAAGGATATTATTGAACAAATGGTCAAGGATGGAAAGTTGGTGCTTAACCCTAGTTTTGAGCAAGAGCCTGCCCCTCATGAGATGATGTCTCAAAGTGGTGAAAGCGAATGCAATGCCATTGAGATTCATAGTGAAGAATCAAGCGATGATGATAGCTCATACCGATGCATGAGTAAACACATGGTGGGGACATCATATGCCGACCAAATTGCTTCCATTACCTTTACTGATGAAGACTTATTAATAGGGGCTATGGAACACAATGATCCCCTATACATAACAGGTGAAACAAACGGAGCCAGGCTAAGACACTTGTTGATTGATCCAGGGTCGGCTGTCAACATTATGCCCTTGAAAACTCTCAATCAACTTGCCATACCCACTAAATGCTTAACCCAAGAAAAACTGTTCATACATGGATTTAATGAAACCTCAGAGAAGGCGTTGGGGACGATTAGTTTGCAAATGAAATTTGAAGAATTGGAAACATCTATCAAATTCTACGTGATTGATGCTGATACAAGTTATAAAGCTCTTCTGGGTCGACCATGGATCCATGAAAATCACATAGTTCCATCGACCCTACATCAGTGCTTGAAATATCTCAAGGATGGAAAACAAAAGGTTATTTGGGGAAATGAGCATAAAGTCAAATTTGAAAAGAAAGAGTGTTATCCAGTGCCGTTACCACAAAAGAGCATAAGTACCATGAGAATGGGCAAGTGTAAGGAAAAAGGAGAAGGGTCTAAATCCATCACTCAACTTCATCCCCTCGATGATAGAAATAAGAAGGGTAAAAAAGTGAAAGAAATATCAACGAAGAAGGATAAAGATGTGAAAAAAGCGTCAACCGGGAAGAATAAGAACTGTGAAACACCTACTCATACTAAGAAAGGCGATAAAGGAGATCCACAAGGTCATAACCAAGGCCCAAGAAAGACAAAAGATAATTTGGAGGAAAGAATAAACAAACCTTACACTTTTAAGAAAGACAAAACCGTGGTGATCTTTAAAGAAGTCATGAAGGATGGACTGGTAACTTTACCTAGATGCAAACGACCCGAAGAAGTGAAAGAAGAGGGTCACCCAAATTATTGCCTTTACCATAGAATACTGGGGCATAGCGTAGAAGATTGTTACATATTCAAGGATTGGGTTGAAGATGGAATTTGGGAAGGAAAGATTAAAATACCCAATGAATATAGGCAAAGACCTGCACCCCACAAGAAATCAGACAATAGACTACGAAAACTCTTGAGTTCATTCAAGAAAGCAGTCGATGGCGAGGGAAATCTGCCTGAGACATCAACCAAAGGACCATGTCCCGAAATAACCGATAAGAGAAACAACCTAAAGACACTTCCACCACGTATCACTATAATGGAAAAGAGAAGAAAACCTTATTCATTCAGAAAGGATAAAGTGAAGGAGTTATTTCCTTTGGCCATAATGTGGGGACTTGAATTGCCAATAAGTAAACGTCCCGGTGAAATGAAAGAAGTTGAAAACCCAAGATATTGTGCATACCATAGATTGGTGGGACACAAAACCAAAGATTGTTGGGTATTCAAAGATTGGATAGAGGAGAAGTATGGAAAAGGTGAAATTCAACTCCCCAAACACGTCCTACAAAGCCCTGCACCTCATAAGTAGATCCAAAGAAAGGAAAAAGAAAAGAAAAAGAAAGAATAAAAGGGAGAGAAAGAAGAAAATGAGATAAAAAAAGGAAGTAGGAGGAAAATGGATAAAGGAATAAAGGTCCGAAATCGAAATCGGAAAACCAAGTTAGAAATTCAGAAAAGGAAAATGAATAAAGGAATGTCCCGCAATTGAAATCGGGAGTCCAAGTTGGAAATTCAGAAACGAAGAATAAAGAAAGGAATAAAGTCCCGAAACCGAAATCGAGGAACCAAATTAGGAATTTACAAAGAAACAAAAGACGGAAAGTGGAAAAAGAAGATAGGAAGAAAACAAAAGAAAGAAAGAAGAAAGAAGAAAGAAGGATAAAAAAAGAAAGAAGATGAAATAAAAAGAAAGCAAAGCAAAGAAGATAGAAAGAAAAAAGAAGAAACGAAGGATCAAAATCCAACCCGAAGGTGAAGGAAACATCCAACTTGAAGGTGAAGGAAACATCCAACCCGAAGGTGAAGGAAACATCCAACTTGAAGGTGAAAGGAAAACTCCAACCCGAAGGTGAAGGAAACATCCAACCCGAAGGTGAAGGAAACATCCAACCCGAAGGTGAAGGAAACATTCAACTTGAAGGTGAAGGAAACATCCAACTTGAAGGTGAAGGAAACATCCAACCCGAAAGTGAAGGAAACATCCAACCCGAAGGTGAAGGAAACATCCAACTTGAAGGTGAAGGAAACATCCAACCCGAAGGTGAAGGAAACATCCAACTTGAAGGTGAAAGGAAACATCCAACCCGAAGGTGAAAGAAACATCCAACCCGAAGGTGAAGGAAACATCCAACTTGAAAGTGAAGGAAACTCCAACCCGAAAGTGAAGGAAACTCCAGCCTGAAGCTTGAAGACAAGTCGCGATTCCAACGTAACACGACAAATCAGACATTAGCATACATCATCACCACAACTCCAACCAACCACCTCCACAGGTTTAAGCCATTTTGAATCTCTTTTGAACCCTACAGGTTTAAACCAGTTTGAATCCGTTTTGACTCATTACCGGTGTCAACCACTTTGAATCAGTTTTCACTCATTACCGGTCTAAACCATTACGAATCCGTTTGAATAATTACCGGTCTCAACCACTTTGAATCAGTTTTGACTCGTTACCGGTCTAAACCATTTTGAATCCGTTTGAATAATTACTGATCCTAACCACTTTGAATTCCTTTTGAGCCCCTTACTGGTCTAAACTATTTTCGAATCCTTTCGAATCCCTTTGGATCATTCCCTACACTCACTACGCCCATGCCGTGTCAATGCCGCCGATGCCGATATTGAGTGCCATTATGATGAGTGCCTATACCCAATAAGCGGAGGAGTGATGTGAGGGTGAGCAGCGATGTAAGGAATGAAAGAGTGAGAGGAGGAGTGATGTGAGGATAAGTGAGGCATTCCCAAACACCACAAAATCCACCAGCCAAAATGTAGTATAGGAATCTTTTTGCGGCCGATGACGGACTCTTAGGATTCTCGAGGGCGCAAAATTATGTTACTGATACTGTTTGCATCACTAAGACCGTTACAAGAGAAGGATCAAAACTGGGGCAAAACAACATTCAGAATGCCAGGTCGACACCGGGACAGGAATTGATGGCCAATCATTCTGCGACAAGAACCAATGATTAACCGCTTTGGGGCAAGAACAAATAATCAGCTGCACTGGAGCAAGAGTCAACAATCAGTCATGCTGGGGCACATATGCGAATCCTATCATGGCGGGCCAGTCGCAAAGCATACAAGGCAAGCGAAAGAAAAAGTAAAGTGAAGATGCCATGGAAAGAAGAAGATAAAGATTTCATTCATCGAAAGAAGACACACCACTACAACCATTGCATAAAGAAGCCTAATACAAGAGAAGCTTAAACAACAACTGATGGCGACTAAAGAAATACAAAATGGAGACATAAAAGCACCCTAAGAAGACACTGGGGCAGGGTCAAACAAGATGACCATTCATTCTGGGGCAGCAATGGCCTCACCAACAACCGCAGCTCCCCCACCGGCCAAGTTGTTAAGAGTTGCGGAGATAGCTTGAAGCATTCCTTCCAAAGCATCCATGCGGGCATTCAATTCCCCGAAGCGCTGATCAATCAAATCCCGAATCGAGACAGGGGCAGGGTCATCAAGGGCCATCATGGCAGAATTATCATCCGGTGGAGAATCAACCTCTATGGGGTCGTATTGATTGGGAGCCGCATTAGGAAGCAAGATATAGTCATTCACTGGCTGATGGGGATCGGGAACCAACATGTCCATTGAAGATTCAACCCACCCGATAAGAGGTAAAGAAAGAAGAAGATTGAAGGGATGTGCCACATCAGCATCTGAAATACGATTGCCCCACAACATGTCAGGCACACGGATATGAGCCCTAAGCATAAGAGCTTCGATGAGGTGACCATAAGGAAGTGGCTCCCGATCAGAGATAGCCATCTGGTGCATGTGGAAAAGGATCATATGGGCCAGGTTGATAGGCCACTGTTTGTGGATCAAGTTGCGAAGATAAAAGAGGCTCCCTGGTTTGGCGAGATGAGTCATTGTCCCTTGCGGAAAGACGATGTCATTAACCACCAAGAAGAGAAACCTAGAAGTCACGACAAGAGATGTAAAGAAAAGGAGTTGATGAGAAACACGATCAAAGGAGAAAGCGATTAAAGGATAAAGAGAAAGAAATAAAGAAAAAGAAGAAAGCACCTATGAAGAGCGGGTAGATGGAAAGTAGACACCCCCTCTATATCAGGAGTCGCCGTCCGAAACCATTGGCGACATTCCTGGTAACTTCCAAAACCTTGAGGCCATCTCTGATAGGCATAAATGGTGGAACCGTTGGAGGTATTGACAGCCTGCAAGTAGTTGGCCAGATCTTCGGTCGTGATATGAAAGAAGCGACCAAACAGATAGGAAGAGGCCGAAGGAGTTCCGTAGTGGTTGAAAGAGATCCTAAGATTGTCATAGAAGAGACGGGTGATTCTAGGGTGGTACAGATGGTCACAGTCAGCCAAACCGCCCAAACTCCATGAATCTAACCAACCTCTGATAAGATTCATTTGCTCTACTAGAATCCTCCTCATAGGACGAAAGAAGTAGCAATCAGCCACTGGTCGCTCTTCGTTACCCATGTCGTTGTAGTAAGAAAGGAAGGCAGTTTCATCGCGAAAGAGATAGCGATTGTCGGGGGTAAGGGACCAATCTGGAAAAGTGGAGTTCAGATGTAGGGCAAAAGAACTAGAATCTCCTCCGGCACGCTTGGATGAAGGAAGAGAAGACATGGTGATAAGAAATTGGAAAAGTATGGAGAAAGATGAAAGAGTACGGTGAACTTGGATGAAGAAGAGAAAAGAGTAAAAGTGTGCTTATATAGGCATGACAAGAGAAAGGTTGCAATTGGAGTTAATGGCGAACGTGTGAACATGTGAAGAAAGTTAAGGCCGTAGTGGCAAGAAGTGAAATAAACTGTTCAAACTGATTCTTTAAAGAAATGGTATAAAGTCAAGAAGGCGTAGAAGAAGTAGAAGCGTTCAAGGCCGATGTCGGAAGAAAATAACCAAAATCGGGTCAAGGTCCATGTAGGTTCAAGCCCAAGGAAAGACAGGAGCGGGCCAAATACCCTAACCTAAATTGTGGAGTGGATCTATGTGTGTTCGAGATTCCAGAAGAAGAAAGAAGGAAGGAAAAGTGAGTATGGGTCAAATTCCCATATCTTTTGAAAGAAGCAGTAGTAAGAGTAAGATTACTCGAACCTGAAAGTCAAGCAAGAAGAAGGCCTTGAACGCGGAAGCCCAATCAGGCGCAAGAATGACGAAGTACCCGTCATATCACAAAGGAAGGATGAGAGAGAACCTTGAGCGCAAGAGCTCAATCAGGCTGTTGTGAAGAGAAAAGGAGTAAGATAAGAGCAAGGCTACTTGTTGCTTTGCAAGCAAGTACGTGGAGAAGTCTCGAATGCGAGAACTCAGACAAGCACAAGATCAACCAAATATCACAAGGCAAAGAAGCACAACGCTCCCACAAAAGCAAGTATCCAAGTTCACCAATAACCAAACATGCAAGCATCGCGAGTAATCAAGCATCATAAAGCATCAGCAAGCCAAATGCAACAATCAAAGTTTAAAGTTCAACAAATGCAATAAGTGCAGTCACAAGCGCATCCATTCCACACAAACAAGTGCCAAGATCCGTGACGTGGCGATCAAAGAGAGGAGATGAAAGAGAGTAAACATGCTATGCTAGTAGCACCATAAACCGCAACATGATCATGTGCCACGATACTCCTCTCACGAGCCTCTACCAAACCAAGAAATACAAAACCTTATAGTCCCACCGACAACTAAGAGATATAAGGCTCCAAAATTAAGGCAAGTGTAGCTCAACACAATCAAACCCAAGTTCAAACGAAAACTCGACAAAACCACCATGCAACCAGTTTAACTGCATTCAAGGGGTCAAGAAGGGGCCACCAGAGTACGCTGTTCTGCCCAAGATCCTCACAACCTACTCTGGCGGGGGGCATTTGTTTGACCCTAAAATTTCGCGATTGGCGACACATACCGATTCACGAGAAGTTTGAAAAATTCATGAAAAATATCAAACGGACCCCAAAAATTATGGAAAAATACCCAAAAATCCGGTGAAGCATGAGGAAAATTATGGTGCTTTCAGAATGATCAAAGGAGCTAGAGAATATCCATGTTATGCAAAGAGGCCCATGATTTTGGAGAAATTAAATAAAATAGGCGGAGGGGTCTTTTCAGAAAAATTTTGGCATCAATGGATTCTAAACATTTTTATGAGGCTGTGTATAAAATTTCATGAAGAAATTCTCATGGAAAGACCACCAAAGAATTTATTTTCTTTCGGCAGCCTATGAAAATTCAGCAAAATAGAAAAATGGACAAATCCATTATCATGGTAAACGGAGGGGTACTGGGTTTGTTTTAAACTTTCCTCCGTACAGGAAATGGGTGCCTAGACTCGTTCTTCCATCCTCCATGGCCGACAGTCTGCGACATCATGCGCGACCTACGAAGAACCGAGCGCACGGAGATTGAAGGGAAGAAGGGCGCTGGCGACGCGTCTCAGTTCGATTTCGACCCCTTCACAAAGAGTGTCTCAGTGCACATGGAGCATGAAGACTTAAAGGCAGAAGAAATCACGAGCCTCATTGACAGAGAGACGGTTCAGTGTGTACCGAGTACAGCCAAGGCAAAGAAAAGAGAAGGGGATGAATGAACTTAACAGAATCCGTTGAGGAGAGAGCGCATAACCGCCGGGTCCAAGAGCTGGTTCACTGAATCTAGACGGAAAGAGAGGTAGAGGCTTTGCCTATATAAGGAGGCCGAAGGAGCGGTTCCAGGAGGAGCAAAGGCAATCCAAAAATTCCCCATTTTTCAACACCTATAGACTAGGTTAGGATAGAAAGAAGAGTAAGGCATTTTGTCGAATAGTTGGTAGGCATAGTTAGAAGAGAAGAATTAGGAGCAGTTGAAGCTTGCTGAAGCTATTGTAATCAAGGCAGGGGAGAAAGGTAAGTGTAAAAGGTAAATTGTACCTCGAATTTGAGGTTCTTGATTGATCATTGAGGTATTTTGATGAAATTGGATGAGATTTGTGCTTTCCTCTTCTTTGCATTCTTGATTTGATAATAAGCTCGTTATCTTCTCGTTTCTTCTCTGACTTGTGTTAGGAATAGATAAGAAATAGTGTTGCTTGCTTGATACTTTTAATTCTTGATCTGCACCTTTTAATCTCTGGTTAACGATTTGAATATAGTGTCCCTAATTGATCTGCTTAGACTTGTTCTATTTCTCCCCGTTTCTTTGGTCAGATCCGATTGCGCACAGCGCATGAGGAGATAGATCAAATAGGCTAGTTTGTAGGTAATCCTTGATTGCGCATGGCGCATGAGAGATTAGGTATCCTGGGTACTTATTTCTGAAAATTTACTGGATTGTGACTTTAATTGCACATGGCGCATGAGAAGTGCAATTATGCCTTTAAAAATCTGACATTATTCAAAACTAATCTGATTATATTCTATTCTTGCACAAGGTAAATGCTAAAAAGAAACGATCTTGAAGCTGTATCTGTTAAGTTTAAAAGTTGCCTTCCTTTCTTGGTCAGGTTGTTGAATTTTTCTTTTAATATCTGAAATGTTGTTCTCTTATGTTGCTAAATGCTAAGAGCTTGACTAAGCTTCAACTGCGCATGGCGCATGAGAAGATCGGTCATATGAAACCTGACATTAGATCCCTGACTTCTTTATTGATTTCCTGATTGCGCATGGCGCAAAAGGGAGGCAATAAATGAATCCTGTGTTGAATTGTGCCCCAGTTACAATCTGATTGCGCCTGGCGCATGAGGAACGTAATTTGGATGAACTTGATTAAGATTGTCTCTTAGCCTGGCTTTGGGACACTTATTCAAGTAGTGTTGCTTTAATTAGGTATATGATGGGCATTGTCAGTCATGCTTGTTATGTACTTAGTTGAGTATACACTAAATTATGTGATACCTCATTTATATTAAGGTATACTGTGTGTATAAGTAACAATAGGAATAGCAGAGGACCTACTTGTAAATGCAAAATCTGGACCTATGAGATGATAACAATGACTGGTTTGTAGTTTGGTGAATGAACTGTTGAGTAAATTATAAAAATGCCCCTTGATATAAATATGTAAGCCAAATGTTTAATAGGTGAAGTGTAAATTGATAATTGTTCATAGGTATCAGTTATCATGCGTTAGTTAAAAGACCCTAACTTTATTTCATCTTGTCCCCTTTGACTTTGAGGCCAATTAGCATATCGGACATTGGTTATTTTACAGCACTTGCACATACCACTTGACTTGTATATCTAATTAAGCCTAGTTAATATAAAATTGATCATCTGAATGTTGTTTGTGTTGTTTCTCTGTCCTAAGAAACTCGTGTCTGGTACGGGTGAGGCTTCCCCAAATGTATTGACACCAAATTACTTATGTCCCTCTTTCACTGCGCCACTGTATGGTTCACCCACTTAACGAAGATAGTGTGAGAGAAACCAACGTCACCGCTGTATTCTTCTCGTTCACACGATGCTCCAGAGCTTACTCCGATGGGTCTTGGTGGTCGGAATCATTATCGGATTCAGATCCGTCGCCTGTCAGACCCGTCAACGAAGGAAATAAGATCCGCCTTCTTCGTTCGAGCCGTTGCGCGCGAGACTTCATTGATTCTTTGTGGCGAGTGGAATCGTAAAACCCATGAACCAAACCCCTGTCGACAGATGAGGTGTGAGATAGAATAAAGCAAAAGAGGTGTCGGCCCAATAACTATTGGAGCCCATAAAGGAGAAACTAGAGGACGGCCCATCCCCAGAAATTAAATTTGTTTGCCACCTCAGCCGAAAACTGGTGACATGGACCAATAGGAAAAAAAAACAGGCCCACAGAAACTTTAGAAATTCATTAAAAATAGTAGGAAGCCCCTAAAAATATAAACGACACATTCATAAAATTCTAAAAATCAAAATAAACCGACTTCACTGATACTTTGATAGGAAATTATGTCAAAGTAGTGGCCTTTTGTATTTTTGAAGTATTTTCACTTTAAAACGACTGTTTTATAAATATTAGAAAACTAATAAACCCATTTATAAAATTTTAAAACTGAAATCAAATACTTCTGAAATAAAATTTCAAATATAATATCTTCGAAATCAAATATTCTCAAATATGAATATATTTTCTAAACTACGAAAAGTCAAAATAATATCTTTTAAATGAAAAGCAAAAAAAAACTAAATACTCTCGATATCCAAGTGATTTCAAGAATAGTATTTTCAAATATTAAAAGATTCTCAAAATAAGTATTTTCAAATCCAAAAAGGATTTAGTCAAAAGTTGTAAAAGGCCAAAGTGAATAAAATCACCAATATCCCAAGTGAAGTCTCAGAAATTAAAAGTCCAAATGCGAAACCAAAGTCAAAACCAAAACCTCTTCGTTTGAGGAAAAGTCCCTCGCTAGGGTTGAGATCGACCTTAGATGACTTAGAAATCGAATTCTTACGGGCCCCCTCGTCCAAAGAATTCCTCTTTTGTTCTCACAAGAAGACCGACTAAGATGGTCCCGAGAACCGACTCTTATTAAGAAGACCGACTAAGATGGTCCCAAGGGTCGTAAAAGAACCAACACTTATTAAGAAGACCGATTAAGATGGTCCCTAGGGTTGTAAAAGAACCAACTTTAGCTCAAAGGCGCCACATGCCCCTAAGGTTGTAAAACTTCTCTTTTGTTCTCACAAGAAGACCGACTAAGATGGTCCCGAGAACCGACTCTTATTAAGAAGACCGACTAAGATGGTCCCTAGGGTCGTTAAAGAACCAACTCTTATTAAGAAGACCGATCAAGATGGTCCCTAGGGTTGTAAAAGAACCAACTTTAGCTCAAAGGCGCCACATGCCCCTAAGGTTGTAAAACTTCTCTTTTGTTCTCACAAGAAGACCGACTAAGATGGTCCCGAAAACCGACTCTTATTAAGAAGACCGACTAAGATGGTCCCTAGGGTCGTTAAAGAACCAACTCTTATTAAGAAGACCGATCAAGATGGTCCCTAGGGTTGTAAAAGAACCAACTTTCGTCGAAAGGTCGCCCAAGAGACCCCGAAGGTTGTAAAACTCATTTTCACTCTCACAAGAAGGCCAGTCATAGCCCCGAGAGTTCACCAAACGACTCCAAAAACAATGCCAACTAAAGATTCATCCTTTTCGAACAAAGACCTCTTCTAAACCAAAATTCATTCCTTTCAAGTCAAGATTAGAAGTCTTTCGTCGATCCTTAATTGGGTCCCGTTAATTAGATTTGGTACCATCAATTAAGTCCTTCTTAATAGCACTCCATAAGCCTCTTTTCTTAGCCCATTACGTCAACACCCTTTACATCCCTTAATCAGAGGTTCTCGTAGGCAACTACGGGGTAATTAACAGTAGGGGCTTGCGCCTACTGGAAAGAAAGGACCCGCTAAATTAAGAAACTTCTTTAAGTAGCGACTCTGTATAGGGTTCTCTTGTGTTGAGAGATACCCGCCATAGAGATCGAAACCTTAAGGGAGGTGAATCTAAGGCTATGTTCCCATTGTTCTTCTAGAAATTCCTTCGAGGAGAATAATGACGAAAAAGCCGCGACAGATTCTCTGGCACGCCCGGTGGGACCTCTTTCTCCTCTCATCTTTGGGACTTGAAGGGTGACGCAAGGGCTAAGGAAATTTTAACGAACATTCCTAACGGTAACATTTGAGTTGGTGTTATTGCAGGTTGAAATGGCATTGGCACCCATCCACGCTTTCAAGCCGACAGGAGTTCTCCGGATCGGAGGAGTGCCGATTTGCTACAATGACGAGTTCACAATTGGAGGCATGCCTTTCGGACATTCGTATGTCCCCGTCGTTCAAGTCAGCGATGGTACTTTTCAACTAGCCAAGGTTGTTGTGGAGGAACCGCCAGAGGAAGTAGTGGAGGCTTCCAAAGTCATTGAAGATCCTATGGAGATCGATGATGCTAAGGAGGAAGAATGGTTCGTTGTTTCTCACAAGCAGGATCGCTTAAGGCCAACCCCTTCTCCTCAACGACGCCGATTCAACCGCCGCTCTCCTTCCAAGAAGATGGTGGTGAAGAAGGTGTATGCACCGATCTCTCAAAATGCAAGAACTATGAAGAAGGTTCAACGGGCCTATAAGAATGAATTGGAGATAAGGCCCAATTTGCCGGTGAGCAATCCTTTCGCCTCGCTCCGTTTGGTGCGAAAGAACTCGCCCGTGGCCATACTCAAGACCATGGAAGAGTTCCCTCAAGAATACCAAATGCAATTTAGGGGAAGAAATCCGCAAAACCGGCAATCAGTGAAGAAGAGATTGGTATTCCCGCGAGTATCGGCCTGCAATCGATTGGGGCCAAAGGGTCAAAAGGAAGGATCATCCTCCGTGCACCAAAGACTGGGGCAAATGATTAAACCAATGAAGGAGAGATTGGGACCCAAGAAGATGTGGGTGCCGAAAGAGAAAGCACAACCTATGGAAGTGGACCGAGAGCCACGCCACAAGAAGAGACATGTGGCACGGGAGGGTAGTCAACTTGTGGTTCATGCTCGAGTTAACATGGTGGAGATAAGCGAAGAACATGAAATGCCTGCCTTTGTGAATATGGCTAGTGATGGAGAAATTCCATTCACTAAGAAAAATGGCAAAGATAAGCAAGATCGCGCCTTTTCAAATCATCTTCTAAATGAAGAAGGACCGACAGAAGATGAAGAAAGAGATGTGAATGGCGAAGATCGTTGGAATGAAGGCGAAAGACCAAAACTGATGAGCATTATAGAAAGAAATGAAAAGAAAATGGCGGCCATGATGGACGAAAGAAAAAAGGAAAGGAAGATGTTCAAGAAAATGTATAAACTTCTAGAAAAGAAGAAGTTGCTCGAAGATCTCGAAAAGGAGGATTCTTTTAGTGAAGAAGAAGAGGAGTACAAGCGAAAAGTGCTCAAAGAAAGGAGAAGCAAGAGTAGATATGAGTACTCTGATGAAAAAGAGAATAGAGAAAGACCATTGAAAGAAAGAAAGAATAAGAGCAAATATGGATCTTCCGATGAAGAAGAAGAAAGGCCTAAAAGGAGGTTTTCTAAAGAAAGGAGGAATAGGCATAGGCATGAGTCATCAGAAGAAGAAGAAGAAAAGGAATACCGAAGGCATCCCAAAGGAAGGAGAAATAAAGTGAAGTATGAGTCGAGTGATGATGAAGTTCCCGAAACTAGGCATCGGACTGGGGCAAGAAAACCCGGTTTAACCAAACAAGTCATTCAAGAGATGGTCAACCTACAGCTCCAAGCCGCAGGAGCGGGGCGACTTGTCAACCATCGCAAGAAGTGTGGAAGGCCATATCCCAAAAGATATGATCAAATCTTGTATCCTGAAGGTTATGTAATGCCCAAGTTCAACTTGTTTGATGGCACGAGAAAGGGAGATATTACGCCTGATCAGCACTTAATCCAATTTCGCCACATGTGTGGGAACACTTCTAATAATGAGGCGCTTCTCTTTAGACAATTCCCGCTAAGCTTGATGGGTGCTGCATTCAATTGGTACGCTTTCCTTGAAAATGATTCAATGGAAACCTGGGAGGAAATGGAGGAGGCCTTCCGTTCAAAGTTTGCAATGATCACACAAGAGATCACCATGGCCGATATGGCATGTGAAAAACCTAAATTGGGAGAAAATGTCCTCGACTATATCAATCGTTGGATGAATCTCAGCATAAGGTGCACCCATCAGATGCCTGAAAGGGAGGCGGTGGAGGTCTTGATCAGAAATCTAGATGATTGGATGCAAAGATCGCTCTCGGGAAGTGATATTACCTCCTACAAAGATCTAATTACTCGAGTGACAAGGCTGGCACGTATTGGACCACCTAAAGGGCTAGAAATTTCCACCAATGGTGATGAAGAAGAAAGAGGCAATGGTGCAAGTAGTTATGAAACCTCCACCAGTGGAAACAAGGCCAAGAAAAATGGCAATCAAAGGGGTAATACCATGATACCCATGTTTGAACTATTAAGTAAGCCATATTCTTTCAAGAAGGAGAAAACGGAAGCTATTCTCGAGATGATCCTAAGGGATAGAAGACTAGAATTGCCTCAAAGAAAAGCACCTAGAAATAGAAGAAAAATTGATGTCTCAAAATATTGCGCGTACCATCGAATGGTGGGCCATCTGACTGAGGATTGCTATGTGTTTAAGGATATTATTGAACAAATGGTCAAGGATGGAAAGTTGGTGCTTAACCCTAGTTTTGAGCAAGAGCCTGCCCCTCATGAGATGATGTCTCAAAGTGGTGAAAGCGAATGCAATGCCATTGAGATTCATAGTGAAGAATCAAGCGATGATGATAGCTCATACCGATGCATGAGTAAACACATGGTGGGGACATCATATGCCGACCAAATTGCTTCCATTACCTTTACTGATGAAGACTTATTAATAGGGGCTATGGAACACAATGATCCCCTATACATAACAGGTGAAACAAACGGAGCCAGGCTAAGACACTTGTTGATTGATCCAGGGTCGGCTGTCAACATTATGCCCTTGAAAACTCTCAATCAACTTGCCATACCCACTAAATGCTTAACCCAAGAAAAACTGTTCATACATGGATTTAATGAAACCTCAGAGAAGGCGTTGGGGACGATTAGTTTGCAAATGAAATTTGAAGAATTGGAAACATCTATCAAATTCTACGTGATTGATGCTGATACAAGTTATAAAGCTCTTCTGGGTCGACCATGGATCCATGAAAATCACATAGTTCCATCGACCCTACATCAGTGCTTGAAATATCTCAAGGATGGAAAACAAAAGGTTATTTGGGGAAATGAGCATAAAGTCAAATTTGAAAAGAAAGAGTGTTATCCAGTGCCGTTACCACAAAAGAGCATAAGTACCATGAGAATGGGCAAGTGTAAGGAAAAAGGAGAAGGGTCTAAATCCATCACTCAACTTCATCCCCTCGATGATAGAAATAAGAAGGGTAAAAAAGTGAAAGAAATATCAACGAAGAAGGATAAAGATGTGAAAAAAGCGTCAACCGGGAAGAATAAGAACTGTGAAACACCTACTCATACTAAGAAAGGCGATAAAGGAGATCCACAAGGTCATAACCAAGGCCCAAGAAAGACAAAAGATAATTTGGAGGAAAGAATAAACAAACCTTACACTTTTAAGAAAGACAAAACCGTGGTGATCTTTAAAGAAGTCATGAAGGATGGACTGGTAACTTTACCTAGATGCAAACGACCCGAAGAAGTGAAAGAAGAGGGTCACCCAAATTATTGCCTTTACCATAGAATACTGGGGCATAGCGTAGAAGATTGTTACATATTCAAGGATTGGGTTGAAGATGGAATTTGGGAAGGAAAGATTAAAATACCCAATGAATATAGGCAAAGACCTGCACCCCACAAGAAATCAGACAATAGACTACGAAAACTCTTGAGTTCATTCAAGAAAGCAGTCGATGGCGAGGGAAATCTGCCTGAGACATCAACCAAAGGACCATGTCCCGAAATAACCGATAAGAGAAACAACCTAAAGACACTTCCACCACGTATCACTATAATGGAAAAGAGAAGAAAACCTTATTCATTCAGAAAGGATAAAGTGAAGGAGTTATTTCCTTTGGCCATAATGTGGGGACTTGAATTGCCAATAAGTAAACGTCCCGGTGAAATGAAAGAAGTTGAAAACCCAAGATATTGTGCATACCATAGATTGGTGGGACACAAAACCAAAGATTGTTGGGTATTCAAAGATTGGATAGAGGAGAAGTATGGAAAAGGTGAAATTCAACTCCCCAAACACGTCCTACAAAGCCCTGCACCTCATAAGTAGATCCAAAGAAAGGAAAAAGAAAAGAAAAAGAAAGAATAAAAGGGAGAGAAAGAAGAAAATGAGATAAAAAAAGGAAGTAGGAGGAAAATGGATAAAGGAATAAAGGTCCGAAATCGAAATCGGAAAACCAAGTTAGAAATTCAGAAAAGGAAAATGAATAAAGGAATGTCCCGCGATTGAAATCGGGAGTCCAAGTTGGAAATTCAGAAACGAAGAATAAAGAAAGGAATAAAGTCCCGAAACCGAAATCGAGGAACCAAATTAGGAATTTACAAAGAAACAAAAGACGGAAAGTGGAAAAAGAAGATAGGAAGAAAACAAAAGAAAGAAAGAAGAAAGAAGAAAGAAGGATAAAAAAAGAAAGAAGATGAAATAAAAAGAAAGCAAAGCAAAGAAGATAGAAAGAAAAAAGAAGAAACGAAGGATCAAAATCCAACCCGAAGGTGAAGGAAACATCCAACTTGAAGGTGAAGGAAACATCCAACCCGAAGGTGAAGGAAACATCCAACTTGAAGGTGAAAGGAAAACTCCAACCCGAAGGTGAAGGAAACATCCAACCCGAAGGTGAAGGAAACATCCAACCCGAAGGTGAAGGAAACATTCAACTTGAAGGTGAAGGAAACATCCAACTTGAAGGTGAAGGAAACATCCAACCCGAAAGTGAAGGAAACATCCAACCCGAAGGTGAAGGAAACATCCAACTTGAAGGTGAAGGAAACATCCAACCCGAAGGTGAAGGAAACATCCAACTTGAAGGTGAAAGGAAACATCCAACCCGAAGGTGAAAGAAACATCCAACCCGAAGGTGAAGGAAACATCCAACTTGAAAGTGAAGGAAACTCCAACCCGAAAGTGAAGGAAACTCCAGCCTGAAGCTTGAAGACAAGTCGCGATTCCAACGTAACACGACAAATCAGACATTAGCATACATCATCACCACAACTCCAACCAACCACCTCCACAGGTTTAAGCCATTTTGAATCTCTTTTGAACCCTACAGGTTTAAACCAGTTTGAATCCGTTTTGACTCATTACCGGTGTCAACCACTTTGAATCAGTTTTCACTCATTACCGGTCTAAACCATTACGAATCCGTTTGAATAATTACCGGTCTCAACCACTTTGAATCAGTTTTGACTCGTTACCGGTCTAAACCATTTTGAATCCGTTTGAATAATTACTGATCCTAACCACTTTGAATTCCTTTTGAGCCCCTTACTGGTCTAAACTATTTTCGAATCCTTTCGAATCCCTTTGGATCATTCCCTACACTCACTACGCCCATGCCGTGTCAATGCCGCCGATGCCGATATTGAGTGCCATTATGATGAGTGCCTATACCCAATAAGCGGAGGAGTGATGTGAGGGTGAGCAGCGATGTAAGGAATGAAAGAGTGAGAGGAGGAGTGATGTGAGGATAAGTGAGGCATTCCCAAACACCACAAAATCCACCAGCCAAAATGTAGTATAGGAATCTTTTTGCGGCCGATGACGGACTCTTAGGATTCTCGAGGGCGCAAAATTATGTTACTGATACTGTTTGCATCACTAAGACCGTTACAAGAGAAGGATCAAAACTGGGGCAAAACAACATTCAGAATGCCAGGTCGACACCGGGACAGGAATTGATGGCCAATCATTCTGCGACAAGAACCAATGATTAACCGCTTTGGGGCAAGAACAAATAATCAGCTGCACTGGAGCAAGAGTCAACAATCAGTCATGCTGGGGCACATATGCGAATCCTATCATGGCGGGCCAGTCGCAAAGCATACAAGGCAAGCGAAAGAAAAAGTAAAGTGAAGATGCCATGGAAAGAAGAAGATAAAGATTTCATTCATCGAAAGAAGACACACCACTACAACCATTGCATAAAGAAGCCTAATACAAGAGAAGCTTAAACAACAACTGATGGCGACTAAAGAAATACAAAATGGAGACATAAAAGCACCCTAAGAAGACACTGGGGCAGGGTCAAACAAGATGACCATTCATTCTGGGGCAGCAATGGCCTCACCAACAACCGCAGCTCCCCCACCGGCCAAGTTGTTAAGAGTTGCGGAGATAGCTTGAAGCATTCCTTCCAAAGCATCCATGCGGGCATTCAATTCCCCGAAGCGCTGATCAATCAAATCCCGAATCGAGACAGGGGCAGGGTCATCAAGGGCCATCATGGCAGAATTATCATCCGGTGGAGAATCAACCTCTATGGGGTCGTATTGATTGGGAGCCGCATTAGGAAGCAAGATATAGTCATTCACTGGCTGATGGGGATCGGGAACCAACATGTCCATTGAAGATTCAACCCACCCGATAAGAGGTAAAGAAAGAAGAAGATTGAAGGGATGTGCCACATCAGCATCTGAAATACGATTGCCCCACAACATGTCAGGCACACGGATATGAGCCCTAAGCATAAGAGCTTCGATGAGGTGACCATAAGGAAGTGGCTCCCGATCAGAGATAGCCATCTGGTGCATGTGGAAAAGGATCATATGGGCCAGGTTGATAGGCCACTGTTTGTGGATCAAGTTGCGAAGATAAAAGAGGCTCCCTGGTTTGGCGAGATGAGTCATTGTCCCTTGCGGAAAGACGATGTCATTAACCACCAAGAAGAGAAACCTAGAAGTCACGACAAGAGATGTAAAGAAAAGGAGTTGATGAGAAACACGATCAAAGGAGAAAGCGATTAAAGGATAAAGAGAAAGAAATAAAGAAAAAGAAGAAAGCACCTATGAAGAGCGGGTAGATGGAAAGTAGACACCCCCTCTATATCAGGAGTCGCCGTCCGAAACCATTGGCGACATTCCTGGTAACTTCCAAAACCTTGAGGCCATCTCTGATAGGCATAAATGGTGGAACCGTTGGAGGTATTGACAGCCTGCAAGTAGTTGGCCAGATCTTCGGTCGTGATATGAAAGAAGCGACCAAACAGATAGGAAGAGGCCGAAGGAGTTCCGTAGTGGTTGAAAGAGATCCTAAGATTGTCATAGAAGAGACGGGTGATTCTAGGGTGGTACAGATGGTCACAGTCAGCCAAACCGCCCAAACTCCATGAATCTAACCAACCTCTGATAAGATTCATTTGCTCTACTAGAATCCTCCTCATAGGACGAAAGAAGTAGCAATCAGCCACTGGTCGCTCTTCGTTACCCATGTCGTTGTAGTAAGAAAGGAAGGCAGTTTCATCGCGAAAGAGATAGCGATTGTCGGGGGTAAGGGACCAATCTGGAAAAGTGGAGTTCAGATGTAGGGCAAAAGAACTAGAATCTCCTCCGGCACGCTTGGATGAAGGAAGAGAAGACATGGTGATAAGAAATTGGAAAAGTATGGAGAAAGATGAAAGAGTACGGTGAACTTGGATGAAGAAGAGAAAAGAGTAAAAGTGTGCTTATATAGGCATGACAAGAGAAAGGTTGCAATTGGAGTTAATGGCGAACGTGTGAACATGTGAAGAAAGTTAAGGCCGTAGTGGCAAGAAGTGAAATAAACTGTTCAAACTGATTCTTTAAAGAAATGGTATAAAGTCAAGAAGGCGTAGAAGAAGTAGAAGCGTTCAAGGCCGATGTCGGAAGAAAATAACCAAAATCGGGTCAAGGTCCATGTAGGTTCAAGCCCAAGGAAAGACAGGAGCGGGCCAAATACCCTAACCTAAATTGTGGAGTGGATCTATGTGTGTTCGAGATTCCAGAAGAAGAAAGAAGGAAGGAAAAGTGAGTATGGGTCAAATTCCCATATCTTTTGAAAGAAGCAGTAGTAAGAGTAAGATTACTCGAACCTGAAAGTCAAGCAAGAAGAAGGCCTTGAACGCGGAAGCCCAATCAGGCGCAAGAATGACGAAGTACCCGTCATATCACAAAGGAAGGATGAGAGAGAACCTTGAGCGCAAGAGCTCAATCAGGCTGTTGTGAAGAGAAAAGGAGTAAGATAAGAGCAAGGCTACTTGTTGCTTTGCAAGCAAGTACGTGGAGAAGTCTCGAATGCGAGAACTCAGACAAGCACAAGATCAACCAAATATCACAAGGCAAAGAAGCACAACGCTCCCACAAAAGCAAGTATCCAAGTTCACCAATAACCAAACATGCAAGCATCGCGAGTAATCAAGCATCATAAAGCATCAGCAAGCCAAATGCAACAATCAAAGTTTAAAGTTCAACAAATGCAATAAGTGCAGTCACAAGCGCATCCATTCCACACAAACAAGTGCCAAGATCCGTGACGTGGCGATCAAAGAGAGGAGATGAAAGAGAGTAAACATGCTATGCTAGTAGCACCATAAACCGCAACATGATCATGTGCCACGATACTCCTCTCACGAGCCTCTACCAAACCAAGAAATACAAAACCTTATAGTCCCACCGACAACTAAGAGATATAAGGCTCCAAAATTAAGGCAAGTGTAGCTCAACACAATCAAACCCAAGTTCAAACGAAAACTCGACAAAACCACCATGCAACCAGTTTAACTGCATTCAAGGGGTCAAGAAGGGGCCACCAGAGTACGCTGTTCTGCCCAAGATCCTCACAACCTACTCTGGCGGGGGGCATTTGTTTGACCCTAAAATTTCGCGATTGGCGACACATACCGATTCACGAGAAGTTTGAAAAATTCATGAAAAATATCAAACGGACCCCAAAAATTATGGAAAAATACCCAAAAATCCGGTGAAGCATGAGGAAAATTATGGTGCTTTCAGAATGATCAAAGGAGCTAGAGAATATCCATGTTATGCAAAGAGGCCCATGATTTTGGAGAAATTAAATAAAATAGGCGGAGGGGTCTTTTCAGAAAAATTTTGGCATCAATGGATTCTAAACATTTTTATGAGGCTGTGTATAAAATTTCATGAAGAAATTCTCATGGAAAGACCACCAAAGAATTTATTTTCTTTCGGCAGCCTATGAAAATTCAGCAAAATAGAAAAATGGACAAATCCATTATCATGGTAAACGGAGGGGTACTGGGTTTGTTTTAAACTTTCCTCCGTACAGGAAATGGGTGCCTAGACTCGTTCTTCCATCCTCCATGGCCGACAGTCTGCGACATCATGCGCGACCTACGAAGAACCGAGCGCACGGAGATTGAAGGGAAGAAGGGCGCTGGCGACGCGTCTCAGTTCGATTTCGACCCCTTCACAAAGAGTGTCTCAGTGCACATGGAGCATGAAGACTTAAAGGCAGAAGAAATCACGAGCCTCATTGACAGAGAGACGGTTCAGTGTGTACCGAGTACAGCCAAGGCAAAGAAAAGAGAAGGGGATGAATGAACTTAACAGAATCCGTTGAGGAGAGAGCGCATAACCGCCGGGTCCAAGAGCTGGTTCACTGAATCTAGACGGAAAGAGAGGTAGAGGCTTTGCCTATATAAGGAGGCCGAAGGAGCGGTTCCAGGAGGAGCAAAGGCAATCCAAAAATTCCCCATTTTTCAACACCTATAGACTAGGTTAGGATAGAAAGAAGAGTAAGGCATTTTGTCGAATAGTTGGTAGGCATAGTTAGAAGAGAAGAATTAGGAGCAGTTGAAGCTTGCTGAAGCTATTGTAATCAAGGCAGGGGAGAAAGGTAAGTGTAAAAGGTAAATTGTACCTCGAATTTGAGGTTCTTGATTGATCATTGAGGTATTTTGATGAAATTGGATGAGATTTGTGCTTTCCTCTTCTTTGCATTCTTGATTTGATAATAAGCTCGTTATCTTCTCGTTTCTTCTCTGACTTGTGTTAGGAATAGATAAGAAATAGTGTTGCTTGCTTGATACTTTTAATTCTTGATCTGCACCTTTTAATCTCTGGTTAACGATTTGAATATAGTGTCCCTAATTGATCTGCTTAGACTTGTTCTATTTCTCCCCGTTTCTTTGGTCAGATCCGATTGCGCACAGCGCATGAGGAGATAGATCAAATAGGCTAGTTTGTAGGTAATCCTTGATTGCGCATGGCGCATGAGAGATTAGGTATCCTGGGTACTTATTTCTGAAAATTTACTGGATTGTGACTTTAATTGCACATGGCGCATGAGAAGTGCAATTATGCCTTTAAAAATCTGACATTATTCAAAACTAATCTGATTATATTCTATTCTTGCACAAGGTAAATGCTAAAAAGAAACGATCTTGAAGCTGTATCTGTTAAGTTTAAAAGTTGCCTTCCTTTCTTGGTCAGGTTGTTGAATTTTTCTTTTAATATCTGAAATGTTGTTCTCTTATGTTGCTAAATGCTAAGAGCTTGACTAAGCTTCAACTGCGCATGGCGCATGAGAAGATCGGTCATATGAAACCTGACATTAGATCCCTGACTTCTTTATTGATTTCCTGATTGCGCATGGCGCAAAAGGGAGGCAATAAATGAATCCTGTGTTGAATTGTGCCCCAGTTACAATCTGATTGCGCCTGGCGCATGAGGAACGTAATTTGGATGAACTTGATTAAGATTGTCTCTTAGCCTGGCTTTGGGACACTTATTCAAGTAGTGTTGCTTTAATTAGGTATATGATGGGCATTGTCAGTCATGCTTGTTATGTACTTAGTTGAGTATACACTAAATTATGTGATACCTCATTTATATTAAGGTATACTGTGTGTATAAGTAACAATAGGAATAGCAGAGGACCTACTTGTAAATGCAAAATCTGGACCTATGAGATGATAACAATGACTGGTTTGTAGTTTGGTGAATGAACTGTTGAGTAAATTATAAAAATGCCCCTTGATATAAATATGTAAGCCAAATGTTTAATAGGTGAAGTGTAAATTGATAATTGTTCATAGGTATCAGTTATCATGCGTTAGTTAAAAGACCCTAACTTTATTTCATCTTGTCCCCTTTGACTTTGAGGCCAATTAGCATATCGGACATTGGTTATTTTACAGCACTTGCACATACCACTTGACTTGTATATCTAATTAAGCCTAGTTAATATAAAATTGATCATCTGAATGTTGTTTGTGTTGTTTCTCTGTCCTAAGAAACTCGTGTCTGGTACGGGTGAGGCTTCCCCAAATGTATTGACACCAAATTACTTATGTCCCTCTTTCACTGCGCCACTGTATGGTTCACCCACTTAACGAAGATAGTGTGAGAGAAACCAACGTCACCGCTGTATTCTTCTCGTTCACACGATGCTCCAGAGCTTACTCCGATGGGTCTTGGTGGTCGGAATCATTATCGGATTCAGATCCGTCGCCTGTCAGACCCGTCAACGAAGGAAATAAGATCCGCCTTCTTCGTTCGAGCCGTTGCGCGCGAGACTTCATTGATTCTTTGTGGCGAGTGGAATCGTAAAACCCATGAACCAAACCCCTGTCGACAGATGAGGTGTGAGATAGAATAAAGCAAAAGAGGTGTCGGCCCAATAACTATTGGAGCCCATAAAGGAGAAACTAGAGGACGGCCCATCCCCAGAAATTAAATTTGTTTGCCACCTCAGCCGAAAACTGGTGACATGGACCAATAGGAAAAAAAAACAGGCCCACAGAAACTTTAGAAATTCATTAAAAATAGTAGGAAGCCCCTAAAAATATAAACGACACATTCATAAAATTCTAAAAATCAAAATAAACCGACTTCACTGATACTTTGATAGGAAATTATGTCAAAGTAGTGGCCTTTTGTATTTTTGAAGTATTTTCACTTTAAAACGACTGTTTTATAAATATTAGAAAACTAATAAACCCATTTATAAAATTTTAAAACTGAAATCAAATACTTCTGAAATAAAATTTCAAATATAATATCTTCGAAATCAAATATTCTCAAATATGAATATATTTTCTAAACTACGAAAAGTCAAAATAATATCTTTTAAATGAAAAGCAAAAAAAAAACTAAATACTCTCGATATCCAAGTGATTTCAAGAATAGTATTTTCAAATATTAAAAGATTCTCAAAATAAGTATTTTCAAATCCAAAAAGGATTTAGTCAAAAGTTGTAAAAGGCCAAAGTGAATAAAATCACCAATATCCCAAGTGAAGTCTCAGAAATTAAAAGTCCAAATGCGAAACCAAAGTCAAAACCAAAACCTCTTCGTTTGAGGAAAAGTCCCTCGCTAGGGTTGAGATCGACCTTAGATGACTTAGAAATCGAATTCTTACGGGCCCCCTCGTCCAAAGAATTCCTCTTTTGTTCTCACAAGAAGACCGACTAAGATGGTCCCGAGAACCGACTCTTATTAAGAAGACCGACTAAGATGGTCCCAAGGGTCGTAAAAGAACCAACACTTATTAAGAAGACCGATTAAGATGGTCCCTAGGGTTGTAAAAGAACCAACTTTAGCTCAAAGGCGCCACATGCCCCTAAGGTTGTAAAACTTCTCTTTTGTTCTCACAAGAAGACCGACTAAGATGGTCCCGAGAACCGACTCTTATTAAGAAGACCGACTAAGATGGTCCCTAGGGTCGTTAAAGAACCAACTCTTATTAAGAAGACCGATCAAGATGGTCCCTAGGGTTGTAAAAGAACCAACTTTAGCTCAAAGGCGCCACATGCCCCTAAGGTTGTAAAACTTCTCTTTTGTTCTCACAAGAAGACCGACTAAGATGGTCCCGAAAACCGACTCTTATTAAGAAGACCGACTAAGATGGTCCCTAGGGTCGTTAAAGAACCAACTCTTATTAAGAAGACCGATCAAGATGGTCCCTAGGGTTGTAAAAGAACCAACTTTCGTCGAAAGGTCGCCCAAGAGACCCCGAAGGTTGTAAAACTCATTTTCACTCTCACAAGAAGGCCAGTCATAGCCCCGAGAGTTCACCAAACGACTCCAAAAACAATGCCAACTAAAGATTCATCCTTTTCGAACAAAGACCTCTTCTAAACCAAAATTCATTCCTTTCAAGTCAAGATTAGAAGTCTTTCGTCGATCCTTAATTGGGTCCCGTTAATTAGATTTGGTACCATCAATTAAGTCCTTCTTAATAGCACTCCATAAGCCTCTTTTCTTAGCCCATTACGTCAACACCCTTTACATCCCTTAATCAGAGGTTCTCGTAGGCAACTACGGGGTAATTAACAGTAGGGGCTTGCGCCTACTGGAAAGAAAGGACCCGCTAAATTAAGAAACTTCTTTAAGTAGCGACTCTGTATAGGGTTCTCTTGTGTTGAGAGATACCCGCCATAGAGATCGAAACCTTAAGGGAGGTGAATCTAAGGCTATGTTCCCATTGTTCTTCTAGAAATTCCTTCGAGGAGAATAATGACGAAAAAGCCGCGACACTTATATGATAATTAATGTTCCTTGTTAATTATCAAGATTATGGACCGTTTAGATTTATTATTGTCATTCTAAAGAATGATACACATAGATCTACAATTCAGATACTCAACCTGAATAATCTGTTAATAATAAACCTAGGAACAGATAAAAATATATCATCCATAACATAAACTAATATTTAAGTCATTAAATTATTGACTTCTAAAACATAACTCCAACAGTGTCAACCCACCTAACACGTCAAAATTTATAATTCACTACTTATGGTAAATTTTGTTGTGGACATAAATTTAAACTGGACTTAAATATAGATTGTTCATTTAAAATTATGAACCGAGATGAATGAACAAGATTTAAACCCAATTTAAAATTTCTGCCACCACATAATTATCCCCACCTTAAATCTTCCTTGCCAAACACACCTTATTCTGGACCAAAATCCTCTGCATGAACTGCTCTCTACAGTCCTTAACACGTGAAAACACCACTCTAAGCAAAAGCTGTTAATTTCCATGTGCACAAATTTCAGATCAATCAATTTTTTTCCATTTATCAAGTTTAATTCTTTTTCAGAAGCCAATTGTTACAAGTAGTTCTGATGGCAACATACTAAAATTAATTTGAAATTTATAGCATGGTCCAGTTCCTGTAAATTGTCTGATCGAACATTCCAAATATGCACTAAATCGAAATTTCAACTAAGGTTTTTCTATTCAACTATTCTCAAAATCAAGTCAACTCAGGTTTTTCTATTCAACTATTCTCAAAAATCAAATTCAATGTTCTCAAAATTGACTTCTCCTCTGAAACAGCTCAGAACAACGTTCAGCGACTGAAATATTTCGTCGACGCACAAGTTAACGGCCCAAAACCGGCTGAAAATTTTAGTTAGACTTGTCCCAAACCGAGTAGCATGTCAAGAAACGCAAAAAATTGTCAAAAACAGAAGGAAAATTGAAAAATGAATCCAAGTAGGTCCCACGAAAATATCCACGTTACGACACCGTAAACAGACGGACCCGAATCCGGTGTAGCGCGGGACACCGTGTAGCACGCGTACGAGCCGTCTGATTTTGATCGGACGGTTCATTTTTTACGGGCCTATCAATCTAGGTTACATGCACGGGGCTCCCTTGTCCATTGGATCTTGATCAGACGGCTCTGATGCCGCGCTACACGGTGTGCCGCGCGGCACCAGATCTGAATTCGTAAACAGACGGCTCTAAAAAATCCAAGTCGGCGACATCTCTCCGCTCACGACAACCACACAATTTCACATGCGCTCATAGAACTTAACGGCGAGTAATCTCTCCGTTATAATCACCGTTAGAATCCCCAAATCCAACCTCCTCTCAAAATCGGGTCCGTATCCTCTGCTCACCTTTTAAGGTGAGCAAAGTACCTACCTCTGATCCGAGCCGTTCGATCTAATCTCGACGGTTAAAATTTTTCGGGCCTTACAATCTGGTTACATGCACGGGGCTCCCTTAACCGTTAAGATTACATCTAACGGTTCAGATCAGAAGTGAGCAGAGTGCTCACCTTAAAATGTAGGCAGAGGATGTGATTCCCTCAAAATCTGCCAACTCCGCCACGCCACACAAACACAAACCCTCTCTCTACACGCACCGAAGCGAAAATTCATCCACCTCTCTTTCCTCTTCCGTTCTCGAAACCTATTTATTTAATGGTTCTATTCTAGCTTCTCTTGGGAGAGAAGAGACCAACCATTCTGGCGTGGTGCGGAGATTTAGCTAATTGATTCCTTGGTTGGTTTGATTCGATTCATGGCGGATTCGCTTCTCCGTTCTCAGATTAGCTCTCCTTGCTCCACCACTGCTCTTCTATCCCCAGTTTTTGTTAATTCTTCTTCTTCTTCGAGGGTTTCTGGCAAGCCGAGAGGACTAGGTTTCTCTTGCAATTCTTTTAGGCAACGATATAGTCGATTTGCTCACCTCAAGGTAACAGAAGACGAGTTAATTTGAGCTTTTTGGTATTATATAGGGGGAGATAGGCCAATTCTGTTCGCAATTTTTAATTATAAGTTATTTCCTAGTGTTAAATTTTTAAGGATTAAAGAACTACTAGGGTTTGGTGTCAGAAATATGAGGAGAAATTTCAAAAGGGGAACTTAAAAAACCAATTTAATCAAATTTATTATTCTTTTTTTGGTTTTTGTTTTGCCTTTTAACTTCCTCAAAGACCTAATAATAAAAGTAAGTACACCTCAAATTTAACATTCACCTTTATGCCAGAAAATAACATTTTAATTTTGTAACTGGAGAAAATAAATCTCTAAAATAACATTCTGATGAGGTTGTATTTATCAGGCGCATGCTCAAGAAGTAGCACCAGAGGAGAGCCAAAGCAAAGAGCCAAAGTGGTGGGAGAGAAATGCAGGGCCTAACATGATTGACGTCCATTCAACTCAAGAATTCTTGGATGCACTTAGAGATGCCGGTGATAGACTTGTCATAGTTGAATTCTATGGCACCTGGTGCGCTTCTTGCCGTGCATTGTTTCCTAAGGTGATTAATACTTACCTAAAAGTTCAGAAGGGTCATTGAAAAGTTGGCCTCCTGCTTTTAGATTACAGTATAACCTGATTAAGTCTGCAGTTGAGCAATATACCACATAAGTTTAGATTACAGTACCCTTGAATTTTTATCATCTTTCTGGGTAAGTTTTATTGTTCTCTGTGTAGTCATTTCCTCCCACCAGGCAGGAAAATAAAATTAGAAAAAGAAGTAGCAAAAGTATCAAAGAAGAAATTAGATTTATTTATCTGGATGTTTACAATTTCAGTCAATTTGATGATTCAACGTGCATATCTTTACTGCTTCAACAGAGAATAGTCAGGATCACCCTTTTTTCCCTAGACTTCCATGCTTTTAATAGTTATAATACCATATTCTAGCTGACCAACTTTGGTAAATTCATGTTTAAATCGGAGAAACATTGGTGCTTGATTTCTCAATTCTATATGCTTAAAAGTACTATGCTTTATTCCTTAGTTCTCAAATTGAAGCATAAGGTAACAAAAGTCTAATACACTGTTTTTATTCCACATTGGAGGTGGTATTCAAATATACACACTTAAAGTTCGAATAATCTACACTTTGAATTAGCACTATGATGAATTTTCCAGTTTAGCTGTGGGTACTACAATTGTTTTTCCTAGCTACTCATTATCTATCTAGTTCATGTTGTATGTGCGATGATATTTTAATTTTTTTTAATATACTTTTAATTACCACTTGAATCTATTTTCAGCTATGCAGGACGGTTCAAGAGCATCCAGAAATCTTATTTCTAAAAGTTAACTTTGATGAAAATAAACCAATGTGCAAGAGATTGAATGTGAGAGTGCTTCCCTTTTTTCATTTTTACCGTGGCGCCGATGGCCAGCTCGAGTCCTTTTCTTGTTCCTTAGCTAAGGTTAGTTTTTCTTGCATACCCCTGAAAATGGCTGCAAATGTTGTATCACCCTGCCAACAAAATATAAGAAAATAAGTTGTTCTCTTCCTCAATCTGAATAGATGAGTAAAATATGTACTACTAAGTCATGTTGATAAGGAAGGAATTTTGGAATTTACACAAGCAATGTAGATTCAGCTTTCATGTTTTGAAAGGGCCAATGTGGCATCTTTTTGCAGGAAAGCAAGATATTTAACTATTGCAGGTGTGAATGTGGGATAAATCCTTCTGTGCACTTAAGTTATGTTTATGTTTTGTAGTTTCAAAAAATAAAGGATGCCATAGCAATACACAATACGGAGAGATGCAGCATAGGCCCGCCTGTTGGAGTCGGCGATCTCAATTTGCTGGATACACCTGGATCTCAATAGAAACCTGCTGAGCCTAGCCCCATTTAGTAGTAACTCCTGTATACCGTGGCCGAAACATGTAATATATATTGATGGGTTGCAGCTTTCTTTTATATTTTGATGATGATCGTTCCAATTTCCTTTGTTGTATTAGATTTGTATATTCGGTCATTGTAGTAGTATTTGCCTTTCATTTGACAAAATAACAAATGATCGTTATTGAAATAGAAAAAAATTCCAAATCTGCATCAAATCTGACATATTATATTTCTAGTTCAATGAGTCAACAAAGTTGTGAAACATGAAATAAAAAAATAAGAGAAATCTGCAGACCAGTTTGATGCGTCATGAGAAAAACCCTTGTTGCTTCGGGTTAAACTTAAGTTATAACCAATGAAAAAGACAATCTTGGCTGATCCAGATTGCTGATTGTATCCTTTAACTATTTTTAATCATAAATTATTCTGCATAAAGCAAAACAAGATTTCTAGCGTAAGGTCTGTCTTATAATTCTTAAACTACAAGAACACTACTCCCCAAGACGACCACGATATTTCTAGCGGAAGGTCTGTTTAAATTAGAGGTCCGATATATTTTGAAATGTCGTTCTATGACAAACGGATGTTTTCATATTTTGATCTGTATTTCAAAACGTGCCTGGTCGTTGGTCGTCCCATCTGCATCCTGCAGGCCATTAAAAACATAAAAAAAAAAATTGAGCGCATAGAAAATTTTAGCAATCTCATATTTAAAGGATGTGTTTTAAATGGGATTTTCTCACTGTCATCCTCGAGAGTATCCTGTATCATCATACTTTCCATTAATTTTAGCGCATCCATCTAACACCTCTTCCTCCTCCTTATTCGTATGTTTGGCACCCATACGAACAAGGAATATTGTTTCTTTTTTTTTTTATTGAAAGTGGCCTGAGATAGGCCTCCATAAGACAACCACTTTTTTAAAACATAACCAACACCTAAAAAAAACAGTAGATTCTTGAAATTTTCTGGAGAAGCGACTGTCTCAGGGAGCGTTTGGATCGTTGGAAGAAAGAAGAAGAAGAAGGAAGAAGAAGAAAAAAAATTATAAACAATCTAAACTCTTCACAAAGTTACACACTTTCCAATACTTCTTCTCACTTCTTCCTTTCTTCCCTTCTTCCCACATCTATCCAAACGCACCCTCAGTCCAGATCTTCTCCATTTGTTGACTGCCCATCTCTTGCCTCTAACTCCCTTTTCATATTTGCTATCTCTCTGAAGTTAGCCTCCATTTGAGAGATGAAGCCTGTCCAAAAAGATATAAACACAAAATATTAACATAAACCGGCCCAGCACAGTAGCCAGTATAGTTTTAGCATAAGTCCTATTTGAAGAATTTAGGTTATTTATACTATTCCAAATAGTCTCTAAATTAGTACAATTCAGGTTATTATTCCTACAATAGAACATATTAAAACTACACCAAAAAAGTCTAATAGAGGGGCAATCCACAAATAAATGATCCACTGTTTCAACATTATAGCAGAAGCGACACTTATTTGGTCCTTGCCAACCTCTTTTTGCATAAATTATCTATAGTTAAAATTTTATTATTTAGCACTAACCAAAGAAAGCATTTCATCTTAAGTGAAATTTTTAGTGGCCAAACTGTGTACTCCAAGTTCACTATAGTTCCTCTGTCGTTAAGAAACTTGTAAAATGATTTTACTATATACAAACCACTACTTTCTAAGTTCCAAATAATGCTATCCTCCTCTATACTAAAGTTCATATTATTAACTACCTCTAAAAGGGTATTTTTCTCTGCTCTAACTAACTTAGAAACGTCTCTAGTCAGAAAAAAAAATTAACCCTACCTTATTCCAAACTTGTCCTAGACTGAGGTGCTCTTTCCTTTTTGACTTTTCAAAAATGTTAGGGAATTTCTCTGCCAGGGTGTTATCCCCATACCAGATATCCCTCCAGAAATTGATTTTATCTCTATTTCCTATAAGGCTATAACTTTCTTACTATTAACATTAATGAGAGGAATATTGTTTCTAATTCTCAAAAATTCAAACAAGGCATGAACAAGGAACAAGTCCTTGTTCCTAGTTCCCACAAATTCATAAAACTAGAACAAGGCTTGTTCTTGTCCTTGTTCCTAGTTAATGAATTGTATCAAACATACTGTTTTTAAGCATAAATGTTCAATTTTCTAAATGTAAATATTCAGTTTATTAAATATAAATGTTCATTTTTTTAACTCGAGCCAACGAAACTCAAATTGGCAGAGCTATAGTTAAACTAACTCAGTTAGCTGACGAGTCGAGTTTGAGTTGGGCTCAACTCAGCTCGCAACTCGTGGCATAATATATTTATATTTCAGATAATATTATCAATATGATTTAGGAGTATTAAAATTTTATAAATTAATCATAAAAATTTTCTTCTTATATATTTTTTTACTTAAAATTTGCAACATTCGACTGATTGAGTTTCAAGACATATTTTGTTTCAAATCAATTGAAATAATATAAAAGATAACAATTTTATGTTTTAAAATATTATATATATCAATAAGTTTCGATACTAGAATAACATATTAATTAAATAAAGAGATAATTAGTTTCATGCCACCGTGAACTTCGATAATTAGGGAAATGTCATCCTTAAATTGCTAATTAGATTTATGCCATTGTAGAATTGCTAAAATTAGATTTATACCACTATTTCTCTTAAAACATACTAAATTCTAAAAATGCCATTATCAAATTTGTCATTAATTTTTTTAATTGACCACATTACCCATTAAAACACAAACCCTAAAACGGCGTCCATGGAAAAAAAAATGTGTAAAGGCGCGAATTTTCATCCGAGAGCAAAAAGAGAATTTTTATTTTTTCGTTGAGTTACTTATTTACTTTTATAAATGAGAATGTTCATCTGTGAGCAAAAGAAAAAAATGTTCATATGTGAGCAAAAGAGCATTATAGTTCCCATAATTACTTACGTGAAAAATCGGCACAAACATATTTTTGCAAATAAAAATAATTATATCTTTTGTAATGGCATATTACTAATTTTTAAGTTTTATAGTGGCATATTTAAAAGGGTAAGATTGTCATATAATTGTTTGATGGCAAAAAAACTAATTTTTATTATTTTATAGTGGCAAAATAATGATTTGTTGTTTAGTGATGGCATATCTCTAATTTTAAATATTTGCAATGACATAAATCTAAATCACCCTTAAATAAATAAATTTTTTGAAGAATATATGCTTATTCTAAGTAAAAATTTGAAGAATATATGCTTAACGATTTTATGTTTTAAAATTGTGTGCCATGAGCTAGCTTAGGTTGGAGCTGAGAGCCAAATTTGAGCCAGTTTAAAAAGCTCGAAAGTATTTTTAACTCGGTTCATGTCAACTCGAGTTACGTCCGAACTGAGTTTGAATTATCCCCAACTCGCTCGAATTCAACTCACATGCTGTGGAAAACTAAAATCCCGATACTATAATTAAGCACGCCTACGCCTACCAAGGATTAATTGCTACTTGAAATATATTGGAAAAATTAGATATATACCATTCTAATTCTAGCTAATTGTAAATATTCCTTCTAATCTTTACATTTGGAAATATTCCCCTCTAAACATCTAATCCACATATACATACCCTTTTGGCTATTTCATAGGATTTATTGAAACAAATAAAAAAAGAGACGAAAAACTGCTATACATTGCATATTTTTTTGTACACTTCAATAAAAAACGTAGATATTTTTGCAAAATATTTTTTTACTGATTTTTAAAGTCATAAAATATTCTTGTAAATAATCCGAGTCACCCGAGTTTTTATGAGTCATCTGATTCGACTTCTTAGTCTAACAATCGAGTTTCAGAACCATCGTTACTTACACTTTATGTAATGTAACAATTTAACACTTTACTCGACAGCCGCCACTGTCAAGTTTCTAAAAAAAGAAAAAGGAAAATACAAACATTTTATGTAACTTGGACCAGATTATCTAGATAATTAATATTACATGCCTGTATATAACCCTATCAAATAATTCCAAAAGCCAACAAAATTTATATATATTTTTTTCAACAAATTCAGAAATGATCAAGGAAAATATATTCATTGATCAATCGTAATTATATACATATATATATATATATATATAAAAAGTATAATTATCCACGTGGCAATTAATCTTTTTTTTAGGGAAAATCAGACATATACCCCTCAAATCATAGCTAATTGAAAATATCATCCTCTAATCTTCAAATTTGGAAATATCCTCTCCTCCAATCTAATCCATAGAAATTTACCCTTTTTATTATTTTAGATGATTTTTTATTTAAAAAATATTTGTAATAGGTTCAGACAAAAATGCCCTCAGCCCACCTGACATCTTCTCCTTATATTCAGCGTTGTTATTTGTTAAATCATAAAGAAAATATAGACAGTATCGATCCTCTTTCCTCTATGATTCTATCAGACGCTTCCCTATCTTACCCCCAATTTAAAAGAAAAAACTCTCTCCTCTTAAAATTGTTGGAGAACGCTTCATGTATGGGGTTTGTCTATCATACTTCGTGCAACTATTTTTAATTGCTGGAGGACGCTTCACTATTAATACTAAATATTGCTGGAGAATATCCCTTCCTCAAAAATTGCTAGAGAACGCTTCTCCATCATGCTTCGTGCAAATAGGAAATAGTTTTGCAAATATTCATTTTTTGAGGTTAGCTCTAGATATTAATTGTAACAAACCATGTATGAACATATATTGCAATTTGATTAAATTCAGATTGCTTGATTAAGTTTTTTAATCTAATGAAATATAACTTTGGTTGAGAAACGTCCTGGTTATGGGGTTCCTCTAGCAATTTTAGGAAGAAATAAAGATTTTCTTGTTACGATGCAGGTAAGAAAGGAAAATGTGTGGAAAAGGAAGGGAATCACTTGTATATATTTTATTGTATATTTCCTTCCGATTTTACAAGGCCGAAAATAAAGGAAGATCAATCGACGGTGGCTGACTGAGGGTATTTTTGTCCGAACATTTTACAAATGATTCTTCAAAATTTTAAAACCATCATAAATAGGTGAACATCCAAAAGCCTCTGGCCTGGATCCGGTCCTGACCAAGCCCTTCTAACACGAAGGGCCGAGCCACCAGACTCTGATAGGGCAAGGCCACAATCTCAATTGAAGAGGCCAGGGCCTAGAGAGGCCGGCCTTAGAAAAGGCCTAAGGTTTAGAGATATCGAAATTATGAATAATCAGACACAATCTCAAGTAAAAGGTAAGATTCTATCTGATACAATGTAAATTGAACAGATCATTTCAAATAATATTTTAATTTTTGAACATGATGTTAAGACAAGTTAAAAATATATACATATTCCTCAATCTTTTACGTTACATTATTTCATACATTTGTAATTTTAGTTTATTTTAATTCATTAATACATTAACAAAATTTTTTTTATGTTAGTATAATATAATCGGTCTTAAACCCGAATTAAATATGAAAAACCTAATAATATTATGAAAAACCTTATTATTTAGTATCGGTTTTTTTAAAAAACCGGTATTAAAAATCATTGGAAAATGAAAAAAACCATTTTTCATTTAGTACCGATTTTTTTATAAAAAACCGGTACTAATATATTGATTTTTAGTACTGGTTTTTTATAAAAAACCGATACTAAAGTGCCGACAAAAAAAAAACAGTTTTTAAATTAGTATCGGTTTTTTATAAAAAACCGGTACTAAAAATCAATATATTAGTACCGGTTTTTTATAAAAAACCAGTACTAATTTAAAAACTATTTTTTTATTTTTCAGGCGATTTTTAGTAAACCGATATTAAAATTATACAGATATTTTTATCGAATTATATGTCTTCTCTTCACTATTCCTTTGCCTTTCAAGTTCTTATACTACTGTTCTATCTCTCAAGGTCTTCCTTTACTAATCTTCAATTTTAAATCGCTTCAATACTCTCTATCTCTCCACTCGCCTCCTCCGATGTCGCCTCTCTGCACCTCTCCGCCTCTGTACTCTATCACTGCAATCGCCTCTGTTCGCTATCGCCTCCTCCGCTGTCGCCGCTGCCTCCACCTCAAGTAAGTTTCTCCTCCTCTCATCTCTTATACAATGAGTTTGGGTTGATTTTCTCTATGCGAATACCATACGACATAATTAATAACTTGAAATTAGTTTTTTAGTTAGTACAAAGCAAACAAAGAAAAAGCCTCATTTTGTTTTATAATTTTCCGTGGAATAAAAAATCAAACAGACCATAGACAATTTGTAATATTTGCAACATTATGTTGGAGAGCAATGAATGAAATGTTTTAATTTGATGAATGATACCATAATATGATTCAAGAGAACAATTAATTAAAAAAAACCGAAAAATGTTAATTAATTTAGTACTACAAATTGAGATTAAATTAATTTAGTACAAAAATTAATTTAGTACTAAAAATTGAGATTAATTTAGTACTACAAAACCGAAAAATGATACCATAATATTCGTAAATTAATTTTTTTTTAAAAAAATCAACTTTAGTACCGGTACTAAATTAATTTAAAAAAAAACGAAAATTATTAATTAATTTAGTACCTGTTTTTTATAAAAAAAATCTGTACTAAATTTTTACATTTAAATCCGGTTTTTTAAATTTAATTAGTACCAGTTTTTTATAAAAAATCGGTACTAAATGTAATATTTTTAGTATCGATTTTTTATTAAAAACCGGTACTAATAGTGTTTGCCGCCACTTTACTAAGCCTCTTAGTACCGTTTTTTTATTATTTTTAGTACCCCTATTAATAGTACCGGTACAAAACTGGTACTAATAACACAAAAAAACCGGTACTAATGGTTTTAAATGGCATAGTGATAATCTTTATTTAATTTGTTGTTCCTTGAAATTGAAAAGTGTTATGGTTTTACTTACTATTTCAACCGACATGTTCGCTATAATTTTAATTATTGAACCACAGTACAAGATTACATTAAAAGCAAAAACATTACTACTTGGATCTGGAATGAATCGTGTTCTTACGAAAATAAAAGCATAAAATATCACTTGCTGTACTAACTGATAAGCGGATAGAAATAAGGCTAAGAGAGCAACTTTTGCGTTTTTTATTCACCAAAAAGACGCAGTTATAAACTTATAACTTGTCATGATGATGGCAAACAAGGGTTGAATGTTTTTCTTTACTCTCATAGTCTCATATTTATGTGTTGATTAGTTTTTTTAGAACTGATTGAGCTATTTAGTTTTACTATAAATTAGTACAATTATGTCAGACAAGTCCTTTTTTGAGGAACAGATTTGCTGCATAATTGGATTTCAGAACGTCTAAGATTGATGGTCCTTCCTTCAATCTATAGTCTGAAGTAGTGCTTTTTTTTTTTGTATAGGGCAAACAAGGTCTAGGCTCAGAATGGATGTTCTGATTTCAGCTTTGGTTCCTTCCTCTTTTGCCAATGCTGCCTCATATTTCTCTATTCCTGCTATCCCTCCACATAACACCTGGGCCCTGGCCAGTTCCTTCCTTCTTCCAAAATTTTAATGTTTGCTATTCTTACAACGCATCCCAATTTATGTTTATTAATATAAATTGATTTTTGTTTGATAAAGGATATGTGAGATGGACTTACAGGGGAAGAGAAGGATGTGTAAGTAAGAATATGACAAACAAGGTTCAGATCTCTTATGAATTGTTCTTGTCATTAAATGTTTTCAGGCAGTGTGAAGTAACAATAATATGCGTACCTTTTTCCCCATTAGTTGCAAGATTAAAGTAAAATTATTGTTGTTGAACTATAGTACTTTCCAAAAAAAAAAAAAAAAAAAGGTTGAAATCCGTAGATGTTATAAACTGAAATGGGCAGTCTATATCCCACCAATTGAATTTTGGACATTTTTTAGTAGACCATAGTTTTTTTTTTTAAAAAAAATAATTGTTTGTTCGATCGAATGATATAATTAAGATCACAATAGATTTTTACAAGGATATAGAAGATGGTGGGTGTACTGTCACTTAAGAATTGGCTGCTTTTGATCCCAAATCTTTGTGATATCTAAATTCAGACTCCAATGCTTGCATACTGTGTCTATTATATTAATATAAAAGCATATGTGATATAATGTAAGCTTCTCAGTAAGGCCACCAGTATAATTTTAAATATGATGGTATTAGTTTCTGTAATGTTCAGACCCTGACCCACTCAGCTTCACTCAGACAGTGATAGAATTTGTGCCGTATGTTCAGTTTCCATCATATACAGATTTATGTCATTGTCAGATTTTGTTGTGTCGTCTGATTTTATTTAGAGGCAGGTGCTAAATAACATGTTATTTGAGACAAATTTTAAATGGAGATTCAATTGATTTCATTTTAAATGACTCATTTTTGTTTATTTTATGTCAACAACTGATAAATGTTAAACATGTTTCATTTTACAATAAATTATTTTATCTACAGGTATTATTTCTAAAACTTGAATTTTAACTTTCACGTATTAGAACTAAATTTCGCACTGAGAACTTATTTTTCATTTTGTATTTTTAGCATTTTTTTTTAAAATGATTGTGGGTTCCAAATTGTAGGGACGGACTTGGTCAAGTCAAGCGAAAACTAAGCTAATTACCTTACCATGATGACTCATTGAGTGATAAAAATTCAAGGTGGTAAATCATGACATTCTTAAACTTAATACTTTATAATTGGTAAGGAAACATCGGGCGGATGCAGAAAGATTGTGCATTCGCTCCGAGATTGTGACACTTATTCAAAACTAAACACAATAAAGGATTTGAGAAGACACATATGTTTCATGATACATTCAGGGGCGAAGCTACGTGGTGAATGGTGGGTCCATGGACCCATCTCAAAATTCTTTTTTTCTTAGTATTGTATTTGTTTTGTAATTAAAAAAAAGTCACAAGAAGTTAGGGACCCATCTCAAAAATTTAAAGGACCCAGTTGGACATGTCGTGTTTGATTTGAATTGCATAAGAACGTCTAAAAAATTACATAAGGACCCATGTAGTATTTATTCCTGACTAATCGCCTTCTTTCTTCCTCCCACTGACTTTTATTAAGACAAAATTTAGAATAGAATGAAATATTTGGATGAATAATTATTTGTAGCATATATATACTAACCGAATCTTGTGCATTGCATGATTCGTCTATATAATGTTTTGTAAACTTTAGTACATTATAAACAAAAACTATCACATAAGATAAAATATACAATTCGGATATTATATAAGAACTGGCACTAAAAATCGTAAATACTATTCCTGTCAAAAAAATTCTGAGCATCACAAAAGATAAGAAATATTGTGGTTTGAATAGTGGCCAAATTCCTCTGTATGCCTCATATCTTTATATATCTATAATATAGAAAAAGAACTGTTCAATAAGATTTCTAATGAACCTATTATGTAAATTTATGATAACAATGAAAATTCATAGGAAATTGTTGTATTTTTTTATTGTCTTGATTTTTGAATTATTATTTTGTACATTAAATATATTATTTTAGATTTTCTATTATTATTATAATATATATATATATATTTGATTTCTCTTAGATTTTCTATTATTATTATAATATATATATATTAGATTTCTCATGAATTTTTTATGTCACGTTATTTAGAGCTCTTTATTTAAAAATTATTATTATACTATGCCAATATTAAAAGTTACATCATACATATATTTTCAGCAAAAAAAAAAGTACGGACCCTGCTGACACAAAAAATTCTAGCTTCGCCACTGGATACATTTAAATTAAAACTTATGTTGTAGCAAATTATGAACCACTAATTATTTTTAAATAAAAAAAGAAATTGAATAATTAAAAAGTTTCAGAGATAATGCAGAAATTACAAATTAAGTTGGTAGAATATAATTAGAATTATTCATTAATATATGATAGACACACTCTTACATAATATTCAGTATTTCGTTTAAAGACACAATTCTTCCTAAGCACCTTGCTTTAATTTTACCGGCATCCTGACTCGGGGCAACATGATTGCCTCGGGCTGTTGCTTCCTCCTTTGCACCCCCTAAATTTTAAAAGAAAAGTAGGATTATTTAGATATATTTATGTTACTGCAGTAATTATAAATAAAAAAATTCGGAAAAATCATCACTAACTATAAACTTTTTTTTACCGCCACAAAAACGAAAAAATTAGATTTGATCTAATTGTTAATCTACCCGGATGCGAGGAACTGAGATTTTGTATAGGAATTATCCTCTTGAATCCTCGCATTCCCGTTATAAAAATTAATTATTAATAAATATATTATAAAATAATAACTTATTAAATAAAATATATATAATATATAAATAAATATATTAATTATTAAATTAAATATATAAATACAATATAAAATATATAATTATAATAAATATTAAATATATTATATATAATAAATAAATATTATTAATACACTGTGATAATTATGCCATCTCAATTCATAAAATAAAAACATTCCACATGCACGATGTTGAATATACCACAATAAAATATTATAATTAGAAATAGAGAATTGTAAAATATTATATTAAAAATATGTGAACGTATAAGAAATAGTTGATTTTCATAGTACTAAATAGCAATAAATTTAATTGAAGCAACGTATTGATTGAAAAAAAATTACATGTTCGCGTGAAACTTGGAAATCTCGAATTTAGAATTTGAAATTTTAAGATATATGAAATTTGAAAATTTCATAGTTTCAAATTCACCTCATAACTAGCAAGAATTTTCCTTGCATATAATATATAATTTTAGGTGTTTTATTTAGTTTTTAAAGATCAGATGGGAGTCAAAAGCTCTCCAACTTATTTCGAAATTAAATGTCACCAAAGATCCTAGCCAGATTTTGAACTCGCAACCTTAACCGAAAGAGAGCTGGTTCCTATAATTTTAGGTATTGAAATAGAAATTTAAGATGCAACAATTATACATTCAAGTTTTTTGCATGGAATTATATATATATTTATAGAGAGAGAAAGCAATAGATTGGCTAATTAGATTATTTTTAAAAAATTCTGAAATATTTTTTCGGATTTTTAAAAACGGCTATTTTTGAACAGTTCAAAACTAATTAGATTAATGATTTTCTAAAATTTAAAAAATATTTAAAAATTTTGAAAAAAAAATGTAAAATATGGAGATTTCAATAAGAAAATCATATTAGACGGTTTGAATCGATAATTTTAAACTAGATCTAAGAGTTTTGATCGCAACTCACGGATCCTAACTCATCGTAGCAAAACAATATATATATCGATGATCTGTCTTTTTAAGTACTAGCTTTAAAATTAGAACTTACGTTCCGCGAGATGGTCCAGATGGTGGTTTTCCACTCGCAGATGGTGTATTGGAAGGCTTCGGTGCAGCTGATGCAGGGTGGAGCATGGAGCTGCAGGCTAATATCAAAAGAATATAGAAAATGAAGGCAAGTACTCTACGACCCATTTTAATTGCTCACTCTCTCTTGCTTGCTGCAATAGGCCATATATAGGCCAGGCCAGGAAGCAGATATTATGAGCCATTCAATTGATAATTAGCAAGTGCAGGTGGACAACTAGTGTCTGTAGACTGTAGTGCATCCACCTAATTGTGGCGAGTCGGTGACTAGACTAGCGTGCTTTCTTTGACTTCTTCTTTGACTCCGTTCCTTATTTCCCTTTCATGCATGATTGTTTCCAGCTTGAAGATTCCCTGAAAATCCTCCGTCTCAAGTACCAAATTCTAATTTACACGGAATTCATGGTTCTGCACGAAGTGATTATTATAATAAAAAATTCGTTATTAATTTTTTTTTTTAAAAAAAAAACATGATTTATTTTTTATTTTAATAAGAATCAAGTAATTATCTTTCTTTGAAACGCGTTACTCTTTGTTCTAATTGTCTGTTGTTTATAAAACGCATTATTACGAAGAATAACACGTTTTATAAACCGGATTAGCAAGGGATTTCGTTTTATTTTTTTATTTTTTTGTTTCCGATGCTTTCTTCACGGAGAACGTGAAAGAATTGAGAGAGAGGGGCATGTTGGGTTCCCAACACGAAACAGTGCGTGAGAGTGTGTACATTTTTCGGCGGAAATGGTGAAATATAAATTCAAATTCTGTGGCGCGCGACACAACGTGCAGCGTATCACAGGCCGTCCGATCAAATCTCAAATCTCAATGAATGAGGGAGCTCCGTGCATGTAACAGATTATAAGGCCCGAAAAAATATAATCCGTCCAGATTTGATCGGACGGTCCGTGTGACGCGCGACACAGGATTCGGATTGGTGAAATATGGCCATGGGCCATAGAAAAAGTAGAAAGTAGTAAACTGAGCGGGCTTGACCTGACTAAATTTGAAAATGTAGAGTTGTCCCATCTGGCCACGTTTTGAGTTGGAATAATATTTCATTCTTGGTCCCATCATGCGTGGACCATGGTCACATTATGGGGCCGTTTGGATCGCTTAAAAATTTAGAGAATTTGGGAAAGTTATAATTTTTAGGAATAAATTTATTAGAAAGTGTGTAATTTTGTGAAGAGTTTGGATTGTTTATAATAAATTTATAGTAGGAAGATGAAATTCCCCAAATTCCTTGGAAAATCCAAACAACCCCTATGAGTATTTACCTAGAAAATTCCGAATTTTCGATGGAACCCAAATTATATGGATAAATTAATTTGGTTCCTAAAGGTTATCAAGCCTTAATTTCAATCCTGTGTTGGAATAATATTTCGCCCTTGGTGGTACCGAAAATTTTGGTTAAGAATATTTAAAATTGTCTAATTAAAGTTTCATTTGGATGGTGTTGGAATAAGAGGAATAAGGAAAGAAGTAGGAAAAAATATTGGAAAGTGTGTAAGTTTGTGAAGAATTTGAATTATTTATAATAAATTTATTTTCTTGTTCATTTATTCTCTTATTCCCACACCTCATCCAAACGGAGTCTAAAAAAAACTAAAATAAGTATATGCAATTGAATCGCAAATTTGTCAACCATTATTTTAACTAAAAAATATTAAAATGTTCCAAACTAAAAGAAAACTGTAATGAGGATCGTCCCTATATGTTGAGTAGTATTGAATTTAATTTTTTTTACATCATTAATTAAATAGTGACTAAATAGAACATGAACTCTCATCGATTCTCAAGTCATGTAATATTTAGGAAGATAAAGGACTTTGACACAAATTCTCCATTGTCCCGGTCCAATTGAGGTAGATGCTCTAAGACCAGCCAAAAACCTCCGATTCCGACTTCTCTCCAATTCAAAATAAATTAATAAACATCAATAGTGATATAGGAACCACCACACGGAAAATTTTTATCAATGACAAAAATATCCCTAACAATTTTAAGAAGGACAAAGCACCCTCTGAATTTTTAAAAAGAGCACATCTATAGCGGTAATAGTATTGCCGCTACAGCCCAGCCTTATAGCGGTAATGCTATTGCCGCTATAGGGGGCTATAGCGGCAATGCTACTACCGCTATAGGGATTTTCAATTTTTTTTGGTTTTTCGGCTGACACAATTTGTCCTTTTGGCTTTTGCTTTCACTGTTCAATCACACTTTTTTCCTTTTGGCTTTTGACGTTTGCTTTTAATTAATTTTTCATTTTATACTTTTTTGTCGGCAATTGTATAATTAATTGTTCAATTTAATTTGTCCAACTTCACAATACATAATGCGTTGCATTAGTTTTTGTTATAATTAATTGTTCATGCCCAATACAAAAGAAGCAATACAAAAGCTAATTGTATAAGACGAAATTTAATTCAAAATTTATCAAAACTTTTTTTTTAAAAAAAATCTACTTTTCACAAATATTTTTTCTTGAAAAAAAAATTAATCTACTAATTTATTTTATCAAAATACTAATTTGTAAATACAGTCATTTTTTTTTTGCACTGTGCTAATCTTTCAATACAGTAATTTATTCATACAATCAATAACAAATTTATTCAATAAACTATTCAATGAAAAATAATTTCTTTCATATACTTTTCCACTAACTTTTTTTCCAAAAATAATTTCCTAAAAATTTTTTTTCCATCAACTAATTTTTTTCCTTAAAATAATTAATTCAATAATTTTCATTAAATAATTTTTTGCACGGTGCTAATTTTTCAATACAGTCATTAACTAATTTATTCAATAAACTATTCAATGAAAAAAAAATTCTTTCAACAACTTTTTCATAAACGAATTTATTCAATAACTATTCAATGAAAAAAATATTTCCATAAACTTTTTCTTTTTCCATAAACAATTTCCTTTAAATTTTTTTTTATCATCAACTAATTCTTTTTTCTTAAACTAATTAATTCAATAATTTCCATTCAATAATATTTCCCATATACTAATTTATTCAATAATTTCTATTAAATAATTTTTCCATAAACTAAATTATTCAATAATCTCCATACATTTCTATCTAATTTTCCATTAATTCCATTACACAAAAAAAATTCCTATAAACTCCATACATTTCCATCTAATTTTTCAATAATTCCATTACACAAAAGAAAATCCAATAAACTCCATACATTTCCATCTAATTTTCCAATAATTCCATACCATCTAATCCTATAAAATGACTGTATTTAAAAATTAGTATTTTGATAAAATAAATTAGTATATTAATTTTTTTTTTCAAGAAAAAAACATTTGTGAAAAGTAGATTTTTTTTAAAAAAAAAATTTCATAAATTTTGAATTAAATTTCGTCTTATACAATTAGCTTTTGTATTGCTTCTTTTGTATTGGGCATGAACAATTAATTATAACAAAAACTAATGCAATGTGATATCGTCATTATTTGTAGGCATTTGGACCGTACTTGGCACTCAAATAACACTCAAACTATTGAATTATTCAATAGATTGCTATGATTTCGATGGAATTGGCTCTACCGTCGTTTCTTCTCTCATTTTACAGGATTTTGATGATTTCTGATGATTTTGGAGCATATAGATGGATTCCCGACGTAGCACGTACGCTAGACGACTCATTCCTAGCATTGGAGGCTCTTTTCTCTCTTCTGGTCGACCCGAACAATCATCTGTTCGATCCGACCAGCACCTATGGCAGCCAGGCGTCATTTTCTCTCTCCTGGTCGACCCGACCACAAGCCTGTTCGATCCGACCAGCACCTATGGCAGCCAGGCGTCATTTTCTCTCTCCTGGTCGACCCGACCACAAGCCTGTTCGATCCGACCAGCACCTATGGCAGCCAGGCGTCATTTTCTCTCTCCTGGTCGACCCGACCACAAGCCTGTTCGGTTTGACCAGGGTGCCGCCATATCACATAAGGCATTATTTTTTACATTGAAACTGATGAAAATGGTAATTTCTTGCGCCCTGGTGCCCTAGCCTTCCATCCTTGCGACCTGGGACATCCATATATACACCTCTAGACCTGGATGAAAGGAGGGAAGCCACCAACCACGAAATTCCATATCCCACCACGTTTTGGCACCTTTCCACCACCGTTCTCACGCCGAAAGGCGTGGGATTCCACCTCTTTCATCATAGCACGACCATGGCATCATCTTTGGAGCAATTCTAGGCGCGACGGCGACAGAATCAACCCAACCACGGCTCTGGACGTTCGGTATCTTGAGTTAGAAGCGATATTTGGTTTATTTCTTCCATTCTCTTGATATTTTGATTTGATGGAGCTTGTATCTTATTTTACTTTCATGTTAGGTTAGATTTATGTAGTCTTAGGGGTAAGGTAGTAACTTAGGTTTGGATGTTGTGATTTGACTCGTTATGTTATGATATGTTCTGTTGATTTGTTTCGTTGAGAATTATGTTAATTGCTTGTTTAAGTTGCTTGGTTAAGTCTAATTAACTTCTAGATGAATGGCCACATTTAGTTAAGTTCTAAAGTTAGGTTAATCAAGATAATTTAGATAAAGTATTTGGGATAAATCGTAGATCCGAAAGGGGAGATTAGTTGACACCAAAAGTGTAACTTTTAGACAAGTCCAAAAGACCTCTAGATATCCTTATGAACTCCAACAAACAAGTTTAAGTTGATTGAATTCTATACCAAAAGTTGTGAACCAATCGAGTTAATTAGGTTAGGTTGTGATTAAACCAGTTTCTAGTCCAACAAGCGACAGTTGAGGTTTAGAATATCTAGGTTTGACCAACAAACCCTAGCATAAAGCATAAAATATCATAAAAGTTCAAAATCACACACTTATACCATCTGTTCGGATCGAACAGACTCCTGTTCGGATCGAACAGAGTCCTGTTCGGATTGAACAGACTCCTGTTCGGATTGAACATATTCTTGTTCGGACAGAACAGAGCGGTATATGCTTGAAAAATACCGTTTGATGCACGAAAGTGATAAGTTCTGTGTTCTAGAGTCCAAACCGATGTGAAACCTGAACCTAAGACGACTTTTATATTGTTAAAACACCCAAAAATATTTATTTACTTGCACCTTTAGATTTAATCAACCAAAAACTCCATAAAAATATAATTGTCTAGCTTTCGTGAGGAAGTAAAGTCCGGTACTCATTAATCCGTCCCTTGGGTTCGACCCTAAAGCTATACTCCAAAAGACTAGTGAGGTTAGCTCTAGGTCTATAAATTTATTTGATTCCTAGGTTTTAAGCCTTCATCACAATGCATTACGTGTTGTTAAGTTGGACAAATTAAATTGAACAATTAATTATACAATTGCCGACAAAAAAGTATAAAATGAAAAATTAATTAAAAGCAAAAGTCAAAAGCCAAAAGGAAAAAAGTGTGATTGAACAGTGAAAGCAGCCAAAAGGACAAATTGTGTCAGCCGAAAAACCAAAAAAAATTGAAAATCCCTATAGCGATAATAGCATTGGCGCTATAGCCCCCTATAGCGGCAATAGCATTACCGCTATAAGGCTGGGCTGTAGCGGCAATACTATTACCGCTATAGCTGTGCTCTTTTTAAAAATTCAGAGGGTGCTTTGTCCTTTTTAAAATTATTAGGGGTATTTTTGTCATTGATAAAAATTATCCCCACCACACTAATGTCAGAACTTAATTTCTCAAAAAAAAAAAAGTCAAAACTTAGAACCCTCTCTCTCAACTTTTTCTCATCTTCACGGAAAGCATCAGAAATACCTTAGGGTGCGTTTGGATCGTTGGAAGAAAGAAGAAGAAGAAGGAAGAAGAAGAAAAAAAATTATAAACAATCCAAACTCTTCACAAAGTTACACACTTCCCAATACTTCTTCCCAATACTTCTTCCCTTCTTTCCTTCTCCCACACCTATCCAAACGCACCCTTAAGACGTTTTATGAACAGATTATCAGGTCAAAGAGATTAACGTATTTTATAAATAGATAATTTTTTAATTTTTATTAAAATAAAAAATAAATCATGATTTAAAAAAAATTAATAAAGAATTCTGTATTATAATATCTACACGTGTGAAACACCAGGTAGTAAAGACCACGAATTCATGGTTATGAAAAAAAAAAATTAATAACAAAAATTAGTTTGTATCTTTCTTTGAATTTTTATGCATTAATTAGAAGTATTTAATTGAATATTAGAATTCCGAACTAATTATTCACGCAAGGGAAGTTGGATTTCAGTTGCGGGACTGATAACCATCATCTCCAAGATTCATCATACTCATCATTCTCTAATATTTAGATTAGTTGCATTCCAAAAAAGGAAAGAGGATGATGGAGATGATGAAGATTTTTTTAGAATGTCATTAGTGAAGTTCTTCCTTCATTCCATCATCCTCATCATCTCACGCTAACTACTTTTTATTTTTTTCGGCCATCCTCTGAATTTGCAGAACGTGAATTAGATACTTTTATAAATACATAAATGTTCTAGTTAATACAAGTGATTGTTTTAGTTAACATTTTTTTCTATAACAGTTAGTTATTTTTTTCAAAACAGTTAGTAAGATTAACCAGAATAGTTAGTTATTTTTCCAGAACAGTCGGTTAGTTTTCCATAACAGTTAGTAAATTAACCAGTTAGTTATTTTTTTTAATAGTTAATTATTTTTTCAGAACAATTAGTGATTTTTCCAGAACTTTTCGTTTCTGATTTTGATTTCTATTGAATGAATTGTGTCAAAATATTTTGATTTCGTGAATAAATAGGCTCTTTTCTTTTTCATTTTTTTCTTTCATTCGTAAGTTTAATTCATGACTTTAAGAAAAATTTCTCTTGGTTTGTTCCGCCATCCTACCTAATGAATTTTTAGAATCGAATAGAATTCTATTAAAGTCACAGGTTATGTCGTTCCCTAGCTTCTCTATTAATATTCGAAAATAAAACTTAATTAAAAAAAAACGACGAAGGAAGGAGGGGAGTAAATTAGATTAATTGTATTCTAGAAAAAAAAAGAAGGGATGAGGATGAAGTGAATGATATCATCATTCTCTGGATTTTCTTATTAATGAAAATATGTTAGATAATTAATGAAAATTTGAGAATGATAGAAATGATAGAATCTATCGGATGATGGAAAGCAATTCTCTTTCAGTTGGGACGGGTTTTCAAAAGTTTACAAATCATCCAATTAAAAACCCTTACGGCCTTGCGTCATTGTGAAATATTGGTGCAAAATGCATCCAAAAATCCACTAAAAATCTATCTAAAGAAATCAGAATTTGAGCTGGAAACAAGTCTCTTCAGTATTGGTTTAGAAGGAAACACCACGAAGCTCACCCTTTTTTTTTGCCGCTTAACCGACCTGACACTGGGCCCCACTCCGTCAATTTTATCCTCCTGCTACTCAAATTGATCTTGACCGACCAATTTGCCACGTTCGTTGATCCCTGTTGCTGTTCCGTCTATAAATAGCCTTTTCGGGTCTATTGGTTCCCTTCTTTTATCCATCAATTTCTCGGATTTGTTTTTCATCCGAATTGATAGATGTAATTAGGACCAAACCGATTTGAACTTGTCCTGTTTGCAACTTTTGCAACGTGTAAGTACCTGTGTTGATGCATAAACCTTTGTTCCAATTGGTACATCACAAAAATCAAATTCCGGTATAGAGACCACAAGTTTCAGGGACTTGGTTACAAAACCAGCACAAGTACAGGGATTGTTAAGCTTCAAGGGCTGTTATGAAATACCAATAAAAGTTCATAGAACCGCAGTGAATAATTTTGATTCCCGAATTTGTTACTCAATCAAGCCGGTTTTTTTAGACAAACCGGGTAGCGACTACCAGGTATGGGTTGGTTCTCTTCTTCTTTCCTCTTCGATCTGATGGAGACTTGGTGTACCGGTCTAGAATAGTGTATTCCGACCTTCGTACCTTTGGATATTTGTTTTCCTTTTGATGACTCCAAGACAAGGTTTTCATAACACTTGTTCCTTCATCTTGTCAGGTTTTGGTGCTTATGGGGTTTCAGATCAAATAAAGCGGTAACTTCAAGAATAAGTGGAATTTGTTATTAGGATGTAAACAAACACTATAACAAGTTAAACATGGCTTTCTTCACATCACATTTTTAAATAAAATTCTGATAATTAAATTATTTTTCTAAAATATTAAACATTTTCCAATTAAATCAAGTATTCAAGAAATCCAAGTACCAAAGATATTGATATAAATTGGTACTTAGAAAAAAGAAGAAGAAAAAGAATGAATTAATTAATCATACATGTATGGCTAACACAAAATGTTATTAGTGTTAGGAGGAACAATTATTATAACTCAGATAGAGAAATCACAACTAATCCAAGTTAATGAAAAAGGACGCACATGTAGTATGAATTTGAAGTATGTTCTAATTTAAAGAAATGGTTTACATCCACAATACTATCAATTATAAAGGAAATTATATACTAACTATACTTATATAACACCAATGAAATAAATATCGCATATACAATTGATGATTGATATGCTAATCACAAATACAAGCATGAACTTGATAATTATACGAATTTTGATAAAAAGAAATTGATAAAAGAAATTTAAGCTTTACTTTTCTAAGGGTGTGTTTGGATAGTTGGAAGAAAGAGAAGAAGAAGGAAGAAGAAGAAAAAAAATTATAAACAATTCAAACTCTTCACAAAATTACACACTTCCCAATATTTCTTCCCACTTCTTCCCTTCTTCCCTTCTTCCCACACCTATCCAAACGCACCCTAAGAGAAATGTCTATAGATATACAGAGTTAAATCATTAAAAACTTAACAAAACCATACGTAACTATAATCAAATACATGAGATCCTAATAACAAATTAATTATTCATATTAGAATAGAATCCTGCCAATCTAACCAATATGTCTGGGCAACTCGTTTTCCAAACGATCTGAATCTGATAACATAGTCAGTCTGGTGACCTAGGGCCTAGGCCCAATCTAGGTTTAGATTGTTCAGTCTTATAAAACCGTTAAACTGTAATTATATATGGGTGCGTTTGGATAGGTGTGGGAAGAAGGGAAGAAGGGAAGAAGTGGGAAGAAGTATTGGGAAGTGTGTAACTTTGTGAAGAGTTTGGATTGTTTATAATTTTTTTTCTTCTTCTTCCTTCTTTTTCTTCTTTCTTCCAACGATCCAAACGCACCCTATGTGCGGAATTACTATTTGTCGTTAAAGTTTAAGTGATTTTTATGCTATATTTTGAATGTTGTTATTTTATGTTTAAAAAAAAAACAAAATGTGTTTTAATCATATGCGTATTGAAAATTTGTTTGCTTGCGTAATTGTATTCCCGCGCGTTTTTAAAGATACCCTAGTATTGATAAAGTTACATTTTGAGACACCATAAGAAAGATGGTTTTTATATAGATTTTTATTGTTAGACTTTTTTATTTATGTTGGACATTGATCTATTGCTAGATTTATTTTTTTTATTGCTAGATTTAATTGATGTACTAAATCTAGAATTTTTTTAGCAAGACTCAATTTTCTATTAATAGCTCTTTAAAAATCTAGCAATTTATTTTTGATAGACTTTTCTAATCTTGTAATATCTAGTGTAGCAATATAAAAAGATCTATCAATTTATTTTTGCTACATTAGATATTACAAGATTCAAAATGTCTATAAAAAATATTGCTAGATTTTTAATGAGCTATTAATAAAAAATTGAGTCTTGCTAAAAAAGTTGCTAGATTTAATGCATCAAGTAAATCTAGCAATAGAACAATAACCAACATAAATAAAAAAAAAATCTAGCTATGAAGTCTATGTAAAGGTCATCTTTCTCGTAGTGAGATGCATGTTCTCCGATTGAAAATTTTGGAAAGTAATAGTTAAATATTTGAATATGTCATTGCTATTGTTGAATCTGACTAATGAATTATTTGATTGAAAAGTTATAATGGGTTAGTTGATGTGGTATATAATGCATCGCTCTCCAAAGATCGATCGGTGGGCTCATGTCTCTCGTCAATTTGATAGCGCTATTTGAATGTGAAATTTCCTCTTATAACTTGGGAAAACGGACACGTCCCTTTTGTGCTCTTGAGTTAAGGGAAAGGCCTCCACATGTGGCCAGTCCATTGGAAAAGGAGATATACCAAGATTTATATCATGTGCAGTTTATGTAATGTTTGGACCTATGACCGATCAGTTTTCTATCACGCTCAGATTTTTTTTTTTTTTTGTGATAGGATTCGTGTCACGTATTCAATTTCCGTCATATATAGATTACTGTCATTGTCAGATTTTATTTTCGTTCGATTTTATTTAGAGGAAGGTGCTAGATAACATGTTATTTGAGACAAATTTTAATTGGGATTTGCAATTGATTTCATTTTAGTTAACTCATTTTTATTTATTTTATGTCAAGAACTGATATGTTAAACATATTTCATTTTACAACAAATTATCTTATCTATGGTATTATTTCTAGAATTTGAAATTTATTTTAAATTTACATACTGAAACTAAAATCCGCACTAAGTACTTGTTTCTCATTTCATGCTTTTCGCATGTTTTTCACAATGGATGTGAATTTCAAGTTGTAGGAACAGATTTGGTGAAGTCAAGCGAAAATTAAGCCAATTATCTTGCCATTATGACTCATTGAGTCATAGAAATCCAAGATGGTGTGAATCATGCTATGCTTAAATTTATATCTTATATTGCTAAGGAAACATCTTGCGGATGCACGTACAGAAATTGTGCATTTGCTGCGAATTGTTATACACTGTGTGTTGTGATGTGACACTAGCAATTATTCAAAAGTAAATAAAACAAAGGTATATATTGAGAAGACAAATATGTTTCATGATACATTTAACCTTATGATGTAGCAGATTATGAACCATTAATTAATTTTAAATAAAAAAAGAAATTTAATAATTAAAAATTTTCTTTGATAATGCACAAAATAAAAGTTGGTAGAATATAATCAGAATTATTCATTAATACATGATAGACACACTCTTACATAATATTTATTTCGTTTAAAGACAATTCTTCCTGAGCACCTTGCTTTAATTTTACCGGCATCCTGATTCGGGGCAACATGATTGCCTCGGGCTGTTGCTCGGTGCATTACACCCCCTAAAATTTAAAAAGAAAGTACGCTTATTTAGATACTTATTATGTTGCTGCAGTAATTATAAATAAGAAATACGAAAAATATCACCATTAAATATAAACTTATTTTTACCGCCACTAAAAGAAAAATTAGATTTATGCCGTCCCAACTCATAAAAACATTCCACGATCGATGTTGAATATACCACCATAAAATATTATAATTAGAAATATACAATTGTAAAATATTATAATTAAAAATATGTGAACGTAAAAAATATAATTGATTTCATAGTATTAAGTAGCAATAAATTTAATTGAAGCAACGTATTGATTAAAAAATATATATATATATATATACATGTTCGCGTGAAACTTGGAATTCTCGAATTTAGAATTTGAAATTTTAAGATATATAAAATTTGAAAATTTCATAGTTTTAAATTCACCTCGTAAATAGCAGGAATTTTTCTTACATATAATATAATTTTATGTGTTTTTTTTAAGATAAGATGGGAGTCGAAAGCTTTCCAACTTACTGAAAGAGAACTGGTTCTTATAATTTTAGGTGTTGCATTAGAAATTTAAGTTGTAACAATTATACATCCAAGTTTTTTTGCATGGAATCATCGATGATCAGTCTTTTTTTTTTTTTTTTTTTTGGAGTACTAGCTTTAAAATTAGAACTTACGCTCCGCCAGATGGTCCAGATGGTTTTCCACTCGAAGATGGAGTACTGGAAGAAATCGGTGCAGCTGATGCAGGGTGAAGCAGGGAGCAGGCTAATATCAAAAGAATATAGAAAATGAAGGCAAGTACTCTACGACTACGAGCCATTTTAATTACTCAATCACTCACTCGACTCTCACTCTTGTTTGCTGCAATTAATAGGCCATATATAGGCCAGGCCAGGGGGCATTTAATTTGATTGATAATAATAGCTAGCAAGTGCAAGTGGACAATTAGCGTCGTGTAAGTTCACCTAATTGTGGTGACTAAACTAGCCTTCTTTGACTTCTCTTTTCATTGATGATTAATTGTTCCCGGCCGGAAAGTACCCTGAACATCATCTCAAGTACCAAATTTCTAATTACACGGAATTCACGTTTCTGCACGTGTGAACACCAGGAAGTCAAGACCACGAATTCTTGATTCTGAAAATTTTAAAAAATAAATAACAAAAATTATTTTGCATCTTTCTTTAAATTTTTATGCATTAGAAGTATTTATTTGGATATTAGAATTCCGAACTAAGTAATCACACAAAGTAAATTGGATTTCAGTTTTTCGGGACCGGTTTTCAGAAGTTATAAAAACATCCAATTAAAAACCCTTGCGCCATTGTGAAATTGATGCAAAATTCACATATGAACTCCTTTTTCCTTTCCTTGCGCATCCAAAAATCCACTAAAAATCTCTCTAGAGAATGATAGAAATAAAATGTTTAATCATAATAATAATTATTGATTAACAGTCCAAAATTTATGTATTTCATATAAAATTTAAAAATCATAATAAGAACTCACAGTTTTGGATAGAAGACATGACGCTATGCGAAAATTCAGATCTTTTTTATTTTTTTCCTTAGCCAAAATGATGGTAATGGTGTTTTCACTCTTGTCTGTATTTTTTTTTTTTTTTTTGAGTTGGAAAATTTTTTGCAAAAGGGTGCTTCTTAATGGGAGAAATAGAGATTAAATAGACTAATACAATTAAAGAAATCAGAATTTTTAACGAATTTGATCAATTGAATTTTCCATCAAAATTTAATGCACATTTAGATAATTTTCATAAATGAATTGAGTTTATATTTAATAATATAGACACATTAATTATAATTTATAATATTAATTATAACAGAGAAATCAGAATTTGAGCTGGAAACAAGTTTCTCTTCAGTATTGGTTTCAGAAGGAAACACCACGAAGTTCACCCTTTTTTGTTCCTATTCCGCTTAACCGACATGACACTGGGTCCCACTCCATCAAGTTTTATGCTCCTGCTACTCAAATTGAGCCTGGCCGACCAACTTGCCACGTTCGTTGATCCCTGTTGTTGTTCCGTCCATAAAGCCTTCTCTGGTCTCTTGGTTCCTTCTTTTCTACACTTTTCATTTCTTTACTACTCACTTTTCTCTCAAACATTTGACGGTCTGGTGGGGGGTAGGTGAAGGAGGAAGGCATGAATTTGGGACCAAACCGATTTGAACTTGTCCCTGTTTGCAACTTTTGTTGCAACGTGTAAGTACCTGTGTTGATGCATAAACCTTATTTGTACCAGTTGGTACGTCGCAAAAATCCGATTCCGGTATAGAGACCATAAGTTTCAGGGACTTGGTTACGAAACCAGCACAAGTACAGGGACTGTTTTGAGAAGCTTCAAGGACTGTTATGAAATATCATTAATTCCTTGTAAAAAAAAGAAATACCAATATAAGTTGATAGAACCGCAGTGAATAATTTGATTCCTCAGCCGATTTGGATCCGAATTTGTTACTGAATCAAGCCGTTAATAGTATGTGTTGGTTCTCTTCTTCTTTCCTCTTTGATCTGATAGAGACAAAAAGTGTGGTGTACAGGCGTGCTTTCCCCACGGTCCTAATTTGTCATTCACGCTAAATCTTATATGAAAGACCAAAATACCCTTTTATGATCTTGTGCAAAAGCCTATCATTTTTTCTTTTTGACTAAAAATGAAAGATTAGTTTCGCGGGTCTTTTAACACATTTCTTAGACACGACCATAGTAATAAGAACAAATTCTATCATTTTAATTCATTGAAAGCCAGAAATTGAAAAGAAATATAGAAATTGAGCAAAATTTGCACATCACTATATAGTAGAAGAAGTCTAGTTGACTATCAGGTCATAACAATTATATATTTTGTCTTAGTGTTTATCAATTAGAATGGAGTAAATTAGAAAGTTTATCATTATAATCACAATTTAGAAAATTTTGAAGGTGTCTGATCCATATTCATGCAAAAAAGCAGAAAAGGAAAAAATGAATTAATCATTCATGTATGGGCTAACACATGAGTTTTGAGTATTAGGAGGAACAGTTATAACTCGGAGAAATCACAATTAATCCAAGTTAATGAAGAAGGACGTAAATGTAATATGAATTTGAAGTATGTTCTTATTGAAAGAAATGGTTTACACAAATATTATCAATTATAAAGGAAATTATCTATGCTTATAAACACCAATGAAATAATATCGCATATAGAGTTGATGATTGATATACTAATCACATTTACAAGCATGAACTTGATAATTACACCAATTTTTTTTGAGATAGTTGACAGAAATAATGACACTAATTTTGATAAAGAGAAATTGATAAAAGAAATTTAAGGTTTACTTTTCTAAGAGTAATGTATATAGATATACAGAGTTAAATCATTAAAAACTAAACAAAACCATACGTAACTATATTCAAATACATGAGATCCAACTATCAAATTAACTTTTCATGTTAGAATAGAATCCTGCCTAAATGTTCCATTTAGGAATTCGATTAAGATTGAACACACTCCCCAAGAACCGTCAGATATGAGAACTGTCGGATGTGTGGACCGTCGGGAATTGCTAGACGCTCTCCAAAAACTGTGATTAAACTCTCTATTATACATGTGCGGAATTTTTTGTTAGATTTTTATTAAAATTTAAGTGATTATTAAGCTATATTTTGAATATATGTTATTTTAGATGATTTCATGTCTACTAAAACAAAACTAATTTTATTAATATGCATATTGAAAATTTGTTTGCTTGCATAATCGTATTTCCGCATTTTTAATGATAATACCTAATTATTGATAAAGTTGCATTTTGAGATGTATGTTCTCCAATTGAGAAATTTGGGACGCATATTTGGATATAACATTGCTATTTTTTGAATCTGACTCATTAATTATCTGACTGAAAAGTTATAATGACCTGGTTGATATGATAAATAATGCATCGCTCTCAATAGATCGGTTGGCCTCCGTCTCTAGTCAATTCGATAGCGCTATTTGAATGTGGAATTCTCTCATGTGACCTGGAGAAAGGGGCGCATCCCTTTTGTGCCCTTGAGTTAAGGGAAAGGCCTTTTCCTATGTCGGACCGATTAGGAAAGGAGACTTATATCATGCGTAGTTTCTGTAATGCTCCGACTCCTGACACGTTTAGTTTCCTATCATGTTCAGATATTTTGTCTATGATAGAATTCATGCCACGTGTTCAATTTCCGCCATATACAGATTTCTACTCTTGTCATATTTTGTTGTTCTGTTCGATCTTATTTAGAGGCAATTGCTAGATAACATGTTATTTGAGACAAATTTTAAATGGAGATTTGCAATTGATTTTATTTTAATTGACTTATTTTATGTCAAAAACTTATAAATGTTTAAATATGTTTTGTTTCACAACAAATTAATCTACTGATATTATTTCTAAAACTTGAATTTTAAGTTAAATTCACATACTGGAACTTAAATCCACATAATGATATTATTTCTATAACTTAAATTTTAGATTAAATTCACGTACTGAAACTTTAAATCTGCATCGAAAACTTGTTTCTCATTCAGTGCTTTTTTGAATTTTCCACTATGGATTTTGGTTCCAAGTCGAAGTGACGGACTTGGTCTAAATCCAGAAAAGATCAAGCCAATACCTTTGACATGACGACTCATTGAATCGTAAAAATCCTAGATGGTGAATCATGTTATGCTTAAAGTTATACTTTATAATTGGTAAAAAAAAATATCTTGCAGGTGCACAGAGATTGTGCATTCGCGACTGGTTGTTAAATTCTGTGTGTCGGATGTGACACTAGTAATTATTCAAAATTAAATAAAATAAAAGAATTGAGAAGACAATATGTTTCATGATACATTTAATTAACCTGATGTTGTTGCAGATTATAAACCACTAATTAATTTTAAATCGAAAATAATTTTAATAATTAAAAAAATTCAGAGATAATGCAGAAAATACAAAGTTGGTAGAATATAATCAGAATTATTCATCAATACATGTTAGACGCACTCTTACATTATATTCATTATTTCGTTTAAAGACACAATTCTTCGTGAGCACCTTGCTTTAATTTTACCGGCATCCTGATTCGGGGCAACATGATTGCCTCACGCTGTTGCTCGGTGCATTACACGCTCTAAAATTTAAAAGAAAGTAGGCTTATTTAGATATTTATTATGTCACTGCAGTAATTATAAATAAAAAACTCGAAAAATATCACCACTAACTATATATGAACTTACTTTTACCGCCTCTAAAAAGAAAAAAAATAGATTTATGCCGTCTCAATTCATAAAAACATTCCACGATGTTGAATATACCACAATAAAATATTATAATTTGAAATATACATTGTAAAATATTATAATTAGAAATATGTGAACGTAAAAGAAATAGTTGATTTCATAGTACTAAATAGCAATAAATTTAATTGAAAAAAAATACATGTTCGAGTGAAATTTGGAAATCTCGAATTTAGAATTTGAAATTTTAAGATACATGAAATTTGAAAATTTCATAGTTTTAAATTCACCTCATAACTAGCAAGAATTTTTCTTACATATAGTATATAATTTTAGGAGTTTTTTTTTTAAAAAAAAAAATAAGATGGGAATCCAAACCTCTCCAACTTATTTGGAAATTAAATAACACAAAGGACCCTAGTCGGATCTTGAACCCGCTACCTTCACTGAAAGAGAGCTGGCTCTTATAATTTTAGGTGTAGAATTAGAAATTTAAGTTGGAAACAATTATACATTCAAGTTTTTTGCTGGTTCTTATTTCGATGATCAGTCATTTTCAAGTGCTAGCTTTAAAGTTAGAACTTACGTTCCGCGAGATGGTCCAGATGGTGGTTTTCCACTGGCAGATGGTGTATGGGAAGGCCTCCTTGCAGCTGATGCAGGCTGGAGCTGGGAGCAGCTGCAGGCTAATATCAAAAGAATATAGAAAATGAAGGCAAGTACTCTACGACCCATTTTAATCACTCACTCACTCACTCTTGCCTGCTGCAATAGGCCAGGCCAAGGGGGCATTTATATATATTTCATATATTGATAATAGCTAGCAAGTGCATCTGGACAACTCTGGTACTGTCCTTGTGGGTCCACCTAATTGCGGTGAGTCGTGACTAGACTAGCGCGCCTTCTTTGACTTCTGTTTTGGTCCCTCTTACTCTTAATTCTCCATCCTTTTCACGCATGATTGTTTCCAGCCGGAAAGTTCCCTGAACAAGTGAACATCGTCCATCTCAAGTACCAAATTTCTAATTTACACGGAATTCATGGTTCTGCACGTGTGAACACCAGGAAGTAAAGACCACGAATTCATGGTTCTGAAAATTAAAGAAAAAAGTCAAAAACTAGATGCATAGTTGTTGCGGCGCTCCGCCGCAGCTAGCTTAATAATTTAAAAAGTGTTATCATTGATGATTTATAATTAATGATAAGAGAATGAGTCAATTAATAACAGAGATGAATATATTGCAAATCAAGTGTTTGTTTGAAGATATAAAAAGAAAGGGGTGGTTTAAAAAATGTACCTTATGCGTACGTATTAATTTAAGATATGAGATGATTTTTTTTTTCTAAACCTTCTCAAAGGTATCACTTGGCACTTGGCAGTATGAAATAGTTTGTATTTATTAATAAACAAATCCAAACCTGTAAGTGTTACATCTTTGGAGTAAGCAATACCTTCCTAGCTTTTCTTAATGCGCTGATCTCGATCGGTTTTGTGTGTAAAATTCAATCTTGATGAAAATTTCCCAAATTTAAGGGTTTCTTGAAAACCCATAATTGAAAAATATAGTGTTATTGAAGAAACAAACCCTGCAAAATGTAACTTATTCAATAGTGAGATCAAACTCAAATTAATGAACCAGTGGCTAATACCATAGCAGCATTAACGACTAGCAATATCAGCAGTCATAATTGATCCTGTTTAATACATAGAATAATCACATTAAATAATTTTATATTAATTTAATTGTTTTGAATTTCTCTATTAATCATTCTTTGCTCTCAAACCGATAATTTCTGTTTTTTATTTACACTTGACTCGTAAATTACTTTGAATTTATATGAAAACAAAAGAAAATGAGATAAATTTTCCTGAATATATGTGTTTTTTAAAGACTAGAAACATAATCTCTGGCCCACATTCGCTGTTGCTATTAAATGGGCTGATAATGATTTATTTTCCAGATAATCCAAAGCTAACAACCTAAAATAAAGCTGGTGGAAAAAATTCAACAAACAATTTAATTTTTATTAGTTTTAATTTAACAAAAATACGTGTTGCGCTTGCGCCGGAAATTACTTTTGAGAAATGATGGGTGTAGTTCGCAATTTATAGTTACTAGGGGTATTTGGAAAAATTATCATATGCCAGACGTTACTACTTGCAGTTGTCGCTATCATTAACCACCAGTCCACCACGTCCACTTGTGCGTTTTTTTTTTTTTTTTTTTTCCCTTTTCATGAGTCAAAAAGATCCCCTTCTGGTATTCAGTCACATTTCGCTATAATCAAAGCAAAGCTTCAAGAGGAAACCAGGCAACCATTATTGACTCGTACAAATCCAATAACAACTCAGCCGTAGTTTTCCTTGGCCTATTATATTTTATATTATTTTCCACGAGGATGTCAGATCCACTGGATAAATTAAAAGCAAGAGGTGCGTATTTCTAAGCAAGCAAACCCACTGTTGAGTATTGAGAAGTGCCTACTGCCTAGTCCTCTACACAATGCCTCCACTATACAATGCGCCATTTAAATCACTTGTTGTTGCCTCATTTCTTTTTTTATTATTTCCTCACTGCATTTCTTCTGGCACCAATTCCCCAGATCGTAATACCCTTCTCCAATTCAAATCAGAGCTCACTGATCCACAAGGAGCACTATCATCATGGAACAAAACATCACTCGACATCTGCAGGTGGTCTGGAGTTGTATGCAGCCAAGACCAAGGTAACAACTCTCGTGTCATTGCTTTAGAGCTCGACTCTTTCGGCCTCTCTGGTTCACTGTCTCCATATGTTGCCAATCTCACATACCTTAACAGGTTACACATTCCAAATAATTCACTCACTGGACATATCCCTCCGGAGCTAGGCCTTCTTCAAAACCTCCAATACCTTAACCTAAGCACGAATTATTTTCAAGGCGAGATTCCATCCAGCCTATCTCATTGCACAAATCTTGAAGTGCTTAGCTTGTCAGTCAATCAGCTTGGAGGGGTGATTCCGCCAAGCCTAACGCAGTGCAAGAATCTGAAGAACATCTCACTAAGTGACAATGCAATTGAAGGGGAAATACCAGAAGGTTTTGGTAACCACCCCAACCTGAAATTAATATTCTTTAAAAACAACAAGCTTACTGGTACAATTCCTTCCAAGTTGGGTATAAGCTCCTCACTCAGTGTTATTGACCTTTCAAATAATGGCCTTACTGGTGAAATCCCACCATTTCTTGTCAATAGCTCTTCATTGCGAGTTCTAATTGTTTCTTTTAACAAACTTAGTGGACAAATCCCTACCTCTCTCTTTAACATGCCAAATATTTCTCGTATTGAGCTTAGGCATAATGAGTTTTCCGGTCATATCCCACCAATCTTAATAAATACATCACAAATTAGTTCTCTAGCTCTATCCGTAAACAATCTTACAGGTCCGATTCCATCCTCACTAGGAAAATTAACTATGCTTGATTCTCTCATTTTGGCTAACAATTTCTTGGAAGGGAGCATTCCCGAGGAATTACAACAAGTTCCAAGGCTACGAGTGTTGGATTTATCCTTAAACTACTTAGCCGGACCAATTCCCAACTTTGTATATAACATCTCGTTCCTGGAATATTTGGGATTAGGGAACAACAACTTCTCTGGAAAACTACCACAAGAAATAGGTACCACACTTCCAAATCTTCAAGAATTAATCATGACATCAAACAGGCTAGAGGGCTCAATTCCTAGTTCACTAGCTAAACTTTCTGGACTTCTAGTTCTTGATCTTAGTGGTAATGCTTTCAGTGGAGTGGTGCCAGATTTAGGAACACTCATTGACCTTATCGAAATAAACATTGGTTGGAATCAACTCGAAGGAAATGTGTCAACTATCCTCGACTCCTTAACTAACTGCCCAAATTTGGAAAACTTGTATTTAGAGAATAACAATTTAGAAGGAAACTTGCCACGATCCATAGGAAAGCTCTCCCAAAATCTTCAGTTGATGATGATAGGTGGAAACAAAATTTCTGGGACCATCCCCGTTGAGCTTGGAAATCTAACAAGCCTCAATACCCTTTTTATGGACAACAGTTTCCTTTCAAATAGCATTCCTCCTGCTTTAGGCGATCTCACGAATTTGATCATTCTCAGCTTGTCAGCCAATAATCTCTCCGGTCCTATTCCATCTACTCTGGGAAATTTGGATCAATTAAATGAGATATATTTGGATGCAAATCAGCTGAATGGCAGTATTCCCAAAAGTTTAGGAAATTGCATCAGGCTGTACAAGGCAAATTTCTCCTATAACAATCTTGAAGGTCAGTTACCAAAGGAACTTGTTAGTATTTCTTCATTCACACAAGCCTTAGATTTGTCACATAATAATTTAACAGGGTCAATACCATCAGAAGTGGGAAAATTGAACAATATTGGAGTTCTAAATATCTCTTATAATCATTTCTATGGTGATATCCCATCTAACCTTGGCAATTGCCTTCTTCTGGAGCATCTACGTATGGAAGGTAACTTCCTTGTAGGAATCATTCCAAACACATTTTCTGCTTTGAAAGGCCTTAAGGAAATCGATCTTTCTTTGAACAATTTAACTGGCAAAATTCCCGACTTTTTTGAGAAATTTGATTCCTTATATTATCTTAATCTCTCTTTCAATAATTTCGATGGACCTATACCAACCGTTGGCATCTTTAGAAATAAAACTGAGGTATTTGTTCAAGGAAACAATAAGCTCTGTACAAATGACCCCAATCTCTTTCTAGGAGTATCACCATGCCCAGAGACACACTCTACAAATAACTCACATTCTCATTTGTTGATGATAGTGCTGATCATTGTTGGGATAATTATTCTATCTTTGGTTATTTCATCACTGCTCTTTTTCTGGAAAAAAACCCAAATAGCACAACTCTCTACAGATCAGACAAAGGAGAAATTCAGGAAAGTCTCTTATGCTGATCTAGAAAGAGCAACAAATGGATTTTCCCAAGAAAACTTGGTGGGAAGTGGGCATTTTGGTTCAGTGTACAAAGGAAAGTTTGAGTTTAAAGATAATCTAGTTGCTATTAAAGTTTTCAACCTTGACGTCCATGGAGGATTGAAAAGCTTCACTACCGAGTGTGATGCTCTGAGAAGCCTTCGGCATAGGAATCTTGTTCGAGTTGTCACCTCTTGTTCCACCATAAATCATCAAGGCGATGATTTTAGAGCAATCGTGTATGAGTACATGCCAAGCGGGAGCCTAGAAGAGTGGCTGTATCCAAAATCTACTGGTCAGGCACTAAGCTTGACTCAGAGGATATGTATAGCAAGCGATGTGGCTTCCGCTCTGGAGTATCTTCATGATGGATGTGGGCATCCTATTGTCCATTGTGATATTAAACCAAGCAATGTTCTACTGGATCATGACATGACTGCTCATGTGAGTGATTTCGGTATAGCTGAGTTTTTGGTTCGTGCCACTGCCAAGTCCAAGAATTCTATAAGGCTATCTGGACTAAGAGGTTCAATTGGCTACATTGCGCCTGGTAAGAACAATTTGTATTTCATTATAATTTATTCCTTTTTGTATATATACATCAACATATGACATACATCACCTAAATTTCATTATACTTCATTCCTTCTGGTTGACATCAAACTAAAACTTGCGTTACTAAGATTTAGTTGTAATTTATTTTTTGTATGCATCAACATAAAGCATTCATATCTTATATATTCCTTTTTTTTTTTTTTTGCCCTTTGAATCCCTCATTGCTATTGACAATTACATTTGTTTTTCCTGTTTTTTCTATGGTTTTGGGGAAACTTATGACAGAGTATGGGATGGGTGGTAAGGCTTCAACTGCTGGAGACATCTATAGCTTCGGAATACTATTACTAGAAATGCTTACGGGGAAAAGACCGACAGATGAGATTTTCAAGGATGGTCTGAGCCTGCCATTGTATGTTAATGAAGCATTTCCAGAAAGAGTCATCGAGATTGTGGATAGTGCTATATTGTGGCAGAAGAATGATGTAAATAGAGAGATGCCAGATGAGAGCACTACAAGATGCGTGGTCCAGTTGGTTCAAGTTGCGTTGTTGTGCACAGTAGAATTACCAAACCATCGGATGAAAATGCAACAAGTAGCCGCCGAGATTGCTTCTATTTGGAAAGATTTTTCTAATTGAGTCCTGGAGTATAATAATCAAAGAAAGTAATTATATTTTCCTTTTTCATTTGTTAGACAACAAATATAGTTATATATATATATATTTTTTTTTTTGGAAAAATTAAAAGCCTGTAGGCAATAGAGTTTCAAATGAATGTAATTGTCAGGTACTAAAGTCCCATTCAAAGAGTTGCACTTTAATAATCAGTAAAGTATGCTGGCGCCCAATTTGGGTTGCTTTTTTTTTAAAAAAAAAACATTAGAAATTAGATTAGAAATATATAAACTTCGGCGGCGTGCGTCGCTCGTGGGAGGCCTTTTTCCGAGAAATTGTTCCTGTATATAATTAAATACATTAATAAATTTATTTTGTTAAAATTTGTTTTGTCTAAACAAATATTAATTAGCGAAAACGTAAATAAATTTATTTTGTTAAAAGTCATGTAATACTTTGCTAAAAACAAATACATATTACTTTTTTCATTAATAAAATAAATTAGAATTTATTTAAAATTATTTAAAAAATCATTATTTTTAAAATACATGTTACTTTTTTCATTATTTAAAATCATTGTTGAAAAACATTAAAATCCGATATTAATTAATATAGGTTTTTGAAAGTCCGATATGAGCTTCTTTGTTTGAAACACCGAAATTACAATAACTTCTTTAAATTCGGATTATTTTAATAATTAAATCGAAATTTTATAATATTTTAATATTATTTTTAAATTTTTTGCTTGTTCGATGGTAGGTGCTTTTGGGCTTTTACTTTTGTTCTCTGAGCCAAGTTCATTTCCTCTTTAGGCTAATCATGTCATTTCATCTTGGAAACTTTAATTTTAGACTTTGGAAGTATGTTTTTAAGTTTTCAATAATTCCTTATTTTTTTTCTGGAATTAAATGTTGTTTCTGCGTGCCCAACACATTCATATATAAGTACTCAAGAATTAATTACTTTCAAACCTCTCAAAAAGTTAATGGACTTGCTGACTGCGTATAGTTCAACACAGTATTCTTCATTCATAAGATGTTTCCGTAAATGTACATATTTTTATTTACTGTTACAAAACAGTTATGACGATGTACTGTAATATGATTACAATAGATGGTCAAAACATTATTTTTGACGCAAATTGGAAATCACATTACAAATCATAACTGCCAGAAATTAATTCTCTTGGAAACATGTATGTGGGGAACCCGAAATGCTAACTGTGCTTACCTATTATAATTGTTGATGACCCTGTTCTTCAGAACAAAAGTCAATTTGAAACAAAAATGAAGCATCATGCTTTCATGTTGTGTCAACAAAAATGATTCACAAGGACATCAACAATATGTTACATAGTTTCCTAGTGGACAAATTCGAGCATAGTTTTTCTACCAATTACAATGAAAGCAACTTTATGAGCATAATACTTAACATGAAGGGAAGATCACCTGGAATTTTCAACAAATAAAACCATAAAGAAATTGCCAAACTATATAGTAAAATAATAATAATAATTTCTAGTAAGCATTTTTCTTCATGAAGTCACTAGGTTTATTAGACATTAGTCTTATTTAAGAACCTAGTAGTAATTAATATATTAGCACAAGTAACAAAAATAGTAAAATAAAACATAAGATAAAGTGATTGGCTAGGCGAAGTCTTTGAACAATGAACACACGAGTGCTCCAAAACAATGAAAGCTAAGCAAATTATAATAATAATTAATAATAAAAAAATACGACCCTCAAGGAGTTCTTTTCCTAGCTGACCTTTATAATTTATAATTAATAAAGAGATATAATGGATTAGTCAACATCATGTGTGTTGTTTACCTGCACGACAGCACTTTCAAGTTTCAATTAACCATTGTATCTTTGTTTTGAGATTATTAAACGTCTCTATATATGAAAGTAGCATAATTATGTTTGCATTTCCCCATTTCCTATACCAACCGATAAAGAAATGTCATGGGATGAAACAAATTTCCTTTCGGGCACTGTGCTTCTGGAAAAAAAATTCTTAAGTACTCAAAATTATGAGTTTTCTTAATTGATTGCAACATCAATTAAGTAAATGAAAAAAGTTTGAATTACGCAACATGAAATTTTGGATGAAAGAACATTCTACTATGGTATCTTTTGCACTATTTAAGGCTGCCTTCTCAGCAGGAATTTTGTAGAGCTTCAAACTTTTCTCATATACAAACACATCTGTTCTTTTATTAGTTTTCAAGAATGGAGCAGTTTGTGCAATCACAAAGGTCTAAAGGCCTGGCCAATGTTCTTGCAATCGGCACGGCACTCCCGCCCGTTTGTGTTCCTCATGATACATATCCTGATATGTATTTTCGTCTTACCAACAGTGAGCATCTTACAGAGCTCAAGGACAAGATGACCAGGATATGTGAGCTCTTTCTCCTGATTATTTTATTATATCAATTAAATTATTTATATGATTATACTCTATTGGCAGTTACCTTGATCCGCTAAAAGAGATGGAACAAAAATAATTTTGCAACCTGAACTGATAAAGTTCATTTTACATTTTATACTTTCTAAAAGGGAACTACTAAAGTATTCTATAATTTGAAAAAAAAAATAGTAGAGAATGTACTACATGTTTCGTTAATCATATTGAACCAACTGTGGTTTGTTACAACCCAGAAGTATTTATGCAAACTATACATAAACAAGGCCTTTTTTTAAAAAATATATATATACAATCAGAACATTTTCTAAGGCTTTTACCAGCATATATTATGTTAACCCCTACTGTCCTCAATTTTCCATACCGAGACCTCCAATCCTGCACGTACCAACACTGAAAATCATCACACACACACACAAAGACCTTAACATGCAAACACTGCCAGAAAACGGAAAACTCATGACTCATACAAATTTTAAACTAGTAACTTTAAGAAACTATTAATATAATATATTTCATATTTTTGAGTATTTCCTGATAATAAATCTAACAAGATCTCTAGAAATTTCAATTCGTTCAAGTTGTGCTAGTCCAAGTTCTGAAGGTCCACTTATCTCGAGTTCTTGACATAACCAACAAGCTTATGACTACAACTTAGAATAATTGACAATATTAATCATATGTTTATCAATTTTAGGTAAAAGTACAACTATTAAACAACGATACATGGGTATGATGGCTAATGATGGGGAGCTCTTAAAGAAGTATCCAAATATTGGTGACCACGATGCACCCTCCCTAGATGCCCGATGGGAGATTGTAACAGAAGAAGTGCCAAAGCTTGCGAAGGAGGCAGCAATGGTGGCCATCAAGGAGTGGGGCCAGCCTGTATCGAAGATTACCCATCTCATCTTTTGCACAAACAGTGGTGCTGCATGTCCGGGTGCTGATGTCCGCCTAGTGCATCTACTCGGCCTTCCTACCACTATTCGGCGAGTCATGCTTTACTACCAAGGATGTCATGGTGGAGCAACTTCACTACGTATAGCCAAAGACCTGGCTGAGAACAATCGTGGAGCACGTGTTCTTGTGGTGACCTCCGAATACATTATTCATGGGTTTCGCGGTCCTTCTGAAACCGACCCAGATGATCTTGTTTCTCAGGTTTTGTTTGGTGATGGTGCTGCTGCCGTGATTGTTGGTGCCGACCCCGATTTGGAAGTTGAGCGGCCACTTTATGAGCTAATCTCTACTAGGGAAACAATGATCTTAAATACTATGGATGCACTTGCAATGGTACCAAGAGAGGTTGGAAACCTTGTCACTTTGGCTCCCTCGATACCCATACATATATCTGGAAACATCAGAGGTTGTGTTGAGGAAGCATTGAATCCATTAGGTATTAAGGATTTGAATTCTCTATTTTGGATTGTTCATCCAGGAGGCCCTAAAATTCTAAAGATGGTTGAGGAAAAACTAGAATTGGAGAAAGACAAGTTCAACATGACAAGAAAGGTTCTAAGTGATGTTGGAAACTTGTCGAGTCCCACTGTACTTTTCATAATGAACGAGATGAGAAAGAAATCAGTAAATGAAGGCAAGGCTACTACTGGCGATGGCCTCGAATTCGGGATGCTCCTTGGCTTCGGACCTGGGCTTTCCATTGAAGCAGTTGTGCTCAGATCAGTTGCCATTTAACATGCTAACCAAACCTAGCTTCAAAACCAACATTATTTGTTCCCCAAGAAATAAAAAGTAGAGATATTGTCTCTTTCAAATGGCCCGGAAAAAGGAATGATGATATATCATTTATCAGGATGCTAGAAAATAAATTGTCTTTGAATTTTGGATGAAATACAACTAAATTCAAACCTTTAGAGCCACAGCTAAATTTATTTACATCAGCTAAAAGTTCTCTTGTTTGTTTTTGTTGGATTGACTCAATTGATTTGTGTTATATTTGGGAAGCTCTTTTATGGAATCGAGGCAGCCTTTTCAGCGGCATCTGTTTAATTTAAGTAACTGCATCTAATAGTTTTAATTTATTTAATGTTTGTTAAAGTAAATGAACGGCCTTTAACGTTTGCCAAACCCAACCGAACAAACATGATTATAGAAATGTTGAATCACGGTTTCAACTTTATTTAACGATCCATGTTTATAGACTGTTTGTTTTGCATTGTAAGACTTACTTTTTAATGCAAATTATCACCTATGAGAAGTTTGTCAAAACAGTATATCTTGTTTACACCTTTTCAATTCCAGGAAGTATAGTTTTTAACCATCAAATGCAAACCCATTTCAGAAACAAAAGTATTAACCCAAAGATTTTTACCCAGCTTTTTCTTCAATGCAACAATCTTATCTTGGTCCACTACTGTAGATAATTACATACCTAACAAGTACGAGCCCGCCAAGTGCTCGAGAAATTGCCTAGCTCAAAGGAATGGCCACAAGAAATGGGAGAAGCGGAGTACCTTTGAAATACTGGCGTCAATGCGTCTGCCTCGTCAGCTATGACAAAGCCATCGTGGAATGACACGTGGGGGTTTCCGATTTGAAGGGGGAAGGAAATCAAGGGAGGGAGAGTTTTCGGTAATGAAAACAGAATTAAGTTTGGAACTTTGATGGCTGTGAATAAAGTGTTGGGCCAGCAGCGCATACAGAAATTGTAGTATGGACGGCTGTTGAAACTTTGATATCGATCCATTCTGTGGCTCATCATATTTTCGGCGAGTATTAATTCCTTTTAAATTCCTCTTTTGACACCTTTGGTTAATCCCATCTTAGGTACATCTTAGTAGCACAAGATAATATAATTACTCTTCTAATATTATAGAAAACTTTTGATTATATACTACTTAATTTTTATTAGATAGATTGACTTATGATAATATTTTGATTAGATTAGTAATATGAAATTAATTTTATTTTTTATTATCGAAACGATTATTTAAGTTATGATGACAACATTAACATTATTTGTTTGTTTCTCTTATCGTGATGGTTACAATAATCAAATGTTTTGATGTATGATGATATTTGATATCAAAAATATTATTTTATTTATTTTTTTAATTTCTATTAACTCATAAATTTATAGAAATTTGTTTTAATATCCGAAATTTGCCGGTATTCGTATTCATATCTGATAAAAAAAATATGGATACTCATATGAGTTCAGCCGTAAAATGAGCCCACCTTATTTCTTATTGTTTTTTAGGCATTAGTTTAAAAAGAAATTCGAAGGAAATTTCGCTTGAAATCGGCAAAAGTTGCTTCACGAGCATTTCATCAAACAGGTCGTGCGCGTGCCCCATCGGGCATGAACCCGTGCACCAGCATCCTCTACAGCCATAAAAAGGACTGCTCCAAGCAGTCCTTTTTATATTTTTTAATTTGTTTAAATTTTAAAATTCAAATGGAGAATCCAAACCGTTGATCTTGTTAAGTTTTATCGACGATGCATTTTCATATAAGTTTTATAAAATTTGAAGTTGATTTGATACTTGATTAAGTGACCAAATTATGAACGTATTAGAATTAATCAAACCAGGTTCGTTCATTTGTTGACCACTTAATCAAGTATCAAATCAACTTCAAATTTTATAAAACTTATATGAAAATGCATCGCCGATAAAACTTAACAAGATCAACGGTTTGGATTCTCCATTTGAATTTTAAAATTTAAACAAATTAAAAAAAAATAAAAAGGACTGCTTGGAGCCGTCCTTTTTATGGCTGTAGAGGATGCTGGTGCATGAAGCCGTTAATATATCGATTTTATTTTAGTTCTTTCAAGCTATATACATCATAATTTTTTAAAACTGAAGGATCAATTTGTAAATACCAATTTTTAGGCTTATCTTGTTCATGTGTCATCTCACTCCTTTTTCCCTCCAAGTTTCTCTCAGAAAAAAATACAGAAAAACACAAACGAATTGTTACATCTTTCTAAAAAAAGTTTTCACTAAAATCGTACCCTCCTTACCTCAATTTGAAGCCAGTAATGGCAGCTACACCAACACTTCCCACCTCCATTTCCAAACCCCCTTCGTTGACCCCTCAAAGATTTCTCTTCTCCCAACCACAATTCATCACAAAATCGGAACTGGGTTCCGATTTTTCCTCGAAGAAGTCGCAAAAGTTGAAAAAATTTTCATTTAGAAGGCGTAATAAAGAGATTGTAAGAGCTTCCTTAGGCGGATTGATTGGTGGTCTCTTTAAGGGCACTGACACTGGAGAAGGAACGAGGAAGAAGTATGAAGAAACAGTTAAATTGATAAATAGGATGGAACCAGAAATTTCTAATCTCTCAGATTCGGAACTCAGAGAAAGAACAACTGCGTTGAAGGAGAGAGCTCGAAATAATGAGTCCCTAGATTCGCTCCTACCTGTGAGTGTCAATTGTTGTTTTGTTTTTATTTCTATTACTATAACTTTTCATTGTATATAATACTTGAGGGGCAAAGTATATGTTACACATTTTTTTTGTGTGAAGGAAGCATTTGCTGTAGTAAGAGAGGCTTCTAAGAGAGTATTAGGTCTTCGGCCTTTCGATGTACAATTGATTGGTACAAGTTTCTCTCTCTGTTGTACATTTTGTCAATTAGAACTAACCTTTTTCGATATTTGCAGTCTGCACCAGAACTTTTTTTGGTTTAGTTGAGAATATCACGCTGAATTGTTAAAATTAAGGTTAAGTCGAACAACATTTGGTAAAACTGCTGAGGGTGCATTTAGCTTGATCTTCATATTTTCATTTCTGGAATGGAATAAAGGAATTCTGGTTTGGTTTTTAGTTCAATTCAACTCATTCTGGTAAAAAACGTGACTATGACAGTACATGTTTTCACAGTGTAATGGCCATGTCTTATTTGTGTGTGATTTGAAGATATGTTGAATAATAGTTGCATATTAGGAATGACAAGCCCTGTCAGAAGAAAAACTATTATACAATAAGTAAAATAAAATATTTTTAAAATGTTGCTCTCTTTGCATTTGCAGGTGGGATGGTGCTTCACAAAGGGGAAATAGCAGAGATGAAAACAGGAGAAGGGAAAACCTTAGTTGCGATTTTACCTGCATATTTGAATGCACTTGCAGGAAAAGGAGTGCATATTGTAACGGTAAATGATTACCTGGCGAGACGTGACTGTGAGTGGGTAGGACAGGTACCTAGATTTCTGGGCCTCCAGGTTGGTCTCATCCAACGTATGTATAACAAAGCCTCGCTCTTACATTTTGGGCCCACTTTGATTCTAATTATGAGTTGCTAACATTCATGGTATTTGTTTATAACAAACAGAGAATATGACAAGCGAGCAGAGGAGGGAGAACTATGCATGTGATATTACATATGTCACAAATAGTGAGCTTGGTTTTGATTTTTTAAGGGACAACCTGGCAATGGTAAGTTGCAGATTGGCCTAATCAATATCTAATTTATCTATTTATTTATTGATCACTAAATTTATCTAATTGTTTATGTCCAGACTATTGATGACCTAGTTCTCAGGGATTTCAATTACTGTGTGATAGATGAAGTAGATTCTATTCTGATAGATGAAGCCAGAACACCTCTTATTATATCTGGGCTTGCTGAGAAGCCAAGTGATAAGTACTACAAGGCGGCTAAGATTGCATCGGCTTTTGAAAGAGATATCCATTACACTGTACAATACCAAGAAGCACTTATTTCTTACAAACTAAAACCCTGTACCTGCTCATAAATTAAACTAATAATTTGAAATGTTTCAGATATACCAAAATTCCTGTATTTTCAATAAAGCCCAGCATTTTGAAGGTTTTAAAAACTCAAACCCACCTTTTTTGGTTTATTTGCAATTGTGATCAAATTGATTCAATTAAGCAAATTGAACAGAGGTCCTTTTCTGTAATAACTCCACCATGCTTTCATATCTAGTAGTCTTGAGGCTCAACCATACTGTATTAACTTCACTATGCTGCATGATTCAGTTGATTAATCTGTTTTCAGATCTCATGAAATTAAAATTCTTTAAAAACACCCTGCCAATAAAATACGATCAAAGAATAATTAAAACGTCAAATGGCACCATGCCGTCAGGTGGTGCTTAACATTCTTTATAAGATTAAACATATTGCTTGAACTGAAACCTAGAGATATTTCAGGTTACTTGCTGTGAGTTCATAAACCCGCTATCCTCTGATAGCTTATCATTCATATTTCAGGTGGATGAGAAGCAAAAGACAATACTTCTGACAGAGCAGGGATATGAAGATGCAGAAGAAATACTGGACATTAAGGACTTGTATGACCCGAGAGAGCAGTGGGCCTCCTTTGTATTAAATGCAATAAAGGCCAAGGAGCTTTTTCTGAGGGATGTTAACTACATTATCAGGAGTAAGGAGGTGCTGATTGTTGATGAGTTCACTGGTCGTGTCATGCAAGGGAGACGGTGGAGTGATGGCCTCCACCAGGCTGTTGAGGCCAAGGAGAACCTTCCCATCCAAAATGAGACTATCACCCTAGCCTCAATTAGTTACCAGAACTTCTTCCTGCAGTTTCCAAAACTGTGTGGGATGACAGGCACAGCTGCTACTGAAAGCACTGAGTTTGAGAGCATTTATAAGCTTAAAGTCACAGTGGTCCCCACTAACAAGCCCATGATCCGTAAGGTACAACTTTTTTAAGTAATTATCTTTTGAACTTATTATGCACTAATCCTTAATATTGCAGCTCTGCTGCAACTATAAAGTTTTAGGTATTATTTAGAACTCTAAGCGACTGTTGAATTTTCAGAAACCCAAGGACAAGATTTTATAATTTAGTGAAAACTAGATTCACAAGAATGTACGACTAAAATGTCCCAATATCTAAACATTAGTCAGAATAAATAAATTATTTTTTTCCATAGATTGGAACCTAATAATAAGGCTCCCAATTGTCAAAATATGTGCTTACTCCTATGTTTACATGGCAAAATCACAGCCATGATCATATCCATATTGGTAAGCATCAGAAACAACCTTTTAATTTATTCAAACATAATCCAACACATTTTCTTTTTATAACCATCAATCACCAAAATATGTAGTCAACCAGAACAGTATTTATGTAGTTCTTATTTTCCTTAAGGGGATGGAGAACTTGGTTGAATGATGCTATATTGCATAATTTTTGTGGGGTTATTTTCAGATTAGTTGATGCACACATTCATCTTGTGTTTGCAGTCCTTGCCTCCTTTTATATCTGTTTCACTTGAAAAATCAAGATATTGAAGTGACAACATGATTCAACCTTCCAAATTAGAGGTCCCTATGTTTGAATATGTGATGCTGCAGGATTTTTAGGTAAAGGTGGTTTGTATTTCTTCCTTGACAGGATGAGTCTGATGTGGTTTTCAGAGCAACAAACGGGAAATGGCGTGCAGCGGTTGTAGAAATTGCTAGAATGAACAAAGTGGGTCGACCTGTGCTTGTTGGCACGACGAGTGTTGAACAGAGTGAGGTCTTGTCAGAGCAATTACTTGAAGCTGGAATTCCCCATGAGGTGAGCATTTTTTTTCAGTATTTTTTTCTTTTCCTCAAGTTAGTTATCATCTGTTTTTTTTTCTGTTTTTTCCCTTCCATTTTTACTTCATTTATTGGTGCCTATTGGCTCTCAAATAGCTTATCAATATGCAATAAAATTGAAGGTGCTAAATGCAAAACCTGAGAATGTGGAGAGGGAAGCTGAGATAGTTGCTCAAAGTGGGCGTGTGGGTGCAGTGACAATAGCAACCAATATGGCGGGTCGTGGTACAGATATTATACTCGGTGGCAATGCTGAGTTCATGGCGAGACTAAAGCTTCGAGAGATGCTGATGCCTAGGTGCTGTCTCTTTCAGTTAAAATATTAAAACAGATAAAAACCTGAATTTGTAAAACTTGGTTATTTACTAGTACATCCCTGCACTTGAGAAATTAGAAAGGTCCTTACCATTATTTGAAAAATAGAATAAAATAACGAGGTTAGAATAATAACTTCTGACTGTTTGTTGGATAATTTGACATTTTTTTCCATTCATCTGTGGGTTGAATACAATAAATTAGTTTCTGATGTACAATGAGGTAGTCATTTTCTAGTGCACCATTTTTAGCAATCATATGCTTAATTTCATATGACTTATATCATTGTCTTTTAATTGGTAACCTTGAATTAATGACTGAAATCTGATGACGATTAGAGGATTTGTGTTTGTATATTTTCTTCCAAAAGTATCAAGATCTAAGCAATCCACAACTGATATTGATAAATGCTGCTTTGTATTAACACAAAAATCAATTTTAAACATATTAATAGAGTGGTGAAGCCTTTTGATGGGGCAGTTGTCAGCCCTAAGAAACTTCCTGAAAGAAAGTCTTGGAAGGTACATTTACCTCAGATATATTTTTTTCATAATAAGAGCTATTTTGTAAAAATGAAATTTCATTTTTACAAAGTCTTGTATGTTTCATGTGTCATCTTGTTTAGGTGAATGACAGCCTATTCCCATGTGATCTTTCAAAAGATACTTTGTTGATAGCCAAAGATGCAGTAGAAATAGCTGTGAAATCATGGGGTAAGGTATCTTTGACTGAGCTTGAAGCAGAAGAGCGCCTTTCTTATTCTTGTGAGAAGGTATATATCACACCCTATTTGGACTATTTCTTTGCACCTGGAAATTACAAAATGTAAATTTGTGAAACAATTGTATGATCCCCTACTAAACTTATTAATCTCACAAATACCTTCTGAAGCATGTAAATACTAACTCTCCTTCCCACAAACACTTGAAAATGTTGATATTTGTTAATGTTCAGAAGATGTCTTGAAAGTAAGAGTAGGTTTGATGGGACTTTTCTTATATAGGGGCCCACACGAGATGAGGTGGTTGCAAAGCTGAGAGATGCCTTCACAAAAATTGTGGAAGAGTACAAAGTATATACTGAAGAGGAGAAAAAGAAGGTAATAATTCCATTTGATCATCCTTCTAAAGTTGTATGTTTTCCACTTTTCCTTCATCTAGAGAAGTTAATTTTTTTTTCTCTTTTCTTTTTAAAAGGTAATTGAGGCAGGTGGGCTCCATGTAGTTGGAACAGAGCGGCATGAGTCACGCCGAATTGATAATCAGGTAGCAGTCCAGAGAATAAAAGCAGATAAATTTAATATAAGCTGCTTTGTAGAAATATTCCATTAAGAGTTTGTTTTTGGCTTGTTGCGCAAAAGCTTCGAGGTAGAAGCGGCCGGCAAGGAGACCCTGGAAGCTCTCGATTTTTCCTTAGCCTTGAGGATAACATCTTTCGCATCTTTGGGGGTGACCGCGTTCAGGTTTGTCTCCCTCTCCTTTATTTATTTTTATACATGTGTGTAATTAATCTAAATTTAGACTCAGCAAATGCTGGTAAAGTTGTAATGACTTTTCCTAGCTGTTTAATGATGTCCTGTTGGGTTTTTGGTCCCAGAAGTTTATTGACCTGCTGGTATATTGGGTATGGTCCTTCCTGACCACATCAGCACTGTATCTTCTTCCTTATGTTTTACCTAAAAAGTTGAGGAAAAGCAACAAGATTCAGATGCTTGCCAAGTTGACAATGTGGACCCATAAAAACTAACCAGAACTGACCCAACAAATTATATGTTTGACATGCCATGTTAGGTTGATACTCAGGTCAAAATTCTTTACCTTGTGATGTGTTGGGTTAGACCCTGCCTGATTTAATTAAAATTTTACAACCTGGCCAGACTGGTTGCCACCCGTACTTAAGCTTCAGCAAATGTACTACCACTTTAGCCCTGTTCATGTAGTAAGTTGTATATAATCTATATTAGTTGCTGATCATCATGAGAAGTAATATTGAGTCTTAGAGCAAAGTTTTACAGACACACACACAGACATACAAACAGAAGAGGAAGATAAGTAATATTAAATTATGAATTGTGTAGGGTCTCATGCGTGCTTTTAGAGTAGAAGATCTGCCAATAGAATCACAAATGCTGACAAAAGCACTTGATGAAGCTCAGAGAAAAGTCGAAAATTACTTCTTTGACATCAGAAAGCAGCTATTTGAATATGATGAGGTTTTGAACAGCCAGAGGGATCGCGTCTATGCTGAACGCAGGCGGGCCCTTGTCTCTGACAACCTGCAATCTCTTATAGTTGAATATGCTGAGCTTACTATGGATGACATTCTGCAGGTAAATACTACGGAAAATGTCATGTATCCAGAATAACTCGTAGGAAGCATTCTTGGTTAACATATAAATCTTTAAAAATGTAGAGTTTGTCTTAAACTACATAATTAAACAGACCTCCTTTTGTGCAAATAACTGAAAGGGAAGGGCTTTCTGCAATGTCTTTATTACATGAGAGATTTGTTTATTTATTTTGAAATATCTGAATTTAAGAATATGGAACAAAAATGACATCAAAGATATTTTGTGGTTTTGTAATGAGGATGGTGGAGGAATACAACTCTTGAATGACTGATAGGCTTTTTAGTCTCTCAAGTTGCCGAATTTCTTTTGGTTGATATTGGTGGTAAGGATTTCTTTAAGTGTACTGGCTTTTTTTTTCCCCTTTTTCTGTATTTTTAACTTGTGTGTTTCAGCATGTATAATTCTCTCTTAAAATGTGCCTTCTTTTTTTCAAGCTAGGCAAATATAGGTATTGATACACCTAGAGAAAGCTGGGATCTAGAGAAGCTGATTGCGAAACTTCAACAGTAAGTTACATTCTTTTATATTTTGGTAAGTCTAATTGTCTAAATTAGAAAGCTGGTAAGGTGTTCAATATTTTTTACAATGTAGCAGAATGGAACAAATTTAGAACCTAGCGAGTAAGAAAAAGGTAATGGAATTGCTAGAGAAATTCATAATTGCTAACTTTCGTGCCATTGTGGAATTTCAAAATAGTTACTGCGAACAATTGGGATTGACTTTCTTCCATTAAAAACAATCACAGAAGATCTAAAATGGAGTCAAAACGTTCTTGTGATCTTTCGACTCTTACTTTATAACACGCATACTAGCTGGACTTAATTTAATTTGACTCCATTTTTTTTTCTTTGAGAAAGTGAAATTTGTAAACACATTATATTAATAGTTTGTGTTGTGCAGTTAGGCAGATTTCTCACACAGTTATCCTTGGCCAGCTCTTTTTTCTTTGCTTTTTCCAGTCCAATATGAAACCACCTTTGTTTTTTTTTCCGAAGCAAATTGAAAGAATCCAGATGGCAACAGGACATTCTATGACTAATTTTCTTTGTGCTTTGTACTTGAATGTAGAGAACAGCAACCCTTAACATTAGCAAAAATTATGCTCTTGTAAAAACAAAATGAAAACCTTAACAGTTCCCTAATTTTGGTTGTGAGGTTATCTTGGAAACTTATAAACGAACATTATTTTTTAAGGTATTGCTATCTATTAAATGATCTGACGCCCGAGTTGCTTGCATCTAAGTGCTCGACATATGAGGAGTTACAAGAGTATCTTCGCCTCAGAGGTCGTGAAGCATACTTTCAGAAAACTGTAAGTTCTGAACTATAACTCAAGGGTTTCTTGAAAATACCTTTTTCCTTGCCAACCTAAATAGGTATTTACAATTTTTCTTTTTAGGAAATCGTCGAGAAACAGGCTCCTGGTTTAATGAGAGAGGCTGAGAGGTTCTTGATCTTAAGCAACATTGATAGGCTGTGGAAAGAACACTTACAAGCTTTGAAATTTGTACAACAAGCTGTTGGTTTGAGAGGCTATGCACAGCGGGATCCACTCATTGAGTACAAGCTTGAAGGATATAATCTATTTTTAGATATGATGGCACAGATCCGGAGAAATGTTATTTATGCTGTATACCAGGTATTATTTGATGCCATCTTTTTCCCTATATTAGAAACTTATAGCACTGGCCTGAGATGGTATTGTATGGGACAAATTCCTAAGATTGGGAGATACGTCTCTTAGTACATCCAGTTCAAGCTCAAATAGTATATTTGGTTTTCTCATATTTTAGTGTTCAATTGCAATGTCGACAAAATGAAAATTGGCTGGTACTGGCATGTACTTGCGACGAGTGGTATTGTGATCAGTACTGAAATGGACCTATGTAAAGTTGTTTGATAATTCTTGTAATTTGTCTTTGTTGTACAAATGGTACAAGACAGCACCTCATGAATTAACTTATTCGCCTTTACATGTCTGTACAATGGTTAAGATTCCCCTACTCCAAATTAAGATAAAAAAATGACAACTAGATATTAAATTTGTTGTACTTAAAATCTTTTGCAGTTCCAACCATTAATGGTGAAGAAGCAAGAGGAAGATAAGAAACCCAGAAAAAAAGGATCAAAAGACAAGGAGGCGGCACAGGCAACATAAAAATTCTAGTAAACACGTGCCAAAATAAACCTTTTCAAAATCGTGGACTTGGGGCAACACAGAATTAATGTTCTTTCAAAGCTTGGGAACGAGCAAAATTCTCCTGAGGTGGACCTTGAGAGCATTGTGCAAATGTGCATTATTGAATTTCTCGAGGGCAATTTTTGTTTTTGTTTTTAATGTAAAGAGTGTCTTTTCCATTTGGTTCCTTTCTTAATTTCTTTTGTTCCGAGGAGCTTTAATCTGACCATAAGTGTATACCTGTACAAGGGTCCCCGGCTTGAGAGTGATAACAGTAAATAGTTATCTATACTCGGTACTCAGAAGTCAAAATGTGAAGAACTGTTGTTGGTACGATGTTTGTGTGCCTCCATTTAGTTTCAGCTTCTAAATGAGGTGTCAAAAGGGCCCAAACTAGACAGCTCTGGGGTTGGTTAATCTCAACTAAGAACTGATGCACACATCTAGTGCGATAATATCAGAAAGAAGATTTGGTACATGCACCGAGAGGGAAGAAAAGGGGATTTTAGTAGGTGCTATGCGTGCAATATGACCTATTTAAGCTTTAAGGTCCTCACCATGATCTATGAACTTAATTTAAAATTTTTCCAATCAGCTCTTAACAATGAATTGATATGTTTTGGAATTAATGCATCATGTAACAAATTTATTAGTGTTGAGTTATTCAACATAAAAGTCAAGTGTCCAAAACAAAAATTCTGGAAATTTATATTAATGCGATTAATTTCCATAATTTTCTTGAAACTTCTTAGATTCCTTGTATTGCAACTTTCGTGCTAAATCAAAATGGAGTGCTTTGGCACCGGTGTTTAGATTTTGAATTTGAGACTATCGCATTAATTGCTACTGCAATGATAAGACATCAGCCAAACTCCGAACCAAGATGTATTCAACTTTTGCAGTTATACCTCCTTTTCTTATGCCTTAAAATGGAAATATGAAAAAGAAGGGTTTGAATTTAAGCTATTTCATTAAAGCCATTATAATTGATGATTTTAACAGGATTTTTAAATTAAACTCTTTTTCCAAATTAAAAAAGAGTAATTTATGAATATGATGCATATATGACAGTCATTTAATATATTTCAACAAAGATTTTATAGTTGATAAACAGTAAAATTCTATCATTTTTATCATGTGAAAGATGTTAGTATAATTGTCAAACTTTAAAATTAAAATTACTTTTAGTATTTGCCAAAATCATCAAGCTAATTCATTGTTAACCGACTCCAAATTTCAAAACTATTTATTGCCGCAATTAAAAAAAATGATTAATCAAAATTTAAAAAAAAAATTGCATTTCATGCATAGGTCAAATCTCAACATAACTCGATACATTGTTTTTTATTTACTTATCAAATATAAAATTTTAATGTTCAGAATTACCTTTACTTCTACTATTGAGCAAAATTAAATTACATTCAATTAATTAAGTTTCGAAAATCTACTACGTATCCGGCGGAGACTATTTTTCATTAATTTCTTAACTAGCATGTTTGTCGGTACAAGCAAACATGTCCTACTCGATCGCATTAAACTAAAAATCCAATTTCATTGCAGTTATAATTGATCATTAACAGTCGTAACTTCACTACTCCTTTTTTATTCTTTTTTATCTGATTTGAGAAATACTGCCAAAAAAGATCGAATAAAAATTCTGGTTTTATGTTCTCAAAAGGATCCATCCGGGAAAAAAAAGAGGTTCATATATATACTCAGGCTGAAGAAGCTCTGCAATTGACTACTAAATCGCACCATGGAATTCATACTCTACAACCTACATCCATGGGGATTGCTACCGTGAAATAGTAGGACTCAATATAACCCCAGTCTCAATTCAAAACTAAAGTAACAAAAAAAAAATACTAATAAAATAAATTAGGACTATTTCTGCTGTGTGATATTTTTGGATTTGTCAAGAATGGACCACATTACTCGCACATCTTCATATCCACATGCCATCACTTCCTCTTCTAGTGCCATTCCTCTTTTCTCATCCTCCCTATTCCCTGCCATTAATATCAATTAATTAGTACTCTCTTAGAAATAAATTGGTACCGTGACAACATTAAACAGCATATAAAGCCCTTGTTAATTTACAGGTTTACCATTTACTTAAGAAATATTGTAGCATTTTCTCTAGACTGATTTTTGGTTGTAAACTTGTAATATGTCAACTAGACTTTAGATTAATGGAGTTAGATTTGTATTTTTTTTTTTAAATTAAGTATAACGTTCTATTCCCAAATTCCAAAAAAGCTTTGAATAACTAAAAAGGGGAAAAAATCTTGCTAGTCTTCTTTTTATTTTTTTTCTTCTCTTTATCTTTTTTTGATTTGTAATTATATATTTTTTTATTAATAAAATTGTCGGTGTGGTACTTTGCCACCCGTCCTTCAAAAAAAAAAAACTAAAAAGGGGAAAAAAAATACATTTTGCAATGGTACATTTTTTAAAATTTTTGTGGCAAAATAAATGGGGACACTAGTTCTTCAAACTTGGGATTCATTGACAAATTAAGAAGAACCTTAGTTATAGGCACTTCAGGAAAACTAAAAAGATTCAAGGAAGAAGTTAAAAACAAGTACCTTTTTGGGTTTCCTTATTGTCTCTTGGAGATTTGATAATGGTGCGAGCTCTTTTGAAAGGAGAAGTTATGGTGTTCACCCATGAACCCATTTTTGTCTCTTGATATTTTTCTGAGTGTTTCTAGTCGTACAATAGATATTGGGAGAGAGAGGGTGACCTTTTGACCTTTATATAATGATAGAATGAGAGAGAAAGAAAGAGGGATAATAAGGGATTGGAACCCACAGTGCTAGTTCTCTTCGGAGAAAGAAGGAATTATACCATGCTCTGATCCGCCTGACAGAGAGCACATGCTGTTTACGGGTATTGTTTTGCTCACTCCCATGTTAGGAGATTCACTCACATATTTCTTTTAAGGACCAAAATGTCGTTACTTTTTCAGTGCAGGGAAAAAGAAAGATGAAGAATTAAAGGATATTTTAGTCATTTAACAAGGATATGGAGTGAATCTCGAACTAGAAGAGTGAGCAAAGCAATTCCCGCTGTTTACCTTTCCAAAGTGATGCAAATCCGTGTTTGATTAAAGAGGTACAGTGCCACGAGCTCTTCTAATAGAAATTAATTAATTTAGTAGATCGGTACAACGACCTATTTAATCATGATGGCTTCAACTGTACAATAATTAAGGACTTAACAGGTTATGTTTTTTTTTAATTATTATTTTGAAAATATACATTTCTTCAAATGAACTCTCTAAGGTTCTGTTGTTAATGTAAAACGTTTATATTATGTTATTAGTTTTACTTTATAGAAAAGTTCGTGATAAAAATGTCGGTCAAATAGCGAAGGTATGCAGCATAAAGAGGTGAGCAATCGTTTTCACGTTTTGGTTTGTCCTACTAAAGTTTCCGTTTGGATGTGTTGAGAAGAAGTAGGAAGAAGGAAGAAGTGAAAAAAAAAAATTATAAACAATCTAAACTCTTCACAAAGTTACATACTTCCAAATACTTCTTTCCACTTCTTTCCTTCTTCCCTTATTCCCACACCTATCCAAACGGAGCCAAAAGTACTGGTCTCAATAACTTTTCCATGCAATATAATTTGTGTCATTGTAAAATTTGAAGTAGCGATTATCATTTCGCAATGTTGTCTAAAATAAAAAAAACTATCAGGATAGTTCTTAGTTGTGGAGAAAATTCATTTCAAAATTATAACATTTTATCTTAAATAACAAAGTATATAAATATATTAATTCAAACAAATTGGTATTAATTAACTCCAACTAATTTTTGCTCTTGTACAACTGATAACTCATTCACTACAACGATAACATAGAAGATGGATTTATGACTGTTGTTTACTACAAAAGGCAAATAATAGAGGAACAATTGGCAAGTTATTTGCTACTAAAAAAAATAATTACGAGTTCCAAATACTTATTGATTAAGAGAACGTAGAAAAGTTGGACACATAAGATAAACATTTAGATTGAGAGACGGATAAATAGATAATTGCTAAGCTCTTACATTTGCAAACAGAAATTGATAAAAATTAACAATATGTATGAATAGAAAACAAGAAAGAATAAAAAACGGATCAATCGAAGGCGATACATATACGGAATTGCTTAAGATCATCTCTAATATTCTATCATTCTCATCATCCTAATATTCTATCATCCCCATCATCCCTGGACTTCTATTAATGAGAAAGTTAGTTAATTTAATGAGAGATTCCAGGGGATGATAACGCGTTTTTTATTTTTGGCAAGGATAATCCACGTGTATCCCTGCGCCTTCTGCTGCGCTCTCGTTCCCCACCCTTGTGCTTTGCTCCTAACTTCAACAATTACATATCAACTGTTACATATTAAGTATCATTATTAATTATCCAGTCCCTCTGTTGAAGTTAATATACAAAAATGTTGAAGTTGATATATATAACTATTGATGTTATATATGTAACTGTTGAAATTAATATATATAACTGTTGAAGTTATATATGTAACTGTTGAAGTTAATATATATAACTGTTTAAGTTATATATGTACTGTTGAAATTATATATATAACTGTTGAAGTTATATATGTACTGTTGAAATTATATATGTAATTGTTGAAGTTATATATGTAACCGTTGAAGTTATATATGTAGTTGTTGTAGTTAATATAAATAATTGTTGTAGTTTGGATACTAACTGTTATAGTTAATATGAGTAGTGGTTGTAGTTGGAATATTAAAAATTCTAGTTAATATTAGTAATTGTTATAGTTCAGATATATACTAATTGTTGTAGACCAGAAATGAAAAAGATGGGAGGGAGAGAAATAGTGGGGACCAAAATAGAAAAGGATGAGAGGAAGAGAAACAGTGGGGATAAAAAATAGAGGATGGGAGGGAGAGCAACAGTGGGGACCGAAATAGAAAAGAATGAAAATGAGAAAAACAATGGGGACCAAAATATTCCAAAAACAGAAAAAAAAATTAAAACGTGTTTCCACTGAGAATGATAGAGATGATGGATCTTGGGAATGATTCTTATCATTTCCGGATAATATACTTGGATTTAGTTAAGTTTTACCTATTTTTTTTTCATTTTTAATTTTTTTTGACGGGGGTTGCCAAATCTTTTTAGAGTTAGATCCGTTCGATTAAATAATTAGGTAAAACTTATCACTTGAAAAGAACGAAATAATTCTTTAACCTAGTAAATTTCTTGATTAGAGAATTATTTCGTTCTTTTCAAGTAGAAGATTTGGCAGCTCCCCACTACGAGGACAATTAACATATTTACCGTATTAATCAAGATATTTACTATAACAATTAACATATTTACCATGACAATGAATATATTTACTAGGACAAATTAGTTCTGTGCGGACTTTAGGGGAGGGGGGCCAGTGGCACCAAGGTGGCAAGGTGCAGGGGTGAGGAGAACTGAATTCCTCTATTGTGGAGCTCTACAGCCCTCACAAATTTTATTAATATTTAAAAAAATTAAAATTCAAATGTTGAATTCAAATAATTTATCAAGTTCAATTTTTACGAGCGATGTATTTTCATATAAATTTTATAAATTTTGAATCTAAAAATTTTTTCTAAAATTGAATAAGAATAACGGTTTAGATTCAACATTTGAATCTAAAAATTTTAAAATATAAATAAAATGTGTGATGACAGTAGAGCACTACTGTCGTAAAGGATTTCAGTCCGGGGTGAGGGAAAAGTAAGGTGAGAGAGATTACACAAACCGAAATAGAAAGTTTGTTAGCACTGAACTGGTCAAAGATCATCGAAAATAAAAAGTGAGTTGTGCGTGATGAACTGATGATGGTGATGATAAATTTTTGTGAATAAGTCCCATAAACAAAATATGTACAGTGCAGTTATAAACTAGCTATCTAAATTCTAAAATACCGTGTTATCCTAAAAAAATAATTACTATGGGTGCGTTTGGATCGTTGGAAGAAAGAAGAAGAAGAAGGAAGAAGAATAAAAAAAATTATAAACAATCCAAACTCTTCACAAAGTTACACACTTTCCAATACTTCTTCCCTTCTTCCCTTCTTCCCACACCTATCCAAACGCACCCTATATTTGGATTTACCGATTGCTGTCGTGTGGGCGTCTATTTTCATTTTCTTATAATCCGTTGGCGATTATTAACCGGTAAAAATTGTATTAAGATAAATTATTTCGTAAAATTGAAGCGATGCTACAAATATTTTCAAAGAAGAAACCAACCACAATTTTGGATGATTGCATCTACAATAAATCTGCTTTCCGAACAAAAAGTGAGATATTCTTCGCTTTACTTATTATTATTATTATTATTATTATTGGAGTATGTTCTCTTCACTTCAAAAAGCATTGCGGTTTCTTACTTTTCACAATATTGAAGGCCCCAAGAACCCGAAAAATTTAAAAATAATATTAAATTAATATAATATATTAAAAATAATATCAATATAATAATATTTTTTTAAATAGTATCACACGATCAGGAATAATTAAATTAAATTTTATATGTAAAGGCATAACTTGAACATTAAAACTTTAAACGGACATAACTTTTGATAGGAAGGTCCGTTTGGGGCAAACGAGGACATTCCGAAAAGCTGGCGACGAGATCTACACGTTTTACTGGGGTGAATTTTCGGAGCAAAAAAACGCTCTCTAGACCTCCAAAATCCAGTTTGAAAGTTTGCAAACTTCTAAACCACTCTAAACTACTAAGAAACTTTTTAAAATCATAAATTAATCATTAAAAAGAGAAAATGCAGTAAATCAAGTGAATTTAGTCTTTCTTCTTCGTCTCGGTAAAACATCAACCTCATGTGATTCCTTTCTAACGCAATCCAGAAAGTGCTTCCTTGATCATGAGACTCGATATGATTGTTTAATATATAATATGAAAATAATATATACAGAGGACGACATCCAGGACGCATATCAAATGGTTGCTTAAAAATTTATAATTTTAATGTAAATTAATTAAAAATTTATACTTAATTATTAATTTTTTTAATTAAATAAATTTATTAAATTTATATTTAATTAAATAAATTAATTAAAAAGAAAATAAATTTAATTTCTAAAAAAATACTAAATTACATATAAAATTTTGTTTAATTATTCCTGATTTTTTTTTATATTTTTTCAATATTTTTAGAATATATTATCTATTTTTCTAATTAATTAACTAATTAATAAACTAATAAAAGGAAAAAATTTCCCAAAAAATAATAAATTACATATAAAATTTAATTTAATTATTCCTAATTTTTGTCATATTTTTTCAATATTTTTACAATATATTATCTATTTTACTAATTAATTAACTGGTTAATAAACTAAATAAATAAAAATATATATATAAAAAAAATTAAAAAGCTAAGATCGGAATCCCGGATTCCGATCTTAGCTAAGGTCGGAATTCGGAATTCCGATCTTGCCGTCGGAATCGGAGATTCCGATCTTGTGATACTATTTAAAAAAATATTATTATATTGATATTATTTTAATATTATTTTTAAATTTTTCGGCCCTAAGAACACCAGATTAATTGGGCCTCACTTTTGAGCCGTTTTTAGGACATTAACATGGGAAAGAAAAAGTTGACATTAAAGTATAGCACCATTGCACCAAGAGCTATCCAAAATCTTTTGTTTATGTAGAAATCTAAAATAAATTACTGACTCTTTTCAAATGGGTTTGCATAAAGCACCGGATAACAACTTGAGAAGCAATCCAACAGAATCTGATAGTTTGCACAAAGCCCCCTCTAAAAGTTCAGACGGTTCGGGGCAGCGATGGAATCTGCATATCAACCCAAAAAGAATTTGTAATTTTCGAAGGTACTATATATCTTCTGTAAGCATTTTTTTAAAAGGATTAAAGGGACGAAAACGAAAAAATATGCGCAATATTCGAACCATATTTGTATCTGAACATATTCGCATCTGACAAAATATATATATATATATATATAGAGTTTAGCTACGGTGAGTCGCGACTCACAGACCCTCCGGTGAGTCACGACCAATACTCCTAGATCTAGATCAAAATGACCGATCCAAACCGTTCAATATGATCTCCCTATTGAAATCTCCGTGCAAACCAAATTTTTTATTTTTTCAAAATTTTTAAGTATTTTTTTCGGATTTTTAAAAACTGATGTTTTTAATGGTTCAGAACCAATTAGATTAACGATTTTCTAAAATTTCAAAAAAATACTTCAAAATTTCGAAAAAATGAAAAATTTGGTCTACATGGAGATTTCAATAGGGAGATCATATTGGACGGTTTGGATCGTTCATTTTGATCTAGATCTAGGAGTATTGGTCGCGACTCACCGGAGGGTCCGTGAGTCGCGACTCACCGTAGCTAAACTCTATATATATATATATATATATATATATATATATATATATATATAGAGAGAGAGAGAGAGAGAGAGAGAGAGAGAGAGAGAATGTATATAGTACACTAATGTGCATTTGGACATTATGCACAGCATTTCTGTGTTGTTGGATCGGCTTTAAAAATCGTGCTCACATTTGGATCAAGGGATCTGATTTTAGCGCTCAATATTATCCGATTTTTCCGTTAGCTAAAAAACTCCGTCGCCTTCTGCTTCTATCTCCGTTAGCCTTTTTGCTATCTCTCGTCAAAATTACGAAAGGCCCAAAATTGCTCCTCTCCTTCGATAGCAGATCTCTTCTCTTGCACAACACACTTCTCTCTACTCCCAATTCGACAGCACATCCCTTCTCTGTCGCAACCCATTCCCTTTTGCTATCACACGTCTCCTCTCCACTCCACTCCAAACTCGACAGCACGCCAGCACCAAAGGATAGATGAAAGAGTAGCCATGGAATAACCCTAGACACAAAGGACAAATGTCTCTTTAATTTTGCAAAATTCTTGATTTAAACTATATCCCAAGTAAAGATGTGTAACGGAGAAATGATGTGTCCAGAAATTAAGAATATATATGGTAATTGAAGACCGTCTAAAAATTTCAGCGCCATGAGAGGACAATTTCATGACCATGGTAGATACTAGTAATCTTTGTCCTCATACAGTACCTGAAATTTCATGACCATGGTAGGTACCTGAAATTTGTCACCATGGTAAATAAATTTCTCTTAAAATAAGGTCCAAGAACATGGCCTGAGTACAAGAATACTTCATGTAATAATAATTTGTGATGTACGCCAGATCCTGGCTGCAAATTTCAGTTGAAATATATCACTGTATAGTATTCTCATTTCTATTGAATCCAAGTTCTGTCGAAACAGAAGAGTAATAGGTTGTGATTGTGCAAGTCATGCATTGGGTCATTGTAGCTGTGGCCTCGAAACTTAATTATATCAATAAATGATCGTGAAAATGAATTTAGTTGTTTGCTTCAACATGCTTTAAGTATTTGGTTTCTGTTTTAATCAGTATTGAACTGCCCTGGTTTCTGACCTTTGGCACATCTTGCATCATGTTGTATGACAAATGAGAGGTCTTAAAAAAACATCATCATGTATCACGTTCTCTAATTATCCAACAATTTAGTCTTAACACTTTCAAGTCATTTGCCTTTTTAAAAGTTGTTGAAGCTTGTGACAGTACTAACAAATAGAATTTCACTAGCATTAACAAATTTAATAGCAAAATATAACTTGCGACAGCACTATAATGAAGAAAGATTTAACTTAGGCATACATCCTTTTCTGAAAATTAGCTTTCAGTATTACAGAATTTTTGCTTAATTGCCACACAAGTCTAAATTTGAATCAATCCAATCAGCAGAATCCAGTGCATCTTTTTGCTTCTCTAAACAGTTCTCAACATGTAATCCATCTAAACCTACATGATTTTAAGATATAAAAGTACCAGTAAAATAAGAACCTCAGAAATAATTCTAAAATAATTGTAGGTACCAGCTTAAGTGATGCCAGCTATCACAAATTAAAAAAAAAACATTTCCAAACTTATCAACTTAATAAGATCAATTAGAAGACTAGCATATAACAGTAGGGACCAGCTTAATTAGGGCTGTCCCCTTTAAAGATTGCAATTTCTAAATTACAAAATAGTTAAAAGAAACATAATTAATCATAACAACATGGAGATCGAGAGGAGGAAAAAGCTTAACCGGAAAAATTAGAATCATACCATTGTTGAAAGACCAAACCCTACAGGAGAGAGCATCACATATGTGTATGGAACTGCCGCTTTAGGGTAGATAGCGCTTTCCATTGCTGAATAAAGAGGAGAACGAAAATAAAAGAAAGAGGAGATAGGGGAACGAGAAAAAGGGGAGAGACTGATACAGTGTGCTTAATTTTTTTGTGATTTTTGGAAGAGATTTCCGAGCAGAGAGAGGGTTTGGTGCTGCGATGGAGATTGAAGAGGAAGGAAGGAGGCGCCGATTGGGATACCTCGAGAGTAGGCGGAGGAGGAGCTTTCAGGGTTTGTCGCGACGGAGAACGTCTAAGGCGCTGAGGAGATGTTATGGAGACGGAGAAGCAACGGAGAAAATGAAAATAACGGAGAGATCGGACAACTCGAGCGCCTAAATCTAAGCCTTCCATCTAATTATCTACACGAATATTAGAGCTAATCCGATGGTAATAAAATCCTGTGCATAATGCCAAAATGCACATTAGTGTACTATATCCATTCTCTCTCTCTCTCTCTCTCTCTATATATATATATATATATATATATGGATACATATATGATTTGGCGATATCCGATATGTATCCATATCCGATAGATATTAATTCATTTATCCATATCTTTAACGGCACAAGAAAATTAATATAATTACTATTATATATTATAGAATATTTGTAATCAGATAATACTTAACTTTTATTAGATAAATTATCTCACAATAATATTTTGATTTGGACTAGTAATATAAAATAAATTTTATTTTCTATTATCAAGATAATTATATATGATAACAATATTAAAATTAAATGTTTCTCTAATTATAATGATTATATTGGATTAATATACTATTTTAATGTATAATGGCCTTTGATATCGGTATTATATCTTGATTATTTTATATATTAGTTCGTTTATAAAGATCCGTTTTAATATTTGAAATATATCTGTATTCGTATCCGTATTCGACAATATCTGATTCATATTCGTATCCGTTTAATTCTAAACTAGATATGTATCCGTATCCGATAAAAAAATATGAATACGGTATGGTTTCACCACTATCCAAACCGTTTTCGCCCCAACGATTAATCAATGTTTTGAATGCGTATCGGCGCCCTATGATTGAAATTCAGTATTCTATTATGATATTTTCTATTATTTTCTCTTTTACCGAATACGGTTGTTCCACCCACTGTACCGGTTCTTGGTTTTCCTGATATTCGACGGTACAATATTGAAAACACTGGATTAATTGATCCTCGACTTTATTATAATAGATTAGACACCTTGGGGAAAAAAAATTTCAGCATTTATTTTGTTTTCAATAAAAAAAACCCCCCTTCATGTTGCGAAATATTTATATGAACGGAACGAGTAAAGCGTCACGTAATTAGAAATTTGTTGCATGGAACTTCAAATCAACCAAATCATATTTGATAATTAGAAATTCATAACCATAAGAAGTAAAACATTGTTTTGATCCCCGAAATCTAACAATCCAAGATCCCATTATTTGTAAAATTAAGAGCAATGATCGACATATCATTTATAGATTTGCCAGATTTTTGTGCAATTGTTTGCCTGCAAATTGCATGAGAATGTCCCCAGTTTCTCTACACTAAACTTACAAAAAGAATTCTAAAAATTGGTCGCCTTGATTATTGCCTGAGGGACAAGCTCATAAGATTACATGTGATAATTCCAACTGTTGCTACTCATCTGAAATATCGAAATAATTGGTCCTAGAATTAGGCCAAGATCTACCAACCCACCTAAACTTTGTTAAATGTCTCCCATTTCCTGTTCTTCAGGCATGTGCCCCACATGCACATCCCATGCATCCATTTCTTCCACGTGCTCTTATGCGCACCTCTCTCTATCTCTCTCCTTCTTCCTCCAATAATTTCACAAAGGAAGCCAAAAGGAAACAACGAGTACAAACAATTTCAGGTTGTGGGTAACGAGGGTAGTTAAAGAAAGTACTTCATGTAAGAATGTACCTCGTCAGGGTTTTGCTTTTAATATTTGAACTTAAAAAAGAGTTTAGATTAAGCATACAGAATAATAAAACAATGAAATGAATGCATTTGGTAATTGTTATTAGAGAAAAGCTTCAATCAAATCGATTTGATCGAACTCTTTGTTAAACCCATCAGATTTTAATTTTAAAAATTTAAATGACCGATTCAAACTATTCAATATGATCTCCATATTGGAATTTCCTTGCATACAAAATTAACATTTTTTTAAAAAAAATTTAACTATCTTTTGTAGAATTTGAGAAAATAATTAATCTAATTTGAAAGTCAACTACAATTTTTAAAAATCCGAAAAAATAAAGATTTGAAAAAAATGAAAATTTAGTATGCAAGAAGATTTTAGTATGAAGATTATATCAAATGATTGGATCAGTCATTTGAACTTTCAAAATTGAAATTTGACAGAATTTAACTGAAAGTCCGGTCAAATCGATTTGATTGAATTCACTCTCTTGTTATTAAGGAAATACAATTAAGTTTGTATTGTTGTTTTTGCTCAGAAAGTTTAATTACAAGCTCTTGCAACCCGCTACTTGTTTTACCAACCTGCAATTTTTAATTTCAACCCGAAATACAAAATCATAAAACCTTTTAAACTTTGTAAGATTTGTATATATTTATTTGGTTTCAATGGGTGTCGACTCTCTAGTGTGTTTAGGGCTGCAAAACGGTCGAAACGGTGACGAAATTAAGGTATTTTGTCTAACCGTTTCGTCCGAACGAAACGATTGAAATGGACAAATTTTTCGTGAATTTACACATGGACGAAACCGTCTCATTGTTTTGTTAACCGTTTCGTCCAACCAAACGAAACCGTTTTGTTATTTCGTTAACCGTTTCGTCCTAACGAAACGAAACGAAACGAAAAACGGTTAAAACGGTTTCGGTTTTCAGCCATAAGTGTGCTTGCATATTTTTTTTATTCTAATCTTCTTTTGTGGGATTTTCACTCTTCCTATTTGTCCTGTAAATTATTTCCACCCAAAAAGAAGTCCTTTGCATCTAACTCGGCCCAATCTGGCCCAGACCAAAATTTTGGTAGACGGAAACAAGTTGATGAAATCTAACCATACTGTCTGGTGCAATGAAAAGGGGACAGCAAGTATCCGATTGAGGTTTGTTGAGGCAATAAAAATGGTGCAATGTACTAGGTCTCCCTTTTATTTTTATGCTAGTGGATTCTGTTTGTACAGAGGTGTTTGACTTAATGTCGGACCGGACTGATTGTTTTGCTTTATTTTTTTGTTTTGTTTTTTTTTTTTTGTGTGTGTGTGTGTTGGGGGGGGGGGGGGGGGGTTGTTCTCACTACTTATTTATAACAACGGAAAAAGAATGATTCAGTTTCCAGTCTTCATGCCTAATAAAAGCGAAACATTACTGTCATGCTCTTGCACCTCGGTCCTAAATGGTGGCAAAAAACAGGGAAACGAGTCACAAGGTTCTCTGCTTTATTGCACAAAGAGAAATGTGTTTTGTCTCAAAATGAGTTGGACTGAAGAGGTTCAGCAACTAAAAAATATTATGTATGTTTAAATTAATGGAAATCAAACTGGGTAAATCGGAAAACTGGGTGTCATGGTCCGTAGGGATGATGTATGGAATATATAGAAAACAAATATACATTAAAATAAAATTAGGTTAAGGCCTATATTTGTCCAAGTCATAGTCAAAGTCCAGAGATAGGCATGATGTAGGGACCCAGTGAGCCAATAACTAATATTTTATGTTTTCTCAGACCTTTGAAGTGATGCCTGTGTCAGTTTAGCTTTGGTTGAACATACGTTCTTGTCAGGAGATGATGCAATACATATATAAAATATAAGAGTGTTTATTAGTTTGTTTAGTCCAGCTGTTGTGCTTCCAATAGAATATCAGAAAGTGCTACCAGGAAATATTTCCTAATCAGCATAAAAAGTGAAGGCAGAAAAATATAAAGCCCATCTCTGGTTTTCTTTGCTCAATCTCTATCCCTTTTGAACTGTGGAGCAACATGACTTCTTCTTGGGAAATTTACTATATTTACACCTAGTCAGGAAACATATATTTGCAATTTGCATTCTTTAGTATTGTAAATAATTTCAACTGATTTGTGTACATCCTTTTCTTTTAATGTCAAACAGAGAGTGAGTGTGCCGAGGAAAATTGCAGATTAGAGGTCATGGTGTCCAATACAGGCACTTGAGCCTTAATTTCATAATGAAAGGTGATTGTGCAGGTCAATAAAGAGGCAAGAATTCAGTTTTGAGCTGAACCAAGTTGTATTTCAGTGAGTTAATTTGGCAAAGTGGATTTGCAAGCCTTAAAAAGAAACATGATATTCAGTTATTGCAATCTACACCATGCTGCACCAAGGTTTCTTATTACTAGCATTCAGGTGTTCTAATATAATACCGATGTTCCTAAGTTGGGTGCTAATCAATGCACAACAGCTAGAGCAAACTAAAGTTTGCATGGTCTTGAAGAGAGCAGCATTTTTTGTATTTTTATAATTCTCAACACTAATAAGAAAAGGACCAGCACACAATTACAGCCATAGATAGTCAAACCTGTGGAACCCAACGTGCCATCAATCTCATTCGATATTGATTATATTAGATGAAAATATTCCTCAACATGAACTCTTAATTCAAATTCTAAAACTAAATTCCATCAACAAGTACAAAAGTCAAAGACCGTTGGATAGCCAACATATTTGTCCCCTTGGCTTGATCGATACAAGGTGCGTGCTAATTCAGCGACACATTTGTTGCTGATTTTGGTATTCTTTACAAATAAAGCTTCAAAGATTACCAAAATTTGATCATTTTGAAATTAGACAAAATATTGCAGTACGACAAATCCTAGTCTGCACATAAGTAAGAAAATATACCTCAGGTATGACTCCTTTATTACACAGTACTAATATTTGTTCTATGCTACACCTATAGAACAATTAATTTATCCTGAAAAGCTTTAGACCTCTTATTATGAAGATCAAATTCAAAAACAGATTTTTCTAAGGTTATATATATTCAATGTTAATTGAAAGTGTAAGTGGTTTTTTTACCATAATGCAGATGTAAAAAAACCTTTTCGAGAAAAAGCTCCCAAGGCCAATTGGCAGCCATGGAGAGAGGAAGCACATCAAAGAGGAGACCAAATTTTGACTATATAAGCAGCATGCCTGATCCAATACTCCAACGCATCCTCTCCTTGTTAGAGACACGTGAGGCAGTCCAGACATTCATCCTATCAAAGCGATGGATTAACGTCTGGACCTCTTTGTCCTCTCTCTCCTTTGATTTTCCTTTCATAAGAAGTGAGCCCTTTTCCAAAAGACATGGTGACAAGACGGATGATGTAGTATTTGAACGCTTTGTGAGCATGGTGCTGCACCGGCGCGAGCCCTGTGATCTTCACAGATTTCACCTGAATACTAGATATGCATGGAGTATAGATGATGGTTGTATCATGGAGTGGATTCATTATGCTTTAAGGCACAATGTACGCAAACTCCATTTCAGTACCAGTACATTCAAGTCATTGCCCATCTTGAATTGCTCATCATTGGAGAAGCTGCAACTTGGGTTTCGTTATGGGTCGTCAGGAGATGAGGTGATTAATCTCCCAAACCTCAAAGAACTGAATCTCACTGAATTCATACTGGATGCCAGCTTTTCAAAGCGGCTTTTCTTGGGCTGCCCTGCGCTTGAATATCTCAGTTTGGAGGATTGTCCTTTCGAGAATTGTCACCTGTCATTGAACAAGCTAAAACGCCTTAGAATTAATTTCATTTCCAGTATAGATGATTTTAGATTTGTTGCCAGCAAGAATTTCGGTGTGAGGATTAGTGCACCTAATCTCACTTTTATTTGTTTCGATGGAGAACCAGAGGTCTTCCAGAATACAATGTTTGAGAACACATTTTCACTACTCCATTTGCACATAAACTTCTGCAATTTTCATTATACGGAAAGGAACCCATGGAAATCATTTTTCACAATTTCTTCTGTTAAGCACCTTAAGATAAGTGACAGCTCTAGTAAGGTATGCTTCACTTTATGAAACTTGTAATTACTTTTAATCCTTATTTGTATTATACAAATGAGAAGTTCCCATCGTATGTGCAATATTAATAACACATGTTTTGTCAGCACCTAAATTTATCCAGGATAGCTATTGTTTTGTTCTTCTGTCCACTTGGACCATTTAGTTACCTTTAAACTTGTAGCACTTCATTTCCACTGCAGGACATTTTGGAAGAACAAGCTCCCAAGTTGTCAGTGTTTACAAACCTTTAAAGTTTGTCAATCGGCAGGTTTTGTTTTGCTTGTCACTTTTATACACTAGCCAGAATATTAGAGCATTCACCAAATCTAAAGAAACTCACTGTCAAGCATGATGGGCGAAACTGTCAGGTATGTAATTTGTATAATTGTAAACTAAAATATCCTTTTACATTGAGTTTCAAGTTTTTGATCGGATGCAGATGCATCTGCACACCGAGAAAGGATCTAGGAGTATTGATGGAGGTTCAACCCACTGCTTCTGCAGCGAAGTTAAAGCTCCATGCAACAGCTTGAGGAATCAGTCATTAACTAATTGCAAGAACCTCAGTGAGATTGAGGTGAAGTACTATAGCAATGATGGGTCAGTCAAGCTATTGCTTGATTCTTTGGTCGATATTACAATGGAACTAGCAAATATCAAGATTGTTTTGTCCATGAATTCTAGCACAAATAGTAAGAATCTTTTGTGCCCTTTTGTATGAGAGAGAGAGAGAGAGCTTTTGTTCCCTTTTGTATGAGAGAGAGAGAGAGAGAGAGAGATGTGGAGTATCTTCTGTGACAAGTCATTGCTTTTGTGCATTGGTTGCTGTGGACATCTATTTGACTATAAATAAACTTCTTTGTTGCTTGTAAAATACTTTTGCTTCTGCTTTCATACATACATACTAGCTTGGCACTGTGGTCAAGATAAATACGAGCAAACCAGTGCTCATATATACTAAATCAACTGATGCATTTACCAGTACAAACAAACATAACAAAGCAAGCAAGCTGTTGAAAGAACCCAAAAATAAAAAATGACCACAATGGCCCCCTACTTTGCTGCATTGTCGTACATTTAATGATTTTTAAAAAAAAATAAGAATCTGGTATGAAATTCAGCAAATTCAGCCACCAATTGATATAAACACTATTTTAATCACATCAATTGTCACGGTACAGAACAAAACTATATTCATAAAACATCATTCAGCAGTAAGACTAGATAACTATGAGCATTTATAGATTAATTTCCATAAACCATAAACCTAGTAGATTGTCAGAAAGAATAAAGACATCTTTACAACTTCATACCAAAATGATGCTCTAAACCATAATTTCTATCACTTGCCGGAGTCTCCCTGGAAAATTATAGCATGAAAAAAAGGAGAAGCACAAAACAGTAAATTACTGCCAATCATACATTATAATTATCCTTAAGTTATCAACATCAGCCTTAGCTAATTTGATATTACCTAAAAAATATCATACTGAATTGTAAATTTATTATAATATTTGATGATTAAACAGCCACAATCGCCTTAGGAAGGAATATATAAGGTATTGATATAGGCTTTTGGTATGAAAAAGAGAGAGAGGATAAAGACATGGCAATGTTCTCTTTTTACTTAATACCAGTTTTTCACACTTTACTAATATGCCAGAATTCATCCAACAATTTTCTAATTCGGACTAAAATAAAAAAAATTCATGCAAATTTCTAGAAACCTGACTCAAATAACTCGAAATGCTCGGGGTTGGATCTTCCTTGTACGAGAGAAACAAGAGAGAGAGAGATGTGAGGGTTCCTTTGATTTGCTACAGAGAGAGTGATGCATATGCATTTCTCTTTTTTGAGTTTGCAACTTTGCGGGTTGAGTAATACAACGGGTACTTGGGGTTGCGAATCCGATCGGCCTTTTTGCTCGATTAACAGCTTAGGCGATTAACGGGTTTATTAGTTCAAACCGACACTGAAGCGTGGGAATGTGGGATTTTCCGATTTGGGCTGGAAATACAAAACTGGGCCGATTTACCAGAACTGAACGCTTATCCTGATTTATGGTCTCTTGTTAGTTTCTCTGTGTGACTCTGTGTGTGTATCTTTTGTAAATTAGTTGACTGGTTGTGTGCCTGTGTCAGCAAAATTACTCTCAACTCCTTTGTTCTCTTGATCATGACCACTCTCTTGGACATTCTACAATTTAAAAAAAGAAATTTAAACCAATTACGTTTTTTACGAAATTCTTCTTTTTTAAAATAAACTAGCCTCTTGTGAGAATCAAATTGTGTTTTTCTACAGAGAGGTGTGACCCATCACTAGCTGTTAATCTGTGCCAATCTTATAGTTCTGTTCACACGTATACATCAACTAAATTTTGTATTAATTTTTTTTGTCATATCCTTTTAACTTCCCATTCGGCTTGCTGTAGCTTTTTTCATGTGAATTATGCAAGCTTTTAAAATGTGTTTTTTTAGTATGACGGTCTGGAATTGATTTAACGGTGTGATGTTTATTCAGCAAAAAAACGGTGTGTATATACAACATTCAAAAGAATATTTTTTTAATGTGCCAATAATCTAATAACTAATATAGTAATATATAATTACTTCAGAGGGCATATGGATGATTGGACGATTTGTACATACAAGATAGAGAGGCAATGGTATTTGGTACATAAAGGGAATTGTTTTGGTACACGAGGCATATAAATTTGTACAATTAAGAAATAATTTAATATACTTCATTAAATTCTAGTGGTACAATAGTGGTATACACATTTCTATTGGTAGAATGGTACACTTCATTAAATTCAATAAACAATACTATCAGTATAAGTATAATATTGTATAAAGTCTCTCATGTCTCCGTTTTTTCTCCACTAAACGAAATTTTTTTGACGAAATAAAGGTGTTTCTTTGGAAATGACGCGTTACGTATTTTTCTGATTTGAAACTGTAACGTTGGTGCGTTTTGTCCGGAAAACCGAAATTTCGGAAATAACACCGTTATTTCGGCAAAATTTAAAAGCTTGGAATTATGTAATCTTTTTTATTTTAAACGGGTAAATCTATTTTTGCTAAAGTTGGATTAATTGTAGTTATAAGTAAATGCTAAATCTGATATGCCTCCAATTCCATAAACATAGTATAAAAAATTCAGAACTTTGATCATGTTCAATTCGTTTAAATAATTATACAATTATACGAACACTGCATCACTTTGATAAACATACACTTTAGATTCCTCTCTTTCTATATTTTGATTAAAAGAACGGTTGAATCTTTTCTAATAGAAACCGATTGACCTATAAGGAACCTGTAATTACTTTAATTGGCACTAACTAAGAACTATATATATTAATCACATTTTTCTTCTATTATTCACTGGCATGATCTATATATATAGTAATAAAAATTATCTGCATCTCTCATCAAATGACAACATGGTGGCATGTATTGTCACAGGGATATGCGCAATCTATCGCCTTCACCTCTGCTCGATCAAAATACCAGTCTCCAACTGATTTTGCTATTGCCTGTACAAAGTAGCAGGAAACAAAAAAATAACTAGCTTTTCTAGGTTTAGAATGTAAATTGGTCAAATTAGGCCGTAGTTATATCCAATTTTGCCTTTTATTTAATTTTCAAGTGGGGAAGGTTCTGATGTCTCAATTTTATTTTATTTTATTTTTTTTGAGAAAATTTGCAAAGCGAAAAATGTTCAAGTTAATATGATAATTTTTGTATTGATACTTTCATGGTGAAAAGCTGGTAGCAAAATGTGTTTTATATTAATACCTTATTTCCAAGAGTAGGAGAGTTGTTAGAAAACCATGTATCTTGCAACCCTGATTGGCAATGCGCGAAGCACGAATTTAAAAACACACCATTCTTTCCTGATCCCGAAACACCTTGTACCACAGTTACCATTTTGTTTCTGAATCCTGCATATTTCAAAGTGAAATTAGTTTGGAATGAAAATTTCAAGTTGATTTTTTTTTCTCCTAGGCTGTTTGAATGAACATAAGTACCTTGCAAAAATTGGATCTGGCCAGGAGTACAAGTAGTATAATTCAACCTACAATATTTCCATGCACTACTTGGGTCTGCTTTCCCTGGCGCTAGACTCTCTTGTATCTGTAATTAAAAGAATAAACTAAATTTGGGTGACAAAACCAATATGAATCTTTTAATGAGTTTATACTTCTTGTGCGCACCATTCCTTATCATGGTATAATAGCCTGGTAGAAAACACCATCATGTTGCTAATTTCGTGTATAATTGAATTAATTTGATCAAATGACATTCTAAGAAAAGTTTGGGTTCACAATTCATAGGTATCAGTCTGGCTCTTAGAGTAATACAGGAAAATGCAAAATTTGTGAAAACTTTTCCTCTTTTATACAGAAAATTAAAGTAAAGTAACTTCACAAGCAATATCGTACCTGCCATACATCATAGGCTGCATTTAGGAGAAAAATTGGAGTCTGGACATTGCCAACCAAATTCTCAGGGAAGAAACACTGTATTAATTCAAATTTAGGAATGGAAAATGTTAATTTCACCTTGGTAAATTCCTTACCAATTTTAACTTAAGAGAAAACTTTACCGAAGTTGCATCCATGCGGCTAGTACATGTTCCGGGCAAATTCTTAGCAACTCCCTGCATGTAAATAAAGTTTGAAAATGATATACATTATGATAAGACATAACTTCAAACTTTTCTTAGAAGAATATAAAATACACTGCAATTTATCGAAAACTTACAAGCATATCCACGACACCCTGAAAGAAAGATCGGATGGTCTGACCACCTGACACATCAGTTCTGCAAAATTGAACAATTTAAAATAAAATAATACATAATAAGAGAGACATGCACAAGTGGTAGAAAAACCAACTTGAGCCAATGAAGAGTTTGACACCAAAAAAAAAAAGTATTTACTGGACTTTTAAATGGCCTGAAGGGTACAAAAATAATTGAGAGATACATACGCATCAAGAAACAAGCCGGCATCTGCTAAGCACTTTACTTTTGTATTTCCAGGAAACAATGCTCGAAATTGGTCGCAGTGTAATATTGTTGCAAGACCGCCTGCTGAGCAGCCAGATAGAAGGACCTACATGCAAATAAAATATGACAAAAAAGATTCAATCCCAATTTAGATGATATTTTTATAAGTCAAATTCTTTCATTTTCATTTCTCATAGATAATCTGGAGTGGAGATCAAATTCACACAAAGAAAAGGTAAATTATGTGGATTTATATTGATTCCACTTAACATTGGTGCAATTGTTGGCACAAATGGTGGTTTAATTGTTGTACCTGGTTAGCAGAGCCCATTCCTTTAGACATCATTTCTTCCATTGCAGCAGACCAGATTCGCTGTCCCCTAAAATATAGTCCTGAGGCCTGTTTACATGCAAAATTTTATTATATGAGTTTTAATTATTGTCGATTTGAACATGAATAATTTTTAGCATCCATAGTTTTGACATATCAAAATGAAAACTAAAACCCAAGTATAATGAAAAAAAAAGGTGAAAATAAGCATGATCATTGTTTGGAGGACAAAACATGTCATGTGCTTGTTTAAGATGCCACCAAACTCAACTTTTAATGCAAAAGCTGTACAATATTGGTTTTGCTTTACTTAATTATCATGCTTTAAGTTTAACTACCATATTAACCAACCTGATCGTATCCTTCACTAGCAAACGAAGCCCCATCACAGTACCTAATTCGTGCTCTGTTCCAGTTATAGAAATCTGAAAGTTATTATAATGAAAACAAGTTAGCAATCTGTAATCAAGTCAACATGCACTTCTGAAATTGGACTATCTACCTACAAAGAACTAAATTCCAAGTTTACTTTGTACCAGTACATTTTCTGGCAATTACTGTAAGCTGTGATGTGCTTTCATTGTTAATACATTATAAATGTATAAACTAAAAAAATGAAAAGAAATACATGAGTACTATGTTTCCCTTCTTACAATACGAGTTATTAGCCATGAGCAACTTAAACATTAATTGGTATATGCGTAGGATTTTTATAACAGTAAGGTTGTAACATCACCACTGGATAGCTCCGTTTCCAGTGCTACTGGTGAAATTGGCACATCAGCTGAAGATGCTTCTCTGGACCATCACAGTACCAGAATAGCAGCTGGCATTCCAGCGCACACATGAAGACAAGCTGCTCTGACATGATTTGAGATCAACCAATAAGAGATAGTTAATTTAGGGTTTAATTCTCTATTGTATCTATATATTAGCATAAGCAGCCGTGTACTCAGTATGGGAAAAACTCAATGAAATTATTCAATTACACTTCTCTCTCTCTTATCTCTTCTTAAATTACATGGTACCAGAGCCATAATGGCGGCTACCACCTCTCAACCCTCTTCCTCTTCTACCCCATCAACTGAATCACTCATCCACCTTAATCTACCCATTTCAACCAAATTAAATCGAACTAATTTCCTTGCTTGGCAGTCTCAAATAGCTCCTTTACTTCATGGCTATGACCTTTTTCGTTTTGTTCAAAGTCCCACTCCTCCTTCTCCAACCATCACTACCGGCACAACAGTTCAGCTCAACCCTGAATATGTTACCTGGCATAAGCAAGATCAGCTATTGCTGGGATGGCTTCGCTCTTCTCTATCTGAATCACTGCTCGCTCAGGTTGTATCGTGCACCACATCTGCTGACTTATGGTCGATGCTCCACCGTACCTTCTCCGCCGCCTCTCGTGCTCGTCTGGTTGAGCTTCAACAGCAACTTCAAGGTGTTACCAAAGGCGGTTCTTCTTGTGCTGAGTACATTCAAAAACTTCGCTCAATCGCCGATGAACTGGCCTTTATTGGTGCACCTGTCTCCGATAGCGACCTTGTCAATTACACTCTCAGAGGATTGGGACCTGATTTCAATGCCTTAGTTCTTGCTATTAATGCTAGATCTGATCCTATTTCTGTGCCAGATTTGCATTCCCTTTTGCTCACAAGCGAAACCAGGTTGAACTCTCAACACGTCGTCACCACCCTTTCAGCCGCACCAGATCCTGTGGCCCTTTACTCCAATCCAAGAACCCGTAACCCTACTCCCAACCCGCATCCGCGACCTCACTATCCAAACCCACAATACTTCTCTGGACCCGATTTTTCCCCAAGGCCTACTCAGTTTGGGCCTCGCCCAAATAATTTTCAGCACTTTAATGCTAGGCCCAATTTAAATCCTATACCCAGACCTCGTCAACCTTATTGGACTCCCAGACCACCATTTCCAGCTTTCAACAATTCTACACCTTCAGCTCTTGTTCGGCAATTGTTTCCTAATCCTTGTCAGATTTGTGGCAGAAGGAATCACCAAGCCATTGAATGTTACTTCAGGTTTGACAGCCGATATGTCAGCTCTCCTCCTACCCCACCTGTTCGCCCGGGTCCCACCGCTCCTTATCAAGCTTTTGTGGCACAACCGGCCTCCACCTCCTCAGCTCCACATGAATGGTGTATCGACTCGGGTGCGACACATCACGTGACTCCCGACCTCAACAATCTCACATCCTTTGCTGCCTATGAAGGTCAAGACACTCTTCAAATTGGGAATGGTTTGGGTATGACAATTTCTCACATTGGCTCTTCTATTTTGCAATTTTCTACTTTTTCTCTCTTGCTCAATGATATACTTCATATACCGAAATTCACAAAAAATCTCTTAAGCTTATCAAAACTTCTTAGTGATAATTCTTTACTTATTGAGTTTTCTTCTTCCTTTTGTCAAATTAAGGATCGTCAAACCAAGCATCTTCTTCTTCAAGCTCCACTTATTAATGGTCTTTTCATTCTCTCCTCTTCACCTATCTCCACCACTCCTCAAGCTCTACTTGGTACTCGGGTCTCGGCTGATCTTTGGCATGCTCGTTTGGGTCATCCCTCTTCTACTACTACTATGTATCTCTTGAATAAGTTTAGTTTACCATGTTCTTTGCATAAGTTATCTCTTTGTAATGAATGTTGTATGGCAAAATCACACAAATTGCCTTTTACTTCTAGCTCTTCTTCATCTTATTCTCCTCTTGAACTTGTACACTCCGATCTTTGGGGTCCTTCTCCAATTTTATCAAAAGAAGGTTATCGTTATTATGTGATATTTGTGGATGATTATACTCATTTTACTTGGATATATTTTCTTAGAACAAAAGATGAATTATCTCAAGTGTTCTCTCTCTTTAAACAACAAGTTGAGAATCTCTTAAACCATAAAATAAAAACACTACGTATTGATGGTGGTACGGAGTACAAACCTCTTCTTCGCCTATTTCCACAAATCAATTATCAAATTTCTTGTCCCTATACACCACAACAAAATGGATTGGCCGAACGAATGCATCGTCATATCATTGAGTTATCTCTTGCAACCATGACTAGAGCTTCTCTCCCTCTTTCTTATTGGGATGACATCTTTGCAAGTATAGTATTTCTCATAAATCGACTTCCTACTTCGTCCATCAATGCTATCCCCTTTCAAAAATTATTTCATAATACACCCGATTATAACTTCTTGAAGGTGCTTGGTTGTCTTTGTTTTCCTAATATTCGTCCATACATCGATCATAAATTGCAAAATAGATCCTTGCCATGTGTTTTTATTGGTTATGCCCAACATCACAAAGGATATAAATGTCTTCATTTACCTACCAACAAGATATATATATCTCGGCATGTAGTGTTTGATGAACTTACATTTCCCTTTAGTCAAGATAAATCTTCAGGTTCAACAATGGAAGACAATTCTACCTCAACCGCTACTTTACTCTCACTCTGGACAGCCTCTGTTTCTCCTCCTCAAACCATTCCACCACCTCAGGTTACCGTTACAACTTCTCAAGCTGCTGCCCCAATTTCAAATACTCCTGTCCAGCTCATTCATACTGCCCCGCCTCAGCAATTCTCTGACCGCACGCCTCCTTCACCCTCAGGCACTGCCCCTGCCCGCATTTTAACTCCACCTCCTGCCCAAACACCAATTTCTACAGTCTCTTCTGACCGTCCAGACCCATCTTCATCCTTGCCACCTGATAACACACCTCTTCCCTCTGCCGATCACCCGTCCACTGCCAATCCATTATCCTCCGTTCATCCCATGACTACTAGAACACGAGACAACACCCGCAAGCCTCGAACCTATCCAGAATATGTTGCTCTTCACTCCTCAACTTCTGCCACTGAACCTTCATCATTTAAACAAGCCAATCAATCACCTCTTTGGCGAGAGGCTATGGCCAAAGAAATTAATGCACTTGCTCAAAACAACACATGGATTCTTGTCCCTCCACCCGATGATAAGAACATTGTGGGCTGCAAGTGGGTTTATCGTATCAAGCGCAATGCCGATGGTTCCATCGAACGCTATAAGGCCCGCCTTGTTGCCAAGGGCTACACTCAAGAGGAAGGCATCGATTACTTTGATACCTACAGTCCAGTCATTCGTCCTATGACCATTCGCCTTGTTCTCTCAATTGCAATCTCTCTTGGCTGGTCTATCAAACAATTGGACGTTCAAAATGCGTTTCTTCATGGAGAGTTAAAAGAAACCGTTTACATGTGCCAACCACCGGGCTTCATTGATTCCTCAAAGCCCGATCATGTTTGTTGTCTCACCAAGGCATTGTACGGTCTAAAACAATCACCTCGCGCATGGTTTCACACGTTGAGCTCTGCCCTTCTTGCTTATGGATTCAATGCATCTCAATATGACCCATCTCTCTTTGTGTATCGTCAACATGGTTGTACCATGGTTGTGTTAGTGTATGTAGATGATATTGTAATTACTGGCAATGCACCTGCACCTATTACACGAGTGATTGATCATCTACATACACGGTTTGCCATCAAGGATCTTGGATCACTCAACTTCTTCCTTGGAATCTCGGTTTTGAACACTCCAACCGGCCTCTTACTCTCTCAATCAAAGTACTTGCAAGATATTCTCATCAAGGCAAACATGCTACTTACCAAACCGTGTGACTCTCCCATGGTAGTTAACACAAATCTCTCAGCTCATGACGGTGATCCCATGGAAAATCCTTCTCTCTACCGCATGGTTGTTGGTGCTCTCCAATACGCCACAATCACTCGACCCGACATTACCTTTGCTGTTAATAGGGTATCTCAATTCATGCATTCACCCACAACAGTTCACTGGACAGCTGTCAAACGTATACTAAGGTACCTAAAAGGAACTCTCACTCATGGCTTGCATCTTAAACCTACACATTCACCGGTTCTACATGCTTATAGTGACTCGGATTGGGCGGGTTGCCCGGATGACCGTCGATCTACCTCGGGATTCACTATCTTCTTTGGCCCAAACTTGATTTCTTGGAGTGCTAAGAAGCAAGCCACGGTCTCTCGGTCCAGTACCGAGGCAGAATATCGCGCATTATCCCTTGCTGCAGCTGAACTTCAATGGTTATTGTTTTTGCTAAAGGAACTTCATGTCCAGTGTTCATCTCCACCTATTCTATGGTGTGACAACATAGGGGCGACCTTCCTTGCCTCTAATCCTATGTTTCATGCCCGTACAAAGCATGTGGAGATCGATTATCATTTCATTCGAGAACGAGTTCAAAGCAAAGCTCTAATTATCAAGTTCCTATGCTCAAAAGATCAAATTGCTGATATTATGACGAAGCCTCTAACCACACCACGTTTTCTTCTGTTGCGTGACAAGCTAACGGTCGGTTCTCTACCATTAGCTTGTGGGGGGGCTGTAACATCACCACTGGATAGCTCCGTTTCCAGTGCTACTGGTGAAATTGGCACATCAGCTGAAGATGCTTCTCTGGACCATCACAGTACCAGAATAGCAGCTGGCATTCCAGCGCACACATGAAGACAAGCTGCTCTGACATGATTTGAGATCAACCAATAAGAGATAGTTAATTTAGGGTTTAATTCTCTATTGTATCTATATATTAGCATAAGCAGCCGTGTACTCAGTATGGGAAAAACTCAATGAAATTATTCAATTACACTTCTCTCTCTCTTATCTCTTCTTAAATTACAAAGGTCGAGATTTTATAGATACATACCAGGGTTGTCCTCAGGTTTGTTGCTTAAGATCCCGTTAAAAGCAATTTGCCTCTCCATGTATTTAGATGACCCGTGACGGGTAGTTTTGCGAAAATCACATGTCCTTCTGTTATTACACCATCCTCCTCCCTGTACATACAGATGCAATTAGATGCCTGTTGTAGCATAAGCAAGAGCACCAAAACGACACATTAATAGAATTAATAGAGCCTTTTGAGAATTAACTAGTTGTACTGTCAGTTCTGGTATAACTGCAAACCGGACAGTTGGTACATCAATTGTGAAAACTGACCTCTAGGTCTATAATCCAATTGTTAATGCCTGATCCATATCCAGGAGAGAAGTGATAAGCTGGTGCACTTCCATCCAAGCAAACTACATTCATGCATAGTTGTAATTAGTTCACAAAAAATTTTATTCTCACTTATCAAAGAGAATTCAGAATCCCAACAAACGTTGATGAAAAAATAGTTATAACTTAATGTTGAAGAAAAAATATTCTCACAAAAGAGAAGAGTGATACTTATCAAAGAGAATTAAGATTATATTGTACAAGGAATTAAAATTATATTGTAGCTAAAGCAAAATTATAGTAGGGGTTTTGAATCTTATTCTCATAGATTGCACAATGCTATTGTTGAAGAAAAATTTAGTTTAAACTTAAAAGTCTTCCCAATGTTTTGTACGGTTCATATTTGAAATAACAAAATAGCAAAGAAAACAAAACTGAAGAAAGTTGATGACTATGGAAATTGCAAGTACATTTTGTAGTAAAATAGAATAATGGAAAAACTGTAAAAGTACTGCGTACCAGCTCCTTTAGAAGAGGCAGACTGGATAACGGTAAGAGGTACCATGAGAGGATTCCCATCTCCATGAACCCATCTCACAAAACCCAATAACCCAACAAGGCCGAAAATCCAAAATGCCTTGGTACTTTGCATTCTCTCTGCCTCTTTATCTCTCTCCCTCTCTGGATCTTTACTAAGAAAAATTTGCTAATATATGGTGTCCAAATTGGGTATATAACAGGGCAAGGGAAGGGAACGGACAGCTCATGACCCAATGGGACTGTTTCAGGAAGCAAACAAAATGATGGTGCAACGAATTTGAACTTTAGTGTTAAAGGCATAAGATAGAGATAAAACTATGGCAGATAAGTCATCGAATGTTACTAAATGATCATAAATGCTATGTAAGCAGTATGGTAGTGTCGTTACAAGGAATTCAACGTTAAGAGATTTATTATATTCGTTGTACAATCTTATTTGTAAGACAGTTTAGTGTGAAACTGATATTTACCTTTATGCCTTCAGAAAAGAAACCGAATTTTTTTTTTTTTTAAATAATGAAGGTTCAGGGAATGAATAATTTCTTTCTATCTTGGGGTACTCTTCAATTTTTCTCTTAGGGGTTGCAAACGCCCGTAGGCTGGTCCCTTCAACCACATATGTAATATATATTTTATCAAGGGTTTGGATTGTAAAAGAAACGAATGCCAGTTGCCAAGTTCGCGTTGCGGTATCGAGTGCTTATCGTTACATCATAAATTTAAAAATTTTGTGGGTCCGTTAGATCTAAAGGCGTCGAAGTATGAAACGACGCCATGCAAATTGCGCTATAAATGCTTGATTTATTCTTTGTTCAAGCGATGAGAGATGCGCTTCCTTGGAATTTTGCTTTACTTTGTCTTTCTAGGATCCATTGCACCCCTCCAGAGATTTACTTCTCTCCATTTAAATGCATTTATATTTTGGTAACATTCAGGAATTAGTAATTTAAATTTTGTTTTTATATTTGACCTGAAAATTGGGTGTTGTTAATAAGCATTATGTCTTGGCGCCTCAAGTTTTTTGTTTTGGTATCTAAAGTAATACACTGCGATGTAATATTGGTACTTCAATAATAGTCCTTTTCATTGTGAACACCCAACCTTTATTAATTTATTATTTGTCCTCTCAACAAAACCTCACTAAATGTATTAAATTGAATAAGAAAGGAAGCACTGGGTCTCTTGAGCCTCATTTTTGCCTTTAAAAAAAAAGGAAGCACTGATTAAGCACATATATTATTAAAGCCTCAAATTTGAAAATATAATTTTACTTAGAAGATCGCAGTATGTGCCAGTTAGTAGAATGATAAAACCCCTAGTTGTAAAGAGCAAAATTTCAACGCTCAAAAGTTTTTGATATGGTAAAATATCTCAACCACGTTTTTAATTTCTCATTTTATATACTAAATTTTAAAATTCAAATAATGTATCAAGAGATATGAGTCCATATAAGTTCTATGATATTGGAAGCTCATTTTCTAATGTTTTAAGATGTCAAAAAATTTAATGTATTAAAAGTAATTTACTATAGTCAACTAGATTTCTTTTTCATATTTTGATAATTCAGTCTACATAAAATGGACAAAAAAAATATATCGATCACAAGTTTTATGCTAGTCCATTCAACATCTTTTCACATTCTCTATTTTTCTTTAGAAAACAAGTTCAGTTTCAAAAAATGAGGAATAATTTATCAAGATTAGTTAATTCTAGTTACAATCGTTAATTAAAAAAAACTCACATGAAAACTCGGTTATTTACTTATTTTGTTTTACGCTAGTCCATTCAACATATTTAATTGTACTTCTAAATTTCTGCAATCTTTGTTTGAAATTAACTGTTAAATTGTCGGCCAACTTAGTAGCGTCCTCTGGCACGCAAGAGAGATTAGTGGGTTCGGCCCTTTGATATATTTCTAATTCCCATCGTTTTCACCTTTTCTTTATCAAAGATTTTGCCACAAAACATGAAATATGTCCCTCTATCTGACCACCGAAAGAGAATTTTAAAAGCAAGGTGGTTTCACTATTCTTTCACCTATTTTTAATGTATAAAAAAAAATTCATTGCCAATAAATTTCATAGAAGTTTCATAGAATATATAAAACAATTAATTCCGTTATATTTTGGTCCTTCACAGTATAGAAGATTGCATATGCATTTTATATATGTTATAAGATCCAAGTGGTCTCACAGTCACATGATTCAACTTTATTTGACCACAACCCTTCAATTGCATTTGCATAACATCGGACAAATTTGGGTCCAATTTGAAGTGCGAAAATAAAATAAATTATAGTTCCAAATCAAGAATGATTTGATGAAATGAATCATTACAAAAGGTGGTAGACTATTACTTCACAATTTGCCACACTACCATGCGCCTCATAAGATCTGCTTCCAATGACTGAGGCATGAACACCGGAATCTGCCAGTTCTATGTTCCTGTCCTTTTTACATGTTACTGATATTCTGATGCCTAATATCAGTAAAAAAATAAAATATATAATGAAGTTGCGTGTTTGTATTTGTGTCGGTATGTGTTTGGCAATCTTTAACTCTGAAAAGCAAGTGCAAAAGTTTTTTTCCCTAATTCCATCTAAAAGTTCTTTAATAATGTCTTTATAATTGGCTTTAAAATTTGGGTCTACTTAGGCTTTGCTCCAGAACTAGAAAGAATGGGGGAAAGAAAGGAATGGAAGGAGAAAGAAGGTGAAGGAAATATAGGACATTGAAGATTACTTGCTCCAGCCAGAGAATAGCATCCATAGAAGTAAACATTTGTAACCTTATTTGTAATAAGTAAAAAGACTACATTACCCTTTCTAAAATCTTCCTCAAAAAATGATTTGATATGTTCTTAGCCTTTCTTTTCCTAACATACGTTCTCAGTTCTCACAACAAACTTCCTATCAGGGCAGAAAAAGTAAGTTGTTCTAGGTTCTTAATAAATAGGAAGGGTTTTACAGGAGCTTTAGAAGGAAACAAACAATTTAGTGGGGCCTAATATCAGTGAGAAAGAGTATAAGGATATTATCGTCACAAAGGTGCAGATTCCTAGTTTTATTTGAGTACACCCCAAAATCGGGGGTAGCTCCTTGTCTCCCTAAACGAGCTCCTGGAGACATTTGGTTTCCTTCTATTTACTTCTTGTAACCCCATAGTGTCAATTGGAGCAGGCTAACGCACTTCCCTTACCTTTCCTTCGCTCCCATTCATCTCTTCTGGAGCAATGCCTTAAATTCATTGCATGCATGGAGTTAGTTGGTCGTGAGTTTCCATCGAAATTAGTTTTTAGATCATATCAGATCTATCTTTTCAGGTAAGGCCTTCAATTTGGATTGATAATAGATTGCATGATTGAAGCAGAAAGAGAATGAGAATGTAGAGTTGTAGACAAGGGTCAATCTGACAATGACCCCTTTCAACGGTTTTCTTTAATATTTTTCTTGAGGGGTTTCTAGCAGGGACCACAGTGGAAAAGTGCCGCCTACCTACCATGTGGGCCCCACCCATGAGAATAGTTTATTAGGTGGTTAAAAAGAGTTTAAAGTTGTAACGAAACAGCAATACAAAGGTCAGATCATTAGTAACTGAACTGTCAGAACCTGCTACAAATAGGAGCTACTTGAGAATATAAGAATATTAAACATTGAAAATTTTAACGCCAAAACAAAATTATATATATAAATAAAAATAAAAGAGACATTATTAGGAGCTCAAATTTCATATCCTGCCTGCAAGTTTGAAACATCGAGCCTTTAACTTTGGAATTTGGAAAGCGTAAAAGAAAATAAAGTTGAAAAGAAGTAGACAAAAATGCACGAACCTTCTTACAATCCCAAAACAAAGTTAAGCAGACAAAAATGTACGAGGGACAAAACTTTTGCAGCGGAGTTAGAAAATTTTGAAATGGGGTTCACTTAAATATTAATTTTTAAATGAAAAATGCTACAGTGAAAATGATATGGACGAAGTGTTTCGTCAAATCCGACCAAATTTCAATTCGGAAATTTAAATGACCAATCTAAGCCGTTCAATATAATCTTCATATTAAAATCTCTTTTTAAATCAAATTGTACATTTGAAAATTTTTATTCTATATTTTTAAAATGTTTGAAAAACTTCGATCTAATTAGTTTTAAAATTTTGAAAATCCTAATAAATACTTTTAAAAAATAGGAAAAAATTGTAAAATTTGTCATGCAAGAAAATTTCAATATGAAGAACATATTGAGTGATTTGGATTGATCAATTGAAGTTTTGAATTTGAGATCTAATCGAATTTGACGGAGCTATTCGTCAAGTCGCTTTGACTCTATATCTTCATTTCACATACATTACTTTAAAATTGAAATATTAATCATAATAATTAAACAAAATACATGTTTCCATCAAACATCCATTACTTAAAGTTCCAAAAAATAATACAACTGCAAATATTTTTTATTTTAGTAAACTATTATAAAAATGAAATAATACGAACTAAAATCAAATATGTTTTAGACTTGTTATAGACACGAATTTAACTTTCAAACCGAATTTTCAATATAATATAGCTAAAAAAAGGTAAAAAAATAAAAGAGAAAATGGTGATCAGAGGAGCGAAGTTTTGGATAAAATTTTATTCGATTGTTCTTGCAAGTCACAAAGAGGAGAGAATCGCTAGAGTTTAGCTTTCACTAGGTAAAATAAATTGAGGAAAGGAAAGAAGCATCGCTGGATAACTTTATTTTCTTTTCTTTTTTCGATTGTTTTTCTGATTTACTGAAGTGATTAGGCTAAATTCCATTTGTTACCTAGTTGGGCTACGAGGCCCAAAAACGACAACTGAAGTAACAATAAGTGCAACTAATTCCATTTTATTATGGTAACATAACACTTTTGCAAATAAATTGTTAATCTTCCAAAAAGTTCTCACAAAAATTATATTATAAAATATATGGGGTTCAACAATGAAAAATCATCTAAATATTTTGGAGTTCAAACAGGTGCATATAACAAATTTACATTTTTAGCTAAAAATATTAATATTAGTACTATTATTTTTAAAAAAAAAAATAGAAGTGACATTGACATCCTTTAATGAATGTAAATCCGTCCCTGGACAAAACATAAGCGCTAAGACATCAAACCAACCCTGTTTTTCAAAAAAAAAAAAAAAAAAAAAAAGACATCAAACCCTAAAGAGCCCAAAATAAATGAAGTTCAAATATGGACGGAGCCTAAAAAGCCCAAAAGATAACAAAGATGAACAAACTTAGATGGAACAAAGAACTAGAGATTCAAATTTCTCATAAAAAAAAATTAGAGATTCAAATTTAAAACCCTTGTTACAATCCAAAAACAAAATTAACTTGACATACAGAAGGGACACAATACATTATCGGTCAGAAGTCAAGAGAATGACTAACGCACCATCGATGACACATGCCATCAATTTTCTATCGACTCGATCTTTCGAGATCCAAAATTCAAACGTTCGATCCAAACCGTTTAAGTTGATCACAATATTGAAATACACTTGGAGATCAAATTTTATATTTTTTTCAAATTTTTTTGCTATTTATTATGATATTTTTAAATTAGAGGGTCTGAAATACTCTAATCATAATGGTTTTAAAAGTATCATAATAAATAGTAAAAAAAAATATAAAATTTTGTCACCAAGGATATTTCAATATGGAGAACAACTTGAATGGTTTAGATTGATCATTTGAATTTTTTATCTCGAAAAATAAGTTAATGGCATGTTAGCCAAATAATTTTTTTCTTTTCTTTTTTTTTTTTTTGTCAAAGGCATGATAGTGGCTACCAAGTAACAATTCATAGAAACCAACTTTCAAAAAAAAAAAAAAAAACAATTCATAGAAACCTGAGGGTAACTAGGAGCTGGAAGCTCAAAAGTCAAAACAAAATCAAGTTCCACCAAATATAGAAGGGACAGATCAGTAAGACTCAATTTTAAAGCGCAAAAACCAAATTTAATAAGTTCTAACAACACTACAGAACGGACAGATCAGAATGCTCAATTTTGAAACCCTTCCTACAATTCGGAGGAACTTGAAGAATAATTGTTCGAAGAAAAAAAAAACTCTAATCAAATAAAAAGGGAGAAATGTGGCTGCTGGGATTCGAGCCCAGGTCTTCACGGCCACAACGTGAAATTCTTACCACTAAACTACAGCCACTTATGTGCTCAGTATTCTTTATATTTTTTCTTAATATATTCTACCTTATTGTTTTATACATGCCATTGTGAAAGGTTCAATTTATACGAATTGGATGTTTGCTGTGATGGAAAATACAGTAGTAAATTTAATGTTTGCTGGACTTTTGCGTGGAGGAATAGTGATCATAGTCTTGATCCCGCACAATGATGCATTTTACAATACGATCGAGTCCGTACTCCGTACCTTATGGTTTTCTGGAGAAACCTCAACATCAGATATTTCCATTCGTCCTGCATCGCATATTCGCATAGCATTTTAACCAAATGGAAACGTATTTAAGGGGGGAAAAAAAAGAATTATTAATAATCTAGTAAGACAAAAGATTTCCGTTAAATATTGTGCACCATTGACCAACATAAATTTTTCCGAGTTGTCAATTTTAGCTTATATTTACATGAATCCACATTAAGAGCTTCAGTTTGTCATTTAAGTTTCTATTATCAAATTAAAAAAAAAAAAAACATTCACTACGGCTTAGCCCTTGAACGATAAGGGATCTGAGTTACACAAAATAACAGAAGTCTTGTTTTTGTTTTCTGAAGAAGCATCAATTTGGAAGAGACGAAGGGAGAGAAATAATAAAAAAAAGAGTTGGATGGTTTTTATTTCTCTTCACGCAAAACGGGTAAAATGCTAACTCATGTCTTCGCTCGGTTCGTAGGTTAGCACATTGGTATTTGGTAACGACTACCCGTCTAATCTTGATTCGTTTGACAAACTTGAGTAATGTAGGTTAGCGTACTAACCTAAGGTTTCGTTTGGATACCGTGTGGGAAGAAAGAAAGAAGGAAAGAAGGGAAAAAATTTATTATAAACAATCCAAGCTCTTCACAAAATTACTTCCCAATATTTTTTCTCACTTCTTCCCTTCTTCCCACACCTCATCCAAACGGAGCCTAAGGTAAGCGCTAGCCTAAGTTTATGAACACTTCAATATAGAGCTCTACAATTTTTACATTGAGGAGCGCTGCATTTAGTTTCATACAAAGAAAACTTTTTCCATGGATGAGATTTTCAAGACTCATTAAAATTTTAATTAATCGTAATTATTCATTATTTTGAATAAATGATCTAAATTCAGGTTTCTATAAAAAACTCATTCAAAGCATAATTTTCCTATAAATTACATGATGAAATAAAAACGTGGGATCTTTTTTTTTTTTTTTGGTTAAGTTTCTTTTTTTTTTTTTTTTGAAACAATGGTTAAGTTTCTTTGGACTTTGTAACGTGGGATATATTTTTTTATTACCCTTTTTCTATGTAGGCTAATTTGAATACGAATTATGATGTTTAAACCAACCACTCAACGCAATCTATTTCCACCAAATTGTGAGATATTTATAAACTTTTTATTTTGAATAAAAATGAGGGTCAAGAACCCATCTTTTATTAATTAGTTGTTACCCTAAACACTAAACCTTGATTTGAAAAAGAATTCTTAACTGATTATTATGGCACCAAATGAATGAATGGATTCTTTCTGCCTAGTAAGTTTCACGTGGAAGTAATTAGCTTGGAGGTGTCCTTCATCTATTAATACCATGTATTAATTAATAAATAAAGTTAAATTGTACCTGACACTAAATCAATAAATCAATTTATTGACTTCTAAGCTAGATTGTTTGGTTCAATTTACTGAGAGAATATTTATTTTCAAATTACTTATAACAAAATCGTTGGTTTCAAACCAACCTTCAAAAAAAAAAAATTATCGACTTATATTGTCGATGAACACTAACAACTAAGAAAATACATATACTTGTTCTTGTTCATTAGGTTTTACATGGTCCAAATAGATTTCAAATGAGCTGCTGCACAGAAAATCCTGCATAAGGGTGCGTTTGGATAGGTGTGGGAAGAAGGGAAGAAGGGAAGAAGTATTGGGAAATGTGTAACTTTGTGAAGAGTTTGGATTGTTTATAATTTTTTTTCTTCTTCTTCCTTCTTCTTCTTCTTTCTTCCAACGATCCAAACGCACCCTAAAAGTATCATTCCGTTAACAATGGGACCGGGCCTGTGTCAATTAATCTTCCCTTAATCTAAATTTTTTTTTTCTAGAATATGGACAAGTAATTGGCTCATGCTTACGTCCTTCCTAGATGAATCAGGATTGACTTCAAGTACTACAAATGAATGCCGCATTTTCTTATCAATGACACGCACATGGATCGACAGTGCAATCAACGCCTTTCTATTTCACACTAGGGGGAAAACGGTGCTCCGTTCAAGGAGACAATAGAGAAGCAAAATTAATTATCCTGTTTTGAAAATTCGAAAAGGCAAACCAAACGCATTAAGCTGTTTTGAAATCACGTGATGTTTTGCATGAGTGAAGCATGCATAACAGATCTTTTTTTTTTTCGGACCTTCCTTTCTCACGTTTTGATTTTGTATAAGATTTTCACGAGCTTAGGTCGTTAGGATGGTGTGTGTTCGAAATGGACACGCCATGTAATTCACGGCGACAAACAAATAAAATTATACAATATATACTTAGATTTAGATGTTGTTTAAAATTGAATAAAAGTCTCTTTGTTGCACAGAACCAAGATTGGAAAATGCTTCTGATTTTCCTACAGTAAACAAAACTCGGTTTTTTGAGTAAATGTCCCAGATTTGTTTACTACTAACTCCAAAAGGGTCCCAAGAAGGCTCAAAATCATTACAAAATATAATGTCATCTCTTTATTAGGATTTCTAACACTATATTAAACAAAACAAAAGAATAAACAATCATTCACCTCTTGTGAGATAAACTTATTTCTTACTAACAATCCTAGGAGACAGCTTTCTTGAAAATAAGCTGTCATTTGTGATTCCTATTGCAATATTGCATACTCTCAACAAATAAAATAATATAGGGTTAGACTCTTAAAACCAAAATCATCTTCCCTAAATAGCACCAGACAAAACTTTGTCACCTTCTTCACCAAATTTGTAATCTCTATAAACATCAAATAACAGATCTCTGCATGGCACAACAGCACCTAGCTTAATGCATGCCAGAAAAGCACCAGACAGCTTACGATGAAGACTGTATGCCTCGTCAGGAGGTGGGGTCAGGCGATGGCGCAACATTGTGGCACCTAAGTTGGAGACGCTTTGCGTAATATTGTTGGCACGGAAATCATACCCACCAGGTTTGGAGAAGGGAAGGCCAACTATAAATGCAGCTTGTACATGCGCATCTAGCATAATCTCTGACTCCTCTCCAGTTATGAAACCAAGACGGCGTGACATTTCTATAACCGAGTCTTTGTCACTGTTTGCACATGCTACGACCTATTATATTAACAACAACAAGTTTGGGTAGTATTATTACCAGTATATAACTGTTGGTATTATTCTGGTACCAGTAAGACTTTTACATTCTATTTTGGCCTCAATTAACAGTTTTTTAATACATTTGAAAGGCAGGCCCACATGTATCCCATTTGGTCTAAAACCATTTATTATCAGGTCTGTTCCTGGAACTAAACAACTTGTATTGGAATCCTGGTGCTATTATAGAGTTTATGAAAGAACACAAGATCTATTCAAATTCACAATTTTGGGATGCATAAGATAAAAATGATTTTGAACAAGAAAATCAAGAAAAAAATACCATTTGGAGGTAATCATCAACAAAGCTTTTTGGGTAATCACGAGCTGCACCAAAATCTATTAAATTGAAGGTTTTTGTAGATTCATCATATAGGAAATTGCTCCAATTGGGGTCTGTCTGAAATTTAAAGTTCACAAAAAGGATAGAAAAACAGTCAGTGTGACATGAACATGGTTTTTTCTTTTATTTATGGCAGTTTACCCATCAAGTTATCAGTGTACAAGTCATGTGTAGTATCACTTGCTACCTTGATTGAAAAATATTCAGACAGAAAACTGAAACATAATCTTGATTTATAGTTAATTTTTTTCTTTCCTAGATATTAAAACTTAAAGTTTCTCTGATTTTTTTCCCTAAAAGGAAAAGACAAAAAAGTATATAAATAAATAAAATTAAAGCATGCCTGCATAAAGCGGAAGACAAATAATTCCTTGAGGGTAAGCTCAAGAAGCTTTCCTCCAACATAGTTGCGTGTCCCTTGATCAAGTTTTGCAACCTGGTCTATGGGAATCCCTGTAATATATATGGCAAATATTATATAAGAATATTTTAATAATGTATTTAGTATCAGGATTACTATGGCTGGTCTTCCAATTATAAAAGAAAACAACTTCGTCTGATCGCTAAGGTCATGGTAGTTTCATTTTATCTTTTTTCTTAAGCAACTTAATCCAAAGATTTGGACAGTTCATCGAATCATCAGTGAATATCACACCTGTAGGTGAGAAAATTGCACATAGAAGTACCTTTAACCAGCTCACTGGTCAACACTTTTCGGCTCGAAATTTCATCAATCACCAATGGGACATAGAAACCTTCAGTACTAGACACTAGTTCTCTGAATCTTTTCTGACTTTGGGCTTCTAATATATAATCACATTCTCTGGCCAACTCTTCTTTTGCAACCTACACAGTAAGAATTTGAAAAAAGAGGAACAAATTAAGTGTTTTCATTTTTCCCTCAATCAATTTAGAACCACCATGTGTTTGGTTTTGGTTATTAGGTAGTTCAATATGCTTACAGAAAGAGGTGATGTTTTTTGAAAAAAAAAAAAAGAAGAAGCCACAGTAAGCAAATATAGGAGATACCTTGATAGCACGGTCAAGGAAAAGGCCTTTAGGTATGAGATTAGTATAGTTTAACAACAACTTCACATTTTCTATATCGCTTTCTATGCTATCAGCCACACCTGGGTATTGTATTTTCATTGCCACCTGCATTCCATCTTTCAGCACTGCTCTATGCACCTTATCTCAAATATAAGAAAGGAAAAATAAGAGAAGAGTATTTACCAATGAGATTGTGCAGTCACATTACAAAAAAGAAAAAAACTATGCCAACCTGGCCTATGCTAGCTGCTGCTAATGGATCATAATCAAAGCTCTTCAATTTAGAAGACCAGTCTGTGCCTAATTCAGCATCTAGCACTGAGTTAAGTTGCTTTTTTGGCATCACATCGGCACCTTGTCGCACTATTTCCAATGCTGTCAGTATCTGATTTTGAATTCAGAATACAATTAAAACTAAAAAAATGACACTAATTAGTAATTACTGTAACTCTTGATTAACACAATTGGCAATACCAAATTATGGTTGGTGCTTAATGAGCGGATAATAAATGTTGTGCTCTAGTACCAGATCTCTCAAATTAGCAATTATTCCCAGAAGAGTGAGATGCAGTTAGGGGGCAATCATATACTAAACCTGTTAGATTAGTGGGTCGATTCTTGTCTACTAGGAAATATAAGAAACTAAAACAGGTACTGTCAATTTGATGCATGACCCAAGAGGGCCAGATGCAGGTCAGGTCCTCTCTGTCCTAATGGAAGATTGGATAGGATCCAACAAGTTTAGGAAATTAACACAGTAACCCGGCCTGAAGTTTTGCCACCTCTAGCCTCAATAATCCAATTTCATCTTGACAATGCAGCTGGCAACTAATTTATAATATGCACAAAGAGGAACTTAATTGTATAATACACATCCCAACAAGTCTTCGAATTAACTCAATTCATAATAAATTTTTGCCTGATATCATGGGAAAGGGTGAAAGATGGCCAGGACTCGTATGAATTGTGATGTAGAATATTGGGAAAATGAACTTACAGGAGGTGGAACAAGAGATTCATCTTGTATACTAAGCATCTGGCCGATTTTCAAAGCTGCCCCACGCATTCGGCAAAGAGCCAGTGCTAGCCGTTCTGCATTCTGATCTGACAAGAAAGGGGAGAGTGCTGATTGTTGTTTCCCATTAGCCTCAGTTGGGGCCCCATACATTATCCTCTTAGCTGATTCCTGTAAAGTGCCCCATGCCAGACCAGCTCCAAGCCCTGCAAACCTGATAGCTCATCATTTCAGTATTTTTTAAATCATTAGACATATACCAAAAATTTTGCAAAAAAAAAGCCTTGCATTTCTAGAGTTTGCAAACGACCCATGCAATGTTGAAGAATTAAAAAGGTAATTCATATTGTTGGTTTGGCATTAAACAGTAGTCTTATGCATCAACAACATGCTCTAGAACTATAAGCTAGATAAGTGTAAACATTGATTCTTATTGAAGAAATTAATGTAACGATCAGTGCTGTTTCATGCGAACTTTTAAAATAGTGTACTCTGTATAATAAAATATAACATCCCTCATATTTGTTTTAGGAACAATGACAACATATAATATAATTATGATCTTTTATGTCATTGTACTGTTTGTAATCACTTTGTTAATGAATAAGAGTATAAGACTATCAGCGCCAAATGATAACTAATATTAATGCTACTTTTGAGCTATTTCAACTAGAGGAACTTTTGTACAAGTGCTTATAATATATCAGCTACTTTCCAATTTTTTAACAATGTGGGGTTAATGCAAATTCTCAATACTATAATTTCTACAAGTGGTACCAAAAAAATAGACCAGTGAAAACAATAATTTACTAGATACTAACCCAAGAGCTCTGGTGAAAGGTGTGGACGGGACCCGCCTTTCACGGGGCCGTCTTCTTTTCACTGCAACAACTGGACTTGACTCGCTTTTCTGTTCTTCTCCACTTGTTGTACCAGCACCAGTGCGTAGTTCTTCTTTACTCTCCAATTTCCCCGTGCTCTCATTTAATTTATCCAAATTCTCCTTTAACATCTCAGTTTCCTTGGATTTATCATCCAGTATTGGAAATGTAGGCTCAGTCTTAATTGACGTTGTTGTCTCTGATGCCGTATGAGATTTAGGTGGGGGCTTTTCTACAAAAAAGAAAAAAAAAAAAAAGTTGAAAACTAGGTATGTAACCAACAAATTTAATTTATACGTTAAAATGGGGCATAATCTTTCAGTTATTAGAATGTTTTGAATGATTTAAAACATGATCTGCATTGGTTTCTCATTTGAATTAAATGTTAATACTTGACATTCCCTACCCCTGATAAAAAAAATAATAATAATAAATTACTAGTTATCTAATATTAAGCCCAGGTTGTGGCACAGCATTGTATCGTCTATTAATCTATATAATCTAACAAGACTGAGCTCAGGTAATTCCAACTCCAAAATCAAATACCATTTTACGCATTAGCACCCATAAACCAAAGAAAGATAACTTGTTGAACATTCTACCTTTCACAACGGAATCAGATCGAGGCGGCTGTGTTTCCTCAGAAAAATAAACAACAGAGGATTCTTTCGTGGTGGGAGGAGAGACTTGACGAACGGTGCCGCTAGTGAGCCCGACGAGGTCGGTGGCAGCGATAATCGCGGCCTTGAGGGTTCCAGCGAGGTCGCCTGACGTGGCGGCCTCTACAGCCTTCGACCGCTTCGCGGCCTCTCGGGCGACCATAGAGGCGCCGTTCGCCAGCCGACGGAGATCATTGATTCTAGCCATGTCGTTTCATATGAGACGAGAGAGAGAGACCGTGGGGAATGTATTATTACAGAAGAAGTGACGGAGGAGGGATTCGTGGAGGTTTGTGGTCCACCAACGTTTGTCTATGCTCCTATTGCAGCGAAGGTACACCAGTATTGGGTCCCGTGGTGGGACCTGGCTGTCGTTGAGTGTATAAAGGATGTTCATCTGCGTTGACTCAAGGCGATCTGACGGCCACTCTTTATTCTGTGTTTTTACAATTTTCTTTTTGAGAATAGTTTATTTATAGTTTCCGCAGTTGAAAACGAGTGGTTGACCCAACTAGCCAAGAGGTTTTTCCTGGGAAACTGGTCCCTGTTAATTCGGTAACGAGAAAATATGATTTAAATTTTGAGTATCATCTTTATCTTTAGTCTAAATATAAATTTAAAATTTAATTAAAAAAATATTATCTGTAATTTCCGAATTTAATTTAGTAATTTAGTTCTCAGATTCAATATTTGTTATTAGTTATTACACTTTCTACATATGATTCTAAACTTGGGCAATTTTAAAACGTTGTTTTTCAAATTTCAATTTATTGGATCTTATTTTATTAAAACAATTAAACAAACACAAAATATCATTTTTGTGTGTATATATCTGAAAAGTAATTCAAATCGAATCAGCACATGGCCACAGAGAAACCCGGACAAGATCAGAGCACTTTTTTTTTTTTTTTTGAAACTGAGCCCGTAGGCAACAAGATCAGCGCACATCTCTACCTCTGCACCAGTCCACTTAACTGTGGGTCCCATAATTATTTTCCCGGGTACATAGTCTATGCGCCGAATGGTGATAACAATCATACAATCAAAAAACAAAAATAGGAAAGCTGCAGGGTATATATGCAAATTTGCCAAGTGGTGAAAGAATAATCGAGAGCCTGATCGTCACCGTCGTTTGGGTTGCTAATTTTCCAGTCAAGTGCTCCACTCAATCTTTCACTCTTGCGATTTCTCCGTTTTAAGAGTAAATATCGCTAATTTTAGAGATAATTAGATACATGCCACTTCCGATTTTGCCAATTGGAAAAATGCCACTATTAAATAATTAATTATAAATATGTCATTGTAAATATAAAAAAATAGATTTATGCCATTAAATCTTTCCAAATCATAGCTAATCAGAGAAATGCCACTCTCAAAAATTTCAAAATTCCTAAATTACCCTTCAGTTTAATTACTAGTCTAGTCATTAGGTTTAATTATTTTGGGAAAAAGACAAACATAACGGAAATGACGCCCTGCCATTAAAGAATTTTTCAATATGGAATGGAAATAATTTTGTTTATAAACTTCTAAAGAATGATTGTCCCGAACGTGTTTTTGCTATTTACTCAAAGATCTATTTTATAAATTATTACAGAGATCTTAATGTATTATTTAAAGTTCAAAATGTAAATCAACAAATCCCCTTTGGACCATAAACGCAATTTGATTTAGCAAAATTGGACGATATGACCATCACATTTTTTCATGCTTATGTATAAATTAAGGCAATATGCAATTTAGCAACATAATTTATGTGCAAATTAATTTTAGTCGTATACTATGAGCAGAAATTAGTGAAAAAAAAAGATTAATGTCATTGTTCGATGACTTTTGAGATATGTCACTATAAAATTATAAAATTATTTTACGTCTTTATTTTGTACACTAGTGGCATATGGCTAAATTTTATTATTTTGCAATGGCATACAACTAATTTTTATTGATTTTATAATGGCATGAAACTAATTACCTTTTTTGTGATAGCATATTTCTAATTTTAATATTTTACAATGGCATATTTAAAAGGGCATAATTGTCATATCCATTGTTAGATGGCATAAAACTAAATTTTGTTATTTTGTAGTGACATAAAAATAATTTGTCATTTAATGATGACATATCTCTAATTTTAAATATTTACAGTGACATAAATCTAAATCACCCCTATTTTTATGATTTCTCTTACGAAATTAGGGAACCTTTACTTGTTGCTGATAATCGGTTTTACAGGGGATATAGATCCGCTGATTGATGCAAGATTCACATTCTAGCGGTTGTAGCGCTGATTAATGGGAAAATTTTTATCAATGACAAAAATGCCCCTGACAATTTTAAAAAAGACAAAAGAGCCTCTGAAATTTTAAAAAGAGCACAACTATAGCGGTAATTGGACTGCCGTAATATCTCAGGCCTATAGCGGTATTGCATTACCGCTATAGCCCCCTATAGCGGCAATGCAATTGCCGCTATAAGCCTTTTTTTTCTTTTCGGACTGACTGACTGACACCAATTTGAATTTGTTTTTTTGAAGAAAAGGTTTTGGATTTTCCTCTATAGCGGCAAATGCAATGCCGCTATAGGCATTTTTTTTTGCCGCTAACGATGAAAATATTATTAGATAATTGGGAGACCGATTAATAAATTTCATATTAGTACACGACGTACACAAATTTCATTATATAAAAAAAAAAGGTTTTAACATATTTAGAATAGAATATGCACCCTTTTTAGTTAAGAAACAGAAAAGCGAAATATGATGTCCTCATTATTAACCTTTCAGTAATTTTTGAAAATAAAACATATGGCTACTTACAAATTTTGGTTTCCTTTCATTAAATACTTTACCTAGAATAATATTTTTCGTAGAATAATATTTTTATCTTTGGACTTTACGTTTATAGTGTAATGATGTTAATATGTTATGATGACTGTTTCTTTTTATTATACATGTATATTTAGTGGACTGTATGCATGCCTCATTTCGAATTAATTGATTTATTATGAGAACAGTTTACACAGCCACTGCCACAGAGAATATCTGAAGAAGTTACTATATATTCATTGAAGCTGTTGTGCGGATATATGTTATCAGATAATCAGAACAATTCCAGGAATCACCAAATTTTTAGTTTTAAATTTTTAATACTATTATATTTTTGCATTCGTTTCAAATAAAAAAAATTCGCACAACTTATGCCTAATTTAATGTTGGATAGATTTTATGAACAATCTAAGAAAATTGAAAAACCGTATAGCGGCATTTCCTTTGCCGCTATAGAGGAACAATCCAAAAAAAACAGCACTTTTCTTTCTCTGCCTTTGCGTCAGTCCGTCAGTCCGTCAGTCCGAAAAGAAAAAAAAGGCCTATAGCGGAAATGCTATTACCGCTATAGGCCTGAGATATTACGGCAGTCCAATTACCGCTATAGCTGTGCTCTTTTTAAAATTTCAGAGGCTCTTTTGTCTTTTTTAAAATTGTCAGGGGTATTTTTGTCATTGATAAAAATTTTCCTGATTAATGCAAGGTGTATAAAAGTAGTAACGATACATTTTGATAGAACAAGAAAAAAAGGGGGTGAGATTCATAATTTCGTTTTCTGTTTTGTTCCACCATAATATACAACTGCTAACCTTTCTTCCTCTCCTAAAATTCCAAAATATGAAAAAAAAAAATGAAAGAAGTGGTTTTCCTTTCAGTTTTACTAGAAATTCATGTTGCAAACCACGTCATTTGATGATTGACGATCCTTATTTTGAAATTTGTCAAGGAACATGTATACTTTTAAATTGTAATTTAGTACAATTGTTATCTAAACAGTTCAGTGAATCAAATTGCATACTTCTATCACATTTATTTATCCAGCTTCAGAGCAGCAAAGTATAACAATGCATGTGACTCGTACACGGAAATTACGCATATAACGTGCAAATAATGCAATTCCATACATCATTTGAGCATTTCAATCGTTTCTGGTTTCATTCTAAGTCATTCCATCACAATAATCTACATTTAAACTCTTTATACTGCCCAAAATTTTATTCACGTGTTATTTATTCAAAAACATTGTAATCATACACGGAAATTACGCATATGAAGTGCAAATAAAGCAATTCCGAGCAACATTTGAGTATTTCAATCGTTTCTGAATCCATTCTAAGTCGTTTCATTAGAATAATTTACATTTAAACTCTTTATTCTGTTTAAAATATGATTCATGTGTTATTTATTCAAAAAGATTGGATTATACACTATAATTACACATATAAACTCCAAATAATGCAATTATGAGCATCATTTGAGCATTTCAATTGTTTCCGAATTTATTCTAAGTCGTTTCGTCAGAATAATCTACATCTAAACTCTTTATACTGTCCAAAAAATGATTCATGTGTTATTTATTCAAAAAGATTGTATTTTACATGGTAATTATGCACATAAATTAAAAATAATTCAATTTCGGGAATCATTTGAGCATTTCAGTCGTTTCTGGATTCATTCTAAGCATTTGATCACAATAATTTAAATTTGAACTCTTTGTACTGTCTAGAATATGATTCATATGTTATTTATTCTAAAAGATTGGATTATGCACGCCAATTACGCATATAAAGTACAAATAATCAATAATGCAATGCTGAGCATCAGTTGAGCATTTCAATAGTATCTTAATTCATTCTAAGTCATTTCATCACAATAATCTGAATTTAAACTATTTATATTCTCTTGAATATGATTCATGTGTTGTTTATTGAAAAAGTTTGGAATATAAATGTCAATTACGCATATAATTCACAAATAATGCAATTCCGAGAATCATTTGAGCATTTCAATTGTTTCTGGATTCATTCTAAGTTATTTCATCAAAATAAACTACATTTAAACTCTTTATACTGTCCAAAAAAAACATTCAAGTGTTATTTATTCAAAAAGATTGGACTATACACGGAAATTACGCATATAACGTGCAAATAATGCAATTCCGTACATCATTTGAGCATTTCAATTGTTTCTGGTTTCATTCTAAGTCATTTCATCAAAATAAACTACATTTAAACTCTTTATACTGTCCAAAAAATTATTCAAGTGTTATTTATTAAAAAAGATTGGACTATACACTGAAATTACGCATGTAACGTGCAAATAATGCAGTTCCCTACATCATTTGAGCATTTCAATTGTTTCTGGTTTCATTCTAAGCCAAATATTTCATCACAATAATCTGCATTTAAACTCTTTATACTGACAAAAATTTTATTCACGTGTTATTTATTAAAAAAATATTGGATTATACACGGAAATTACGCATATAAAGTGCAAATAAAGCAATTCCGAGAAACATTTGAGTATTTCAATCGTTTCTGAATTCATTCTAAGTCGTTTCATCAGAATAATCTACATTTAAACTCTTTATTCTGTTTAAAATATGATTCTTGTGTTATTTATTCAAAATGATTGGATTATACACGGCAATTACACATATAAACTCCAAATAATGCAATTCTGAGCATCATTTGTGCATTTCAATCATTTCCGAATTTATTCTAAGTCATTTCATCAGAATAATCTGCATCTAAACTCTTTATACTGTCCAAAAAATGATTCATGTGTTATTTATTAAAAAAGATGGTATTTTACACGGCAATGATGCACATAAATTAGAAATAATTCAATTTCAGGAATCATTTGAGCATTTCAATTGTTTCGGGATTCATTATAAGTCATTTCATCGCAATAATTTAAATTTGAGCTCTTTATACTGTCTAGAATATGATTCATATGTTATTTATTCTAAAAGATTGGATTATGGACGCTAATTGCGCATATAAAATACAAACAATGCAATGCTGAGCATCAGTTGAGCGTTTCAATCGTATCTTGATTCATTCTAAATTTCTAAGTCATTTCATCACAATAATCTACATTTAAACTATTTATATTCTCTTGAATATGTTTCATGTGTTATTTATTGAAAAAGATTGGATTATAAATGGCAATTACTCATATAATTCACAAAAAAATGCAATTCCGAGAATCTTTTGAGAATTTCAATCGTTTCTGGGTTCATTCTAAGTCATTTCATCACAATAAACGACATTTAAACTCTTTATACTGTCCAAAAAACATTCAAGTGTTATTTATTAAAAAAGATTGGACTATACACGGAAATTACGCATATAACGCGCAAATAATGCAATTCCGTACATCATTTGAGCATTTCAATTTTTTCTGGTTTCATTCTAAGTCATTTCATCACAATAATCTACATTTAAACTCTTTATACTGTCCAAAATTTTATTCACGTGTTATTTATTCAAAAAGATTGGATTATACTCGGTAATTACGCATATAAATTGCAAATAATGAAATTCTGAGCATCATTTGAGCATTTCAATCATCTCTTAATTCTAAGTGATTTCATCATAATAATCTACATTTGATCACTTTATACTGTCAAGAATATGGTTCACGTGTTATTTATTCCAAAAGATTGGATTATAGACGTTAATTACGCATATAAAGTGCAAATAATGCAATTCTGATCGTCATTTGAGCATTTCAATCGTTTCTGAATTCATTCTAAGTTGTTTCATCAGAATAATTACATTTAAACTCTTTATACTGTCTACAAAATGAATCATATATTATTCATTCAAAAAGATTGTATTGAACATGACAATTACGCATATAAAGTACAAATAATGCAATTTTGAGCATCATTTGAGCATTTCTATCGTTTCTGGATTCATTCTAAGTTATTTTATCACAATAATCTAAATTTAAACTCTCTATAGTGCCTGCAATATGATTGATGTATTATTTTTTTCAAAAAGATTGGATTAAACATGACAATTACACATATAAATTGCAAATAATGCAATTCCGAGCATCAGTTATGCATTTCAGTGGTTTCTGAATTCATTCTAAGTCATTTCATCACAATAATCTCTATTTAAATTATTTATACTGTCTAGAATATTATTCATGTGTTAGTTATTCAAAAAAGATTGGATTATAAATTGCAATTACGGATATAAAGTGCAAATAATGCAATTATGAGCATCATTTAAGCATTTCAATCATTTCTGGATTCATTCTAAGTCAATTCATCACAGTAATCTACATTTAAAATCTTTATACTGTCTAGAATATGATTCATGTGTTATTTATTAGAAAAAGATTGGATTATAAAAGACAATTACACATATAATTTACAAATAATGTAATTCTGAGAATCATTTGAGCATTTCAATTGTTTTTGGATTCATTCTATGTCATTTCATTAGAATAATCTACATTTAAACTCTTTATACTGTCTAGAAAATGATTCACATGTTATTTATTCAACAAGATTAGATTATACACGGCAATTACGCATATAAATTAATGCAATTCTGAGCAACATTTTAACATTTCAATCGTTTCTGGATTCATTCTTAAGTCATTTCATCACAATAATCTATATTGAAACTGTTTATACTGTCAAGTATATGATTCATGTATTATTTATTTAAAAAGATTGGATTATACACAGCTATTACACATATAAATTACAAATAACGCAATTTCGAGCATCATTTAAGAATTTCAATCGTTTCTGGATTCATCCATAGTCATTTCATCACAATAATTTAAATTTGAACTCTTTCAACTTTCTATAATTTGATTCATATGTTATTTATTTAAAAATATTGGATTATACACGGCAATTACGCATATAACGTACAAATAATGCAATTCTTAGCATCATTTGAGCATTTTAAACGTCTCTAGATTAATTCTAAGTCTTTTCATCACAATAATCTGCATTTAAACTATTTATACAGTCTAGAATATGATTCATTTGTTATTTATTCAAAAAGATTGGATTATAAAAGACAATTACGCATATGATTTACAAATACAGCAATTCCGAGAATCATTTGAGCATTTCAATCGTTTCAGGATTCATTCTAAGTCCTTTCATCACAATAATCTACATTTAAACTATTTATACTCTCCAAAAAACTATTGATGTATTATTTATTCAAAAATATTGTATTATACATGGCAATTACGCATATAAAGTGCAAATAATGCGATTCCGAGCATCATTTGAGTATTTTAATCATTTCTGAATTCATTCTAAGTCATTTCATCAGAATAATTTACACTTAAACTTTTTATACTGTCTAGAAAATGAAACATATGTTATTTATTAAAAAATATTTGATTATACACTGCAATCACGCATTTAAATTGGAAATAATGCAATTCTGAACATCATTTGAACATTTCAATCGTTTCTGGATTCATTCTATGTCATTTCATCACAATAATCTACATTGAAACTATTAAAACAGTCAAGAATATGATTCATGTGTTATTTATTCAAAAAGATTGGATTATACATGGATATTACACATATAAATTACAAATAATGCAATTACGAGAATCATTTGGGCATTTCAATCGTTTCTGGATTCATTCTTAGTCATGTCATCACAATAATCTACATTTATACTCTTTATAGAGTCTGCAATGTGATTCATGTGTTATTTATTAAAAAAAATTGGATTATACACGACAAGTACGCATATAAAGTGCAAATAATGCAATTCCAAGCATTATTCGTGCATTTCAATCATTTCTAAATTCATTCTAAGTCATTTCATCACAATAATCTACATCTAAACTATTTATACTTTGTAGAATATGATTCATGAGTTATTTATGGAAAAATATTGGATTATAAATGGCAATTACGCATATAAAGTGCAAATAATGCAATTCTTAGCATCATTTGAGCATTTCAATCATTTCTAGATTCATTCTAAGTCATTTCATCACAATAATCTGAATTTAAACTCTTTATACAGTCTAGAATATGATTCATGTGTTATTTATAAAAAAAGATTAGATTATACACAGCAATTACTCATATATTTTACAAATAATGAAATTTTGAGTATCATTTAAGCATTTCCATCGTTTCTGAATTCATTCTAAGTCATTTTATCAGAATAATCTACATTTAAACTCTTTATAGTGTCTACAAATTATTCATGTGTTATTTATTCAAAAATATTGGATTATGCACGACTATTATGCTTATAAAGTGCAAACAATTCTATTCAGAGTGTCATTTGAGAATTTCAATCGTTTCTGGATTCATTCTAACTCATTTCTTCAGAGTAATTTACATTTAAACACTTTATAATGTCTACAAATGAAACATGTGTTATTTATTCAAAAAGATAGGATTATTCACTGCAATTACGCATTTAAAATGGAAATAATGCAATTCTGAGCATCATGTGAACATTTCAATGGTTTCTGGATTCATTCTATGTCATTTCATCTCAAGAATCTATAATGAAACAATTTATACTGCCAAGAATATGATTCATGTATTATTTATTCAAAAATATTGGATTACACACGGTATTTATGCATATAAAGTGCAAATAATGTAATTCCGCACATCATTTGAGCATTTCAATCGTTTCTGGTTTAATTATAAGTCATTCCACACAATAATCTACATTTAAACTCTTTATCACGTGTTATTTATTCAAAAATATTGGATTATACACGGAAATTACGCATATAAAGTGCAAATAAAGCAATTCCGAGCAACATTTGAGTATTTCAATCGTTTCTGAATTCATTCTAAGTCGTTTCATCAGAATAATCTACATTTAAACTCTTTATTCTTTTAAATATGATTCATGTGCTATTTATTCAAAAAGATTAGATTATACACGGCAATTACACATATAAACTCCAAATAATGCAATTCTGAGCATCATTTGAGCATTTCAATCGTTTCTGAATTTATTCTAAGTCATTTCATCAGAATAATCTACATCTACACTCTTTATACTGTCCAAAAAATGATTCATGTGTTATTTATTCAGAAAGATGGTATTTTACACGGCAAATATGCACATAAATTAAAAATAACTCAATTTCGGGAATCATTTGAGCATTTCAGTCATTTCTGGATTCATTGTAAGTCATTTCATCGCAATAATTTAAATTTGAACTCTTTATACTGTCCAGAATATGATTCATATGTTATTTATTCTAAAAGATTGGATTATGCACGCCAATTACGCATATAAAGTACAAATAATGCAATGCTGAGCATCAGTTGAGCATTTCAATCGTACCTTGATTCATTCTAAGCCATTTCATCACAATAATCTACATTTAAACTATTTATATTCTCTTGAATATGATTCATGTGCTATTTATTGAAAAAGATTAGATTATAAATGGTAATTACGCATATAATTCACAAATAATATAATTCCCAGATTCATTTGAGCATTTCAATCGTTTCTGGATTCATTCTAAGTCATTTCATCACAAGAATCTATAATGAAACAATTTATACTGTCAAGAATATGATTCATGTGTTATTTATTCAAAAAGATTGGATTATACACGGCATTTATGCAAATAAATTGCAAATAATGCAATTCCGTACGTCATTTGAGCATTTCAATTGTTTCTGGTTTCATTCTAAGTCATTTCATCGCAATAATCTACATTTAAACTCTTTATACTGTCAAAAATTTTATTCACTTGTTATTTATTCAAAAATATTGGATTATACACGGAAATTACGCATATAAATTGCAAATAAAGCAATTTCGAGCAACATTTGAGTATTTCAATAGTTTCTGAATTCATTCTAAGTCGTTTCATCTGAATAATCTATATTTAAACTCTTTATTCTGTTTTAAAAATGATTCATGTGTTATTTATTCAAAAAGATTGGATTATACACGGCAATTACGCATATAAAGTGCAAATAATGCAATTCTGAGCATTATTTGAGTATTTCAGTCATTTATGAATTTATTCCATCATAATAATGTACATTTATACTCTTTATACTGCATAGAAAATGAATCATGTGTTATTTATTCAAAAAGATTGGATTACACTGCAATTGCGCATTTAAATTGTAAATAATGCAATTCTTAGCATCATTTGAACATTTCCATCGTTTCTGGATTCATTCTATGTCATTTCATTACAAATTACATTTAAACACTTTATACTACATAGAATATGATTCTTATGTTATTTATTAAAAAAGACAGGATTATACATGACAATTACACATATAAAGTCGAATAATACAATTCTTAGCATAATTTGAGAATTTCAATCGTTTCTGGATCTATTCTAAGCCTTTTCATCACCATAATCTACATTTGAACTCCATATACTGTTTAAAATATGATTCATTTGTTATTATTCAAAAAGATTGGATTATACACGGCTATTACACAAATAAAGTTTAAAGAATACAATTCTGAGCATCATTTGAGAATTTCAATCGTTTCTGAATTTATTCTAAGTCATTTCATCACAATAATCTACATATAAACTCTTTACACTGTCTAGAATATGATAAATGTGTTATTTATTCAAAATAGATTGGATTATACACGGCAATCACACATATAAAGTACAAATTATGCAATTCGTAGCATCATTTGAGCATTTTAATCGTTTATGGATTCATTCTTAGTCATGTCATCACAATAATCTACATTTATCCTCTTTATAGAGTCTGGAAATTGATTCATGTGTTATTTATTCAAAAAGATTGTATTATACATGACAATTAAGCATATAAAGTTCAAATAATGCAATTCCGAGCATTATTTGTGCATTTCAATCGTTTCTTAATTCATTCTAAGTCATTCTATCACAATAATCTACATTTAAACTATTTATACTTTGTAGAATATGATTCATGAGTTATTTATGTAAAAATATTGGATTATAAATGACAATTACGCATATAAAGTGCAAATAATGCAATTCTTAGCATCATTTGAGCATTTCAATCGTTTCTAGATTCATTCTAAGTTATTTCATCGCAATTATCTACCTTCAAACACTTTATACTATATAGAATATGATTCATGTGTTATTTATTTAAAAAAAATTGGATTATACATGTCAGTCGCACATAATAATTGCAAACAATGAAATTTTGAGCTTCATTTGTTCATTTCAATCATTTCTGAATTAATTTTAAGTCATTTCATCACAATAATCTACATATAAACTCTGTATACTGTCTAGAAAATGAAAAATGTGTCATTTATTCAAAAAGATTGGATTATACACGGCGTTTACGCATATAAAGTGCAAATAATACAATTCCGTTCATTATTTGAGCGTTTCAATCGTTTCTGGTTTCATTCTAAGTCATTTAATCACAATAATCTACATTTAAACTATTTATACTCTCTAGAATATGATTCATGTGTTCTATATTCATAATGATTGGATTATACACGGAAAATACGCATATAAAGTACCAATAATGCAATTTGGAGCATCATTTGAGCATTTCAAACGTTTATGGATTCATTCTTAGTCATTTCATCGCAATAATCTACAATTATAATCTTTACAGTGTCTGCAATATGATTGATGTGTTATTTATTCAAAAGGATAGAATTATACACAACAATCATTTTTGGATTCATTCTAAGACATTTCATCACAATAATCTACCTTTAAACACTTTATACTGCATAGAATATGATTCATGTGTTATTTATTCAATAAGATTGGATTTTACCTGACAATTACACATATAAAGTCCAAATAATGCAATTCTGAGCATAATTAAGCATTTCAATCGTTTCAGGATTCATTCTAAGTTATTTCATCACCATAATCTACATTTAAACACTATATACAATTTAAAATATGATTCATGTGTTATTTATTCTAAAAGATTGGATTATACACGGCAATTACATATATAAAGTCCAAATAATGCAATTCTGAGCATCATTTGAGTATTTCAATCGTTTTTGGATACATTCAAAGTCATTTCATCACCATAATCTACATTTAAACTCTTTATACTGTTTAAAATATGATTCATGTGATATTTATTCAAAAAGATTGGATTATGCATGTCAGTCACGCATATAAATTGCAAACAATGAAATTTTGAGCTTCATTTGTTCATTTCAATCGTTTCTGAATTCATTCTAAGTCATTTCATCGAAAAAATTACATTTAAACTATTTATACTGTCAAGAATATGATTCATGTGTTATTTATTCAAAAAGATTGGATTATACACGACTATGATGCATATAAAGAGCAAAGAATGCAATTCTGAACATCATTTGAGCATTCCATTTCCGCATTAATTCTAAGTCATTTCATCACAATAATCTAAATTTAAACTATTTATACAGTCAGGAATATGATTCATGTGTTATTTATTCGAAAAGTTTGAAATATACACGACAATCACGCATACAAAGTGCTAATGCAATTACGAGCATCATTTGAGCATTTCAATCGTTTCTGAATTCATTCTAAGTCATTTCATCAAAATAATCTACATTTAAACTCTTCAGTCTTCATACTGTCCAAAATATTATTCATATGTTATTTATTCAAAAATATTGGATTATGAAAGTCAATTACGCATATAAATTGCAAATAATGCAATTATGAGCATCATTTGAGCATTTCAATCGTTTCTGGATTCATTCTAAGTCATTTCATCACAATAATCTAATTTAAACTAATTATACTGTCAGGAATATGATTCTTTTGTTGTTTATTCGAAGAGGTTGAATTATACACGACAATTACGCATACAAAATGCAAATGCAATGCCAAGCATCATTTGAGCATTTCAATCGTTTCTGGATTCATTCTAATTAATTTCATCACAATAATCTACATTTAAACTCTTTACACTGTCCAAAATATGATTCAAGTGTTATTTTTTCAAAAAGATTGGACTATACACGGAAATTACACATATAAAGTGCAAATAATGCAATTCTGAGCATCATTTGAGCATTTCAATCGTTTCTGAAATTCTAAGTCATTTCATCAGAATAATCTACATTTAAACTCTTTATACTGTCTAGAATATGATTCATGTGTTATTATTCAAAAAGATTGGATTATGCACGGGAATTACGCATATAGATTGCAAATAATGCAATTATGAGCATCATTTGAGCATTTCAATCATTTTTTGGATTCATTCTAAGTCATTTCTTCAAAATAATCTACATATAAACAATTTATGCTGCCAAGAGTATGATTCATGAGTTATTTATTCAAAAGATTGGATTATGCATGGCTATTACACATATAAAGTGCAAATAATGCAATTATGAGCATCATTTGCGCATTTCAATCGTTTCAAGATTCATTGGAAGTCATTTCATCACAATAATCTATATTTAAGCTATTTATACTATCAAGAATATGATTCATGAGTTATTTATTCAAAAAGGTTTAATTATACACGTCAATTACGCATACAAATTGCAAAGAATGCAATTCCGAGCATCATTTGAGCATTTCAATCGTTTCTCGGTTTATTCTAAATCATTTCATCACAATAATCTACATTTAAATTCTTTATACTGTCTAGAAAATTATTCAGGTGTTATTTATTCAAAAGACTAGATCATACACGACAATTATGCATATAAATTGTAAATAATGCAATTTTGAGTATCATTTGAGCATTTCAATCATTTCAGAATTCATTCTAAGTCAATTCATCAGAATAATCATCATTTAAACTCTTTATATTATCTAGAAAATGATTCATGTGTTATTTATTCAGAAAGATTGGATTAATCACAACAATTAAGCATATAAATTGCAATTAATGCTTCACTGATCATAATTTTATCATTTCAATCGTTTCTAGATTCATTCTCAGTCATTTCATCACAACAATTTACATTTAAACTATTTATACTTTCAAGAATATGATTCATGTGTTATTTTTTCTAAATTGGATTATACACGGCTATTACCCATATAAAGTGCAGATAATGCAATTCTGAGCATAATTTGAGCTTTTCAACTGTTTCTGGATTAATTCTAAGTCATTTCTTCACGATAATCCACATTTCAACTATTTATACTGTCAGTAATATGATTCATATGTTATTTATTCGAAAAGGTTGAATTATACACGGCAATTATGCATACAAAGTGCTAATGCAATTCCGAGCATCATTTGAGCATTTAAATCGTTTCTGTATTCATTCTAAGTGATTTCATCATAATAATCAATATTTAAACTCTTTATAACTGTCCAAAATATTATTCATGTGTTATTTATTAAAAAAGATTGAATTATAAAAGTCAATTACGCATATAATTTGCAAATAATGCAATTCTGAGCATCAATTGAGCATTTCAATCGTTTCTGGATTCATTGTAAGTCATTGCACCACATAATCTACATTTAAACTATTTATAATGTCAGGAATATGATTCTTGTGTTATTTATTCGAAGAGGTTGAATTATATACGTCAATTACGCATACAAAGTGCGAATAATGCAATTTCGAGAATCTTTTGAGCATTTCAATCGTTTCTGTATTCATTCTAAGTAATTTTCTCGCAATAATTTATATTTAAACTCTTTATACTGTCCAAAATATGATTCATGTGTAATTTATTCAAAATTACACATGAATTTCAAATAATACAATTCCGAGCATCATTTGAGCATTTCAATCGTTTCTGAATTCATTCTAAGTCATCTCATCAGAATAATCTACATTTAAACTCTTTATACTGTCATGAAAATGATTCATGTGTTATTTATTCTAAAAGTTTGGATTATACACGGCAATTAAGCATGTAGATTGCAAATAATGCAATTCTGAGCATCATTTGAGAATTTCAAACGTTTGTGGATTCATTCTAAGTCATTTAATCACCATAATCGACATTTTAATTATTTATACTGTCTTGAATATGATTCATGTGTTATTTATTCTAAAAGATTGGATTATACACATTAATTACGCATATAAATGGCAAATAATGCAATTCTGAGCATCGCTTGAGCAGTTCAATCGTTTCTGGATTCATTCAAAGTCATTTCATCACAATAATCTACATTTTAATTATTTATACTAGCAGGAATATGATTCATGTGTAATTTATTCAAAAAGATTGGATTATACTCATTAATTACGCATATAAAGTGCAAATAATGTAATTCTGAGCATCATTTGAGCATTTCAATCGTTTCTAGATTCATTATAGGTTATTTCATCACAATAATCTACATTTTAAACTCGAGAAATGCTAGTGTCCTATATATAGGACGGATGGGTCCGTCCAATATGATCATTTTCACGTTTTTAAATTTCAAATAACCGATCCGAACCATTCAATATGTTCTCCATATTGAAAACTTACAAGAAACTAATTTTTACATTTTTTTAATTTTTCTACTATTTTTTTGGTAATTTTGAAAATTCATGATATAAACATTATGGATCGTCCAATAACAACGATTTTCTAAAATGCCAAAAAAATAGTAAAAAAATTCGAAAAAAATATAAAAATTGGTTTCTTACAAGTTTTCAATATAGAGAACATATTGAACGGTTCGGATCGGTTATTTGAAATTTAAAAATGTGAAAACGATCGTATTGGATGGAGTCCATCCGTCCAATATATTGGACTCTAGCATTTCTCTTTTAAACTCTTTATACTATCTAGAAAAAGATTCATGTGTTATTTATTGAAAAAGATTGGATTATTAACGTCAATTATGTAATTAAATTGCAAATGATGCAATTCTGAGTATCATTTTAGCATTTCAATCGTTTCTGTATTTATTCTAAGTCATTTCTTGATAGTAATCTATTAAAACTCTTTATACTGTCTATTTTCGAATTGGAGGACCTGAAATACTCAAGTTGTAGTGCTTTTTGAAAATATCATAATATATAATTAATAAATTCGAAAAAATATAAATTTGGTTTCCAAGAGTTTTTCGATATGGAGAACAATTTGAACGGTTTGGACACTATTTGAATTTTAGAGTATTTTATCTCTCTAAAATTCAAATAGTGTCCAAACCGTTCTCCATATCGAAAAACTCTTGGAAACCAAATTTATATTTTTTCGAATTTATTAACACACACACACACATATATATAAATACAAAATTTTCTGAATATTTTTGTTAAATTATTAATTGGTGATTTTATTTTTTTTCCAAGCATGTGTTTGTTGTTTGAACAATTAAAAAAAAATAGAATGTTAAAAGAAATTTAAATGAACGTTAAAAAATAAAATATAAATTGAGCGGAGGGAGATGCGGAGGGAGAGAGTGAGAGGGAAAGGTGGGGAGGTAGTTTCCTCCCATTTCTCTATCTTTTTTATGTTTCTTTTCAGGTTGCTAGAATATTTTATTGGAGCCAAATCCAGACTGATTATCAAATTTTAATCGAGCGGCTTTAGATTTGTGACAAACTTGTTCTAAAACAAGGCATTCTAAAATGGAGGTAGTGGAGCCCTCCTCATATTAAAATTGTAGGTTAATATCATGTTACCTCGATTTTTTATTAAATTGCTGCTAATTTAATTTTAGTTCAAATGACAAATATAATAAAGTAGACATCCTCTTTTAACAAATTACCGTCATTATACTAAGTCACGTAATTAAAAAAAACTGGAAGTAATTAATAAGTTTTATTTGTGTACATTTAACAATCAATTTTCAAATATCTCCTTTCAAAAACAAATTCAAATAACTGATATTATGTATTCCATGTGTTGAAGACAATGCGAAACCCAACTGAGGCAGCTGGCTCATTCAAAACACAATTTATTTGATTTGTGTGGGGCCCGATATAGACCTAATATTTTCAACCTGGTGCCCTGGTCTGTCAATATTTTTAATGACAGGTCAATACGTCATCATTCTAAGTTTAAATTTACAAATCAACCCCACCCCCCATCCCACCCACCCAAAAATAAATAAATAAATAAAAACATAATTTCTGCCTGATGGTTTCTGTTTTGTACTTGTCGCACAATCTTATATAAAATATTTGTTGATTTCTTTCTGGTCTTCCCAATAGCAAAATTAACGAAAATGCATAAAATTGTAAATATAAGTACTAGAGTTTAAATTTACAAATCAACCCCGCCCCCATCCCACCCACCCAAAAATAAATAAATAAATAAAAACATAATTTCTGCCTGATGGTTTCTGTTTTGTACTTGTCGCACAATCTTATATAAAAATATTTGTTGATTTTTTTTTTGTGGTCTTCCAAATAGCAAAATTAAGGAAAATGCATAAAATTGTAAATATAAGTACTAGATATACATTTTATCTAATAAATCGAAAGTAAATTTATTTGATAATTTGTTTTGACTTCTTTATTACATATACTAAATTACTAATTGATAGTTAGCATCTTTTATATACTACTAAGTAAAACTAATTAATATTCTTCGAAATATAATGATATCGATTCACGAACTTATATATGTATATGTATATGTATATACGATATAATAATCTAAATTAATTGTAGGCTACTTTTACATGCTTTTCCAAAATACTTTAATATTGCTCTAAAAAGGGAAGAAAAAATGCCAAATATATTTGTTAAAATTACATCTAGACAATATTTTATTCATACGAAGCGCTATTTTAATACAAAGTAGGCAGTAAAAAAGAAAAACTGTTAGAATTAATTTAATACTTTAGAAACAAATAGAAAGGAAATATTTCATATAACAAAACTAATTTATATACTTAGAGAGCACACAAATATATTTTTGTTAAAATCTAGATCATAAATGAAGTAATTTGAAGCAAATATATTTACAACTAGAAGATATGTTGTACGAATAATTAATTCAAGTTAGTATGACTAAATGAAAGTACAAAAACCGATGGAAAAGTCGATAATTTTCCAATATGTGTTATCATAAATTGAGTAAGTTATTATTGTGTAATAATGTAATTCAATTTTGCAAGTCTCTGAATGAAACAAAAATATCATAATTGTAAATGCATCCGAAACCAAAAAAAGGGCAAATTTTAGTCTATTTCTTAAAAACACATGCGTGTTAAATTGTTTCGTAAATACCAAACACCTACCAATACTTTCATTTTTATTTGAAAAAGAAAGTTATAACTCATAATAATCTAATAAAATAAAGCAAAAAAAAAGGGTAAAAAATAATAGCGGTTGAGGGAACCTATAAATAAACAGTCCAAGAAAATTATTCTTTTCCTCGGCACCTAAGCCTACCTGTTAATCTTCTGGGACCCACCGGACAGACCAATCTTCTCCTCCTCCTTCCTTTCATTTACGAAACATAATTGACGCTACCCCCAAATCTCTCTCTTCCGATCATGAATCGCACCCACCTTTGCCTTTGAAGATTTGTTTAAACATCTGGCGATTCAATCAGTCACAATTACAAGATTCGGCGTAAGAATCAGGTTCACCTCCGTCTTAACTCAACGATTCAAGCTTTTATTTGGTTGGGAAATTCGCTTAATAATTGGATCAGATCATGGGTCGGCGATAGATTTTCTATACCAGGTTCCCAACAAAATAGATTGTTGCTTGTTGTGGTAGAAGTCTTTAATTTGAGATAAGACACTTACCAAACAAACAATGGTTGGGGCTCTTTTTTTGAGGCATTTGGGAATTCCTCTCCCTGTCTCTTTCATCTTCCTTTGGAATATTACTGCATAATGACAACTTTTGTCGGCTCATTTCTGGAATATACATAGGGGAACCACACAAAATACATCAAATTGTAGCCTAATTATGTAATTTAATAAAATAGCTACAGGTTTTGGGGTTAATATACATGATCACATCGTTCAGCAAGCAATTCACACTGTTGGACGCAATTAGACAATAATGCTCTAATGCTTTGTGGTTAGCCTTTTGGTTCTAATTCAGCCTGCATTTCTTGTTTTTTTTGCTTTATTGGAAATTCTTTTCATAATGCAATCTTTTTTTTTTTTTTTTTGCTTGGTCCACTTATTATATTTGGTCATTTATTTTTATTGTAGAATTTGATTCGAGTAGCCCAATTTATGTTTGGGCAAATGGGCAGCGGTGTTGCTAACCCGTTCGGAAGCTCCAATGCCAACCCATTTGGAGGCATATCCACATCTACAAGTATGTTTAGTTAAACTATTATGCCAACATTCAGCACCTTCTCTTTCTCTTCTTGTTCTTTTAACTGTTAGTAATCAGAGGTTGCGACTTTTTCAAATAATATTGCATTTTGCTACATTTGGCCAGCATATTACTAGTACATTACTTGGTTAGGTAAATTTGCTTTTGGCTTGATACCAAAACTTATGGCTGTTTCTTGGTTTCCTATACTGATCTTCATGAACATTCCTGTATTAATTTTCTTTTTTTATTAATAACTTTTATGCAACTCATTACAGATTCTTTCGGGCAGACAACAGGGTCATTTGGTGGATTTGGGTCACCATGTAATCAACTAAACCCATTTACTGGCACTACTTCTGCATTCAGCTTTTCCAATTCTCCTGCAGTCAGCTCTTCAAGTGGATTTTCCTTTGGCACCTCCAGTTTTCCAGCACCAGGTGCTTCTGGTAGCTTTTCATTTAGTGCATCTAGTGCCCCTGCATTTGGCGCATCAAGCAGCTCAGCATTTGTTTTTGGGTCTACATCTACCTTCAGCAGTTCATTTTCCTTTGGGGTTCAGGCAGAGCAACAAGGTGGGAGTAAAAATGAGGCATACAAATGGACTGCATGTGGTGAACAAAGTATTGATAAGGCAGAATCCACTGGCGTCATGCCTGTTTTTAAAGACCCTTGCCATCAGGAGTGGAGATGGCCCAACTACCAGCGAAGTGACAAAGGTTGATCTTTTCCCTTGCTTTTACTGTAAGGGCTCATAGCAAAATATACTACGAGTTTCACAAAATTAACAATAATATTCCAAATTGGACAAGGTATCAAGAAATGAGCAAAAACAAAGGAACTAAGTAGAAAGCAGTTGTGCACAATCAATCTGATTAATCTGCCCATCCTGACATAATCTGAAAAACTGTACTGAACTTTTTTCGGTTAGTTACCTAATTGAATTTAGTTAGCCTGATACACACATACTTCACATTCATGATCTGGGCTTCTCTAGATGGATAAAACTTGACCTGACCGAATAACCATCACCATCGGTCATCTTTAACGTTGTTCTCTTATATTTCTCTCCTTGTTCTTCATATTTCCAAAAGTCCTATTATCAACCTCCTGTTTGGAGCATAGAGCTACAAAAGTCTTGAAATCAAGATTGATATTTTCTTCCTTTGAAAGAACTGATATATATTGAATTATTGATTAAGGACGGTGCAAATGCCGTTCCTTTTTTTTTCTTTTTCCTGAAAAACTGAATAATAAAAATGGAAAGTTTAAGATGTAAAAAATAAATAGAAATATACGATTCATATAAGAATGATAGCAGACCTTTCTAAGCAGATTTGTGCTGCCACCAAAACATCTTTGTTGGCTCCATGTCATAGGAGCTACAGAAATTGAATGGACAAAATAGAGCAAATTTAGGTTTACGGTAGGATTCGCATATGTAAAATAACTTTTCTCTTGTAGGGAGCCTCCACCACATAAGTTCTGTTTGGGTCCTCAGGAAATCTTATGGGATGCTTGCATAATATCAAAATGCGAGCTAAATGTTTTTCTCGTCGTGTCCCATTCTGTATCACTTAGGTGGATGTATAATAGACTGAAATTTCAGGTTTATTTGTTCAAAAGAATCAAGAGGCTTGTAAAATCATTATAGTTGCAGATGTTTTCTGTATATTGTGTTTTGGTTCTTTTGATGATCATCAAACAACACTCAAACGTTGCATCATTAAGGTAGGCAAATGTTTTGTTTAGTTGTTTATTTTGGTAGCTATTTAAACCTTCAATCTGCTTAGCCTGACCTTCTAGAAAACTATTGATTGGAAACTCATGAGCTTGGTAGTGATTTTTCGTGAAGGAAAATTGCTTTCCAACCCAGCTTATTAAATGGAGCCTGAGCAGCTCGACCCATACTATAAAGTGGGTTAAAACAGTTATTGGCATTATGGGCATAGTAGTATGGGATCCAGTAGTCGTAATATGTCTATATTTTAGGTATAGTATGGTATTATTATCTAAGTTTACTTTGCACTGTCTGTAGATGAGCCAAATGCAACATGTAAGTCTGTTTTTCTGAAGACAACCCCCTCAAGCCCATTTGGTCAGACTGCGTCTAACCCTAACCCTTTCTCTTTCACCTCACAGTCAACCCCAAATACAAGCCCCTTCTCTTCTATTTCCCAATCAAATGCAGACCCTTGCTCTTCTGGTACAGAATCAAATCCTAAACCTTTCTCTTCAATGAAACAATCAAATGCCCCCAGTTTCTGTTTCACCTCTCAATTGAACCAGGACCAAAACCAAAAGCAGAACCCAAACATGTACTCTTTCGCTTTCACCTCTCAGTCAAAGGAAAACCAAAACGGGAGTCCTTCTTCTTTTACTTCTCAACCAAAACAAAACCAAAGCCAAAATGCTTTCTCTTTCTTCCCTCGATCAAGCCCAAATTCAGATGCAAACTCTCTCTCTTTAACCTCCCAATCAAACCAAAATGAAAACCGTTTATCTCCTTTTGCGAAAGACTTGAACCATAACCCATTCTCGAGCCCATTTGCACCAACCTCTTCTCCAATCTTCAGTTCAAGTTCGACCTCTTCCTCTAACATGTCAGTTTTTGGGCCTGTTACGACACAAGCAATGTGTTCTCCTGTGGCTGGCAGCAATGCAAAAAACACCATTCAAGTAACTGGACTCACTCAGTGCACTACTCCTGGTTTCGGGCAACAACCCTCGAACGGATCTCAGTCTGGATCGCCATCATTTAATCAATCCATAACTCCACCACCAAGAACAGTAAGTTCCTTCTGACCCCTTTTATATATAATCTTAGTGTTCACTTATTATGGAAATAAATATAAGCGATGTCCTTCTATATAATACTTTCTCTTATTTGTAGGATGCTGCTTTTGTTTCCATACCTTCATCATTTCAAGCAATGACAACAGGCCAGACATCAAATGTGTTTTCTTTTGGGAATAACAGCGATGCTCAGACGTCACGAGGTACTGTATTATTGACCTCTTTAAGTCCATTGTACTTCTTTTTACCAACAAGGGCACCTTTTCTTCTACACCTCTTAAATGACTAACTATTCCCTTTACATGTTGTAATTTTCTTTCTTCAGGTGGCACTGGAGCCAATGGTTCCATCCAACCGTAAGTTTCTTTTTCTTTTTCTCTATTCAACTGTCTTGTTTATTTTTTTTTCCTATCACAACTTATATAGATCAAGTTGTGTTTGTAATTATCATTGTCTTCTTAATTTTCATGTCTGATATAATTTTTTTTTTATCAAAATTGGTGTATTAGGGTTGTTAGCGAGACTGGTATGACCACACAAGCTGCCCAATCAGTCAACCTGTTTGATGCACTGCCTTCAGCGCCTCAATTGTCAGTAGGGCTTTCTTGCACTATTTCTTCAGTTCAATATGGTATTTCAAGCTTGCCGGTATGTGACATACTCTTCAGATCAATCTTTTTTACTATATTTGTTTGTATGTATGTGTATTCTATTTCTTAGTGTTTTTTGTGCTTTGTTGCTAAGGTTGGTGACAAATCTGCACCATCAAGAGGATCTTCAGTTCCAAGGCAACTCTCACAGAGAAGAGTGAGGCTTCCGCTGAGGAGATACCATACAAAAACTGATGCTTCCAAGGTAAAACAAAGTTTCTTCTCTTTGCTGCTTTTCCTTGTAATAAAGTGAATGCTGGGAAGCAATAACACAAGTCGTGACAATTTTCTTTTCCTCATTAAATTATTCTCTTTTGCAGGTCGCATTTTATGCTCCAAGGCAAGAGGCATTGTATGCTCCCAAGCTTGATCCATTTGTGATACCTAGACTGAACCCAAGGAAAGTTACAGTTACTGACCCTGCAATTGTAAATAACGACGATTGGCTAGGAGATGAAGTATGTGATGAATTGCCCAATCACTTGGAGGATCACTTACCTGTACCCAATTCACCTAGTATTCAAAATGGTATATAGTTACAAACCAGTCATATGAACCTGGTGCACTTAAGCATTCTATTTATTGAGTTTTTATATTTATCGGATGCACCTGTATTTCTCATCAGATGATTTGACATCATCAGAAGTGCAGTCAGACTCAACTTTCAGCCCCTCTATTGAACAGGAGGAAGATCTAGATGGTTGGTGCCTTATTATAACTTTACTGGTTTTGGTTATAATTATTTTTTGACATTATGCATATATTAACTCAGAAGTTGGTGCAGATTGCGACCTGAACCTAGACGAAAATGACGAGAATGCTCCGCCTGTGTCTACTGTGGACTGTAATCATAGCACCCTGAAGGGACTGCAGGCAGCGATAGTGTACGAGCATGGTGCAGAAATTGAGGCACTGATGCCGAAGCTGCGACATGCCGACTACTATACTGAGCCACGCATACAGGATTTGGCAGCCAGAGAACGTGCCGACCCAGGATTCTGTTCACGGGTGCCAGGTTTTGTGGTGGGGCGAACCGGATATGGCTGCATAAAATTCTCGGGTGAAACTGATGTTAGAAAGCTGGATTTGGAAGCAATAGTGCAGTTTGGCAACAGGGAGGTGGTAGTGTACAGGGACGAGAAGAAGAAACCGGTGGTGGGACAGGGTCTCAACAAACCGGCTGAGGTGGCACTGCTTAATGTTAAATGCATAAACAAGAAAACAGGTGAGCGATACTTGTCAGGTCCCAAGGTGGAGAGGTACAAGGAGATGTTAGCTAAAAAAACAGCAGAGCAAGGGGGAGAGTTCATTTCATATGACCCTGTCAAGGCAGAGTGGCACTTTAAGGTGATGCACTTTAGCCGATATGGCCTTTTATTACCACCCCGTTGATACCTAAGGATGTGTACAGGGAGTATACCCAATTTTTCATGTGCGTTTATACATGCATATGCTGTTTTGTTTTTGATGTGTTATTACCTTTTTGTGGCAATTTTGTATTTGTTATAGGGGGGCCATGGGTTTTAGCTTCAAAAAAACAATTTTTTTCCTTTTTCCTTTTTTGAGAGTTCAATTGCTTTGCTAATTCATGGCAAGGTGGTTCAGTTTCTTTCTCTTCTTTTTCCTTTCTCGTTGCTTTTAATTTTTGTGCTTTTGAATAAAAGCAACGATGTGTATGTTGTTCACCCCTTTTTCTTGGTTTTTTTGTACTTTTTTTTGTTGTTGTTTATTTGACAAAAGAATGTTAATAGGTTTCTTTTCTTGTGTAAGTTGCAAGTGATGCTGATGGTTATACCAAAAAACAATTCTTAAATATAAATATTGTATTTTGTTTATTCTTTTTGTTGTTAAGGGTACAAGAACCGTCTATGTTGTAATATTTCCTTATCAGTTATCACTAAATTCAGTACTAACTTTGTTAAGCTTTTATGCATAGATGAGAAACCAAGCTTTGTATGTTGGTCAGAAGTCTAAAGAGTTCTCTTTATTTGATAAAGTGTTTGGATGCAAGAGAATAAACATGACAATAGGAAATTGATGAGAATTGTGTGAATTGAACTTGAAGAATAATAAAGTCTATTTGCAATTAAGGAATCTATAGTATTAACAAAGTCAGTGATGTTTTTTTTCCCTATTTTTAACGACAATTTTTTTTACCGCATTTCTGTCTTCTATATCATCCCTTCAATATGCACTATTTTGACAATCTAACATAGTTTTTTTTTCAATAATTGATTATTATTTCTATGATTAAAAATATTTTTTTGGTTAAATATTTTAAAAATAGTTGTATCGATCATTATTTAATTTAGAAATAAAACATATTTAGAAATCTAAGTTAGTTCACATTATTATCATTTAAGAAAACATAGCGCAACAAAGCTGATATTTTAGATGGCGTGTTTGAGAATAAAGTCTATTCCCAAGAGGTAATTAATCTATTTATATAATAAGTAACAGTAGGATAGGAATAGAAAAATAGAGCTCTATTTTTAAATAAGAAGTATGTTTGGATATGACTGTAAAAGAGAATTTTGAATTCACTATTTAAAAATTAAAAAGTTAAACTAGGAAAGGTTATTTAGGAATAAGAGTATTATTTCTAAATGGTTTCTAGTTCAAAATAAATTTCTAATTTGAGTTTGTTTGGATTATTTTTTTTATTATGAATTAAGAGTTAATCTAGAACTAGATCTGTAGGTCGAGTTTCGCTCGACAATATTAGATTTTATTATAAATAATATATATAAAAATTGTGTCTTAATTTTTCAAGTCGATAGATGATTTTAAGTGAGAAATTTTTTTAATAAAAAGTTTTAGTGAAAAGGATCCTATTATAAAAGTATATTTACTATATAAGATAATGTGATAAACTAATATTTGATCAGGAAAAAATAACAATAATTATAAAATTAGAAATTCTAATTGAATTGAAGTGAAAACCGAATTGAAAACTGAAAACATTAATATATTGAATAGTGGTTTCATTACATATTTTACATATGATATTGTTTATTATGAAATAATATAAGGGAGGTATTAAAATCATACATAGATGTAACTATTATATTTTTACTAAGTAATAGAAACGGAAAGTAAAGTTTGCTACTTTATAATCGGTTTGTCTCCAAATTCTTCATCTTATATACATTCATGATTAAGAAACATTGACTTCATTATGCAGTTTTTTCCTTCACTTTCAGTGTCTACCATTTGTATAGATTGGTTTTCTTCTTTAATCTTAATCTGGTATGGCTGTATTGGTTCCATTGGATAATTTTCTCCACAATTATTATTGTATGACATTTCTATAAATTGGTTTATTATTATATTTATCAATCAAGTGGGAGATTATTCGAAATAACTTGATAAATGTGTTAAGAGGTGCATTTAGAAGATGTGATCAATAGATGTCATGAGCGGATATGATAAAAAAGTGCTATGAGTGGATGCCATGTGCAAATGTCATGAAAGGATACTATGACCGGATGCCATGAAAGGATTCCATGAGCATATCCATTGAAAGGACTTGACAGAAATATATGTAGTTTATAAATAAGTAGGAAATTATTGAAATTAGTTTGATAAATATGTGATTGTGAAGAGTTGCATTGAGAAGATACGATGAAAAAGTGCCATGTGTGGATGCGACGAAAAAGTGTCATGGACATATGTCATGTGAAGATGCCATCAAAGGGTGCCATGAGCGGATGCCATGAAAGAGTCCATGAGCGGTTGCATTGAAAGGGCTTAATTGAAACCTATGTTGTTTGTAAATAATTAAGACTTTGAGAAAATCTTAAAAATTGCAAACTATTTTTTTTAATAAAAGAAAGGGAGCACTATTTATAGATAAAATGTTGGTATCCTTTGGTGGATGAGACGTACATTTGATTACACATTTTGGCAAGACATCCTTTTAATGACACTATATGATGTCAAAATATGCATCTTTTCAATCACATCTTTTAAAATATCAACTTGATTGCATCCCTTTGACGAGACATCTTTCAAATGGCATCCTATGAAATATATACACATTTTCATTGCATCTTTTGATACCACCCATATATCTTTATTATATGTAAGATTACCTCTTATTCTTGTTTATCAAAACACGTCCTATAAATTTAAAGGCAACGATGACGGAATAAACTTGTATATAGATAACGTTTGCTTAATTCCATAACATTTTTATATTTGAACTATGGAGTTTTGCTATGGTGAGTCACGACTCACCAAAGGGTCTGTGATTGTGAGTTGTGCTCAAAACTCCTAAATTTGGTTTAAATGACCGATCTAAACCGTCTAATATGATCTCTCTATTGAAATCTCCATGCAGACCAAATTTTATATATTTTTAAAAATTTTCAAGTATTTTTTTAAAAATTTTAAAAAATCGTTAATCTAATTATTTTTGAACCGTTCAAAAATAATATGTGAGTGGCAACTCACCGTAGTAAAACTCTTAAACTATGTACAAATTCAAATGCGCAGGGTTGGTACGTGATAAAATAGAATTATGTACCTTTTGTTCAATTCAATATAAACCTGGTACATTTTTTAAATTTTATGGTTTTCACTCTTGTGGGGGACATTAATTTTTGAAAAAAAAATGGGAGTGGCTAGTGTCAAACATATTGGACACATACTCCTGTCCAACGCGATAAAATTTTAATTTTTAAGATTGGAATGGCTGATCCAAACCGCTCAAATTGTTCTATGTTATAAAATCTTCATGGCGACCAAATTTTATATTTTTTCAATTTTTTTTACTATTTTTTTTGGAATTTTTCAATATGCTCAATCTAAAAAGTTCTGAACCCTTCAATTTTGAAAATTCGAAAAAAAAATGGTTAGAAAATATGAAAAAATATAAAAATTTTATTATCAAGGATATTTTAACATAGAGATCATATTGAGCGGTTTGGATCGACCGTTTGAAATTTTAATGTGCGATGTTTGAATCGTGTTTGACGTCCTATATGCTTGATTCTAGCATTACTCAAAAAAAAAATAGGAGAGAGCGAGTCCTTTTATTTACTTATTTTATTGGTATTAATTGTTCATATGGAAACGGTCACTAGGTTGTCAGTAGAGAAAAGAGGGCACGAGAGTAGAGAGAGATTTTAGTTTTATTGTGTTCTTTGATCACGAAGGTTCCGTTTGGATGGTGTGGGAATAAGAGGAATAAAGAAAGAAGTATTGAAAAATATGTAATTTTGTGAAAAGTTTAGATTGTTTATAATAAATTTGGAAGTAGAAAGAAGTTATTCCCTTATTTCTAGGCTCATCCAAACACAGCCGAAGAGAAAAAGTCGTGCTTTCAAATTAGAAATTGAAAAGTAGAACTTTGATCCCTAAAGAGATGAAAGCTTTATTAGAATACATCCAATTTCTTCTTAAATAAATTAAAAAAAATTCTTCTTAAATTTTTAAGGTACTTTTGTGGTTATGAGAATAAACCTGATTGTAACTGTCATTAATTTTGGAAAACACTAGCAAGCAAATCTTTGTTACTTGCCGGTTCCATCAGCAACCAGTTAAGACGACAGCTAGTAGGCTTTTGCAATTGATGGTGACGTTACAACATACTCTCCAAAAGCAGTGACAAATATAACTGCCAAAATATGAAGAAATATAACGATGATGATGATTAACCTCCCTCTTTTTTTTAAAAAAAAAATATTAGAGTAATAATTGTAATTATTTATTACTGTAATAAAAAATAACTTAACAGTATAAATTAATACAGTAGCAACAATATATTGATACTAATAATTGTGTATGTTATATTAGAGCCAATGTGAATGTAAACTCACTAAACGTGTTTATGGATCTGAATGCATAAATTTCAAACAACGAATTTACAATGTTGATCAGAATGCATTTCACGAATCAAGTCTCTATTTTAAATTTCATACTTTCAAGTTCATTTTGATTAATATAAAGAGGTCGAAACAATTATTTATACACATGAATTTGAAAAATAAAAATAAGTTTAAATATACATACTAAGCTCATGAAGTAAATTGAAATCAATAATTTAATTTCACGGTTTCAAGTCCACTAAAATATTTTAAAATAAAATTAATAAACTTAAATTGACGAGCTTAAATGTCATTCTAGCTATACTTGTGTTTACGTTCAAGTCGTAAGGACATATGGATATGGAGATCAATATCTTCATTCTTTTGTTTAATTTAACATGCACATGTGAGTTCTTATGTTTTGCACGTATTTTTTCTTCTTTGGTCTCGTGTATCACAGTTACTATGCCTTGCGTCAGAGTTGGAGGAACAAAGTTGAGTACAAACTGGGGTCTAATAACAGAATTACCTGGTGATTATGTATTTATATATATAGAAGCCCACTTCAACCACTTTCAGTCCCTATACTTAAAAAGGATCAATTCTTTAATAATATATACCAAACCTCCATGTTAAGAAAAATAGTGTACAGTCTATCAACAGCTCATTAAACAAGATCTGAAGTATCTGTCACAGTAAGTAGTTCCTCCTCTAGTGACAACCAATTCTTGGTGATTATTATTATTACTAGCAGCAGTGCCCGCTCAATGTGCGGGCAATGTTTTGTTTGATATATTTCAGAAAAATTAAAAAACTTTAGTATATATATATTTTATGTAAACTTTTTTTGTTCTTAAAGTATTACGCTACACATCATATAACAAATACTTTTATTATCAAATGAAATCATAAATTTCCGAAGACACCTTCAGACGTATGAGTTAAAAAAAAATCTTGCTTAATTCATTATACAACATCAAACAATGAACACATGTTGTCAAAATGGAAAGACAAAAATGAAGAACCACATATAGAAAAGTAACGCACAAAAAGTTAATGGCACACAGATCTTGATTCAAACACGGCAATTTATAGACAATAGAGACGAATATTAATGAAAAATTGCAGAAAAAAGTATGTATAATGTAGATGCTCCTATTTCTAGACCTAACATTTTAGCAATGAGACTCTTAGTTTCTTTTAGCAATGAGGACTCTTCATACCCTGACAATAATGAGAAGTTATTCCAAAACGCAAAAAGAAGAAATATATCAACAAATTTCAAATAAACTACATGCATTCGTTGAGTATCGCATTTATTTATAACAAAAGAAGTCAAAACCTATTTTAATTATAGAAACAAAATTTACATTAGATGATTAAATTGCACAGTATCTTACAAAAAAAAAATTACATGGAAGATGCAATGAATAAAATTTACAGCTACGTCATGGGACAACTTACCAGCTTTGTGCTGATATCAACACCTATTACACAGTATCTTAAAAAAAACATATAAATTACAATGAAAATGCAATAAATGAAATTTACAGGTACATTATCTCATTCCTTGTCAGCTTTGTGCCGAGATCGACACCAATAATAATACACTTATCGACTGGTACCAGTTGGTACCAAACTTTTAGCATAACAAAGATTAATCTGTCAACCCATGCATTCATTAGTCACCATAATAACTAAATAAATTAGGCAGATCTACCAAAGGTCTAAAGGTGTATCACAAATTGCAAAACATTTTTGTACCAGTGTGCTTTAAAAGCACTTCAAGAAATAATATAGCATTTTTTATGGTGTTAATAATTTATATATTATATAAAAAGGCAAAAGAGATATGACAAGCATAAATTTGTCAAATAATTCAAGGCAATAACTTTGCCAAAATTCCTCAATAAATTTTTTTCCTATTCCGATTTTAGAAACTGTTAATTACATAAAAAGGGATCAAATGTGGTGACTCATACTCATTATTTAACTTTGTGTTATATTTAAAAACACAAATTCCAAAAGAAAAAAAGATCGTACACCATATTGATCAATGGTTTATAATGATGCTAACAAAATTGTTTGGACCCCTTTGTGTGAAAAATGCTGACCTTGCTAAGGGTGCTTTATAAGTAGTAGAGATAGAGATTTATAGTATTTATAGCTAAATAAAAAAACGAAATAAAAACTAAGAAAGAATAAATCTGATTCTATCTATATCTATATTTAAAATAATATAATACTTACTAACGTATAAAAGAAAAGAATTGGAATAGAAATAGTAGAAATAGCAAAATAGTGTACCAGTTGCTGTTACTTGCTGGCTCTTGTGCGAAAATTGAAAGTTGATTGTGTATAAAAAAGAATTGGGATCGAAATTGAGTGGTTCTGGTTCTGCTCAATGAATAAAATGTGAGGATGTATATAAAATGGCAAGGTATAATTGGAATATATATATTGTTATTTTAATGACTGATGAATATTAATGGCGATAACTTGCCATTCATTTTGTCTGCTATTTCGTGCATATCATTCAGTGCTGAATATTTCCTCACATGCACTTTCATCTATTAATGGAACTTCTTGGTGGGTAAATTGAATACCAAAGAGAAAAAAAGAAATAAATATATCAAGGTATTAATGAAATAAATAGTGATTTGATTATGATATAAAAATGGAAACAAATTATGGAACAATCTCCACTGTTATCTTTGGTAATTGCCCAGAAAGATTTATGCACAAAATCGAATGTTTCACAATCTCCACTGTTATATTTGGTAATTGCTAAGATCACACATGTGTATACCAATTTATGAAGATTTTTCCATAGTAATTATGCTATTCTTTCAACTTAATGAAACAGGTACATGTGGTCCTCAAATAAACTTTATCCCTATTGCTATGCACATGCATATGTTCTTCTGTTGCAAGTAGCTACCACAAGGGTATCATACACATACATCAATTCTAATAACCATTTTACATATACTATTCCGACTTAATGTTAGAAGGCAACATTTGACATCTAAACAGATGCCATACATGGTAATTTGAACTTTTTTTACAAGTCATGCATGCCTATTGGGTTCTAATGCAGGTAAATGATGATAAATGAAATACCAGAAAAGAACAGCTCAATTATAAGAACCACACCAACAGTTGCACCGAGGTATTTCAACAGGAAATCCTGGATCATGCCGAACCACCAGTTCTCGTGGAGCACAATGCTCATGTGTTGAATTAGGGACCTGAAACGTTGCTTGATGTGCGACGCCTCACGGTTTTCGCCTCCATAAAAGGCAACACTCTCTGCATGAGTGCGTAGCCGTGAGTGGAGTTGACGATACTCACCTTCAAGTTGTTGCTCCTTCGACATTAGCTTGCCGAATGCAGGAGAGAAGTTCCTTATTGCAGCCCCTGCTCTCAGTACATATGCCTGAGAAAGGGACGGAGAGAGAGAGAGAGAGAGAGAGAGAGAGAGAAGGAGAAGAAATAAATTGTCAAATGTATACACAAATGTTTGATTCTTGGCACCAGGAAATAGGAATTAGACTATTCGGTCCATATAACTTTTGTGTTTACACCACCAACAATTTTTTTCTGATCAAGCTTGCAGCTTGTTTACCTTCTCTCTTTTTTATTTTTTCCCCCTTTTACTTGTGTAGAGATCCCTCCATGCTTGGTTTAGTTTTACCTATCAATTAATCTTTAACTCTGTGGTATACAGTTATCTTTTATTTCTATGATGGAATCTTCTAATTTCCAAAAATTTTACTTCAATTTCCTCCAATATGCATTTGTCTTTTCAAACCAACATTGATCACTGATTGTTGCTAAAACCTACAGCTCAATTAAATTAATGTGCATGCTGCATACCAGTATCCAAAGTACATATTTTGGACTTGCATATGAACAAAGACGCCAGGTGTATATAAGTCCATCGGTGACAGCTATTAGATCATCCTGTATGACTTCACTGAGCTCAGTGCAGAATTTCGGGATGTCACTTGCAATCCTCTGTTCAGGATTGTTTATTCGATTGTCAACGTGTGACATTTTGTAATACATCATGTTCTGCCAAAAAGAGTAAAGAAACAAAAACATCATGTGATATTTTGTAAATAATATACCATGTTCTGCCAAAGAGGGTAAAGAAACAAAACCTTGTATTTTCTCTCGCTATATCTGAAATGATCTTATTTGAATTATTGTGTTAAGGAGCTTAATCTTAATATGTTTTAGGTCAAATCTCCTCTTCAGATAAATTGGTCCCAGGTGAATAAAAATGTTAACAAGATGCAGCAACAGTCTTGATCAACCGTAATTTGAGCTATGCAATTTTTTGCAAGACACAGGATATAGTAGTAACATCATTCGTTCAACATTAGAAATGGAAACCATTAAACAATAGATATCTACCTCAAAATAATCAGTATGCACAAGATCAGTCAAGATTTTCTTGAACCGAAGACCAAGATAACTTGTAAGATACTTGGAGCCCGAGAAAAGAGTTGACTGAAGAAAGCAAATTAGAAGATTTTCTAAAATGAGTCGCATGAAGACAGGGACTCGCCTGAGAAAAGCAGCCCGAAATAATAATCCCTTGACTCGCGCCATTCTGTGGCTCAGAGCAGTGCGCAAAGCCTGAAAATTTGGTGTTATTACTTTGCAAGAGAAAAAATGGAAAGTCATGACTTCTTACAAGACAAAATGGTATCCACAAGTTAATCTGATATATGGGTCAAAACAAAAAAAAGGCCATTAAAGATTCAAATCTGAAGCCAGTCAGGTTAGGTGCTTGTACAAAATTATGAACATTCTACATTTACAGGTATGTACTGATCAGTACGATATGGGCTTCTTAAATGGGAAAAGTAACCTGACAGCTTTCTCAGCTTTGCTTTTACTACATTTTCCCTCTTTTGGCTTCTTGGTAACTAATTGCATGGTTAGGGCTTAATTCAACCCTCTTAGGCTCATATTGGTCCTGATTTAGGTACAATTTAAAAATAAGAAATTAAATCAAATAGGGCTTAATTAGGTTTATTTTAAGAACTAAGCCAATGGAAGCAAATTGGTGTCAAATTGAGGCTCAGATGCATAAACAGCACAATAGAAGTAGTGAAGTAAAATAGGTTTAAATGTGAGATTTATTTTTTCTGACCGTTATTTTGGGACCCTAGACTGTTGAAAGTTGAAATTGGAACTTTTTGGCACTAAGGTTAGTTAAAAATAACAGGTGCAAACAGAAGTTTCCAAAACTATAAATAAACGAAGAAAAAAGACTTACCGCAGCAACAGCAAGGGAAAAGAGATTAAGCATCCCTTTTTGGCCAATCCTTTTTGGCCAATCCTTTTTAACAAGATAGCAGCCAATATATGCAGAGATTTCAAGCCCTTTTTTTCCTCCTTTTGCTAGTTAATTTACCATCCTTGCCATCCTGAATTGATTCATTAGCAGGTACCAAAGCATGATTGGAGGGATCTCGCCACTGGGCTTTGGTACGGTACCGCGACTGCATATATGCTACAGTACTTCCCGCAAGAACAGCACCGGATACAAGCGCGAGCGTTCGTCTATATATATATTACATATTTAATTTGAATCAAATCTATACAACTTTATAACGAAATAGCAAACATAAATGAGTAGTGATTCACTGTAAACCGTGAATAAACCCCAGAAAAAAAAATGATACAATATATCAATTATTCCTATACATAAAAAATTTTACAAAATACAAAGCTTCCCTTATTTTCCATTACGGAGATATTTCTCTTGTTTCATCAGGGTGAGAAGTATGTTCCTCTTTTTTCTGGGGTTAACAGGAAAATTAATATTATGCTTTTATTGTGAACAATTTCAGGTTTATTTAGTTAAAAAGAGAATGTTTTTTGGATTAATCCCGGCCAAGCTAATTTCTTCATCTTTTTCAAGTGTTATTCAACATTCTAATGCAGGTAAATGATAATAAATGAAATATTACAATAAATGAATTGTTACAATAAATGAAATATTACAAATAAAATATCAACATAACCCAAGAAAACAAAAAAACAAGACAATCAAGAAATGTGTAAACATAGAACCAATACCCATACCTTGCATGCTTTTTCAAGAAGGTTGTCCAAGTCACACAGGAAAATTTTGCAAAGAAATGTATAGTATAATGCTATAAACAAAATGAGATTTCTCGAACAAGTCACACAGGAAAATTTTGCAAAGAAATGTATAGTATAATGCTATAAACAAAATAATACCCGAAAATTGAACAAGAGATCACATACAAACATCTAAAGATCTGACCAGAAAAGCAAGGAAAGAAGAGTACAACACAGTCCGGTACCGACCAAGCCATGAATCAACAAGAAATGCACCGACTAATGCCAACGATGAGGCGGCACCAGATATGATGATTAGAAGTAAGAAAAAGTAGCAATCTTAATCGTTCTCAATGTCCCTGTCAGGTAGCTTATCAAATTCGATGTTATGCCATAATATGCAAACCTCTCTGCCATCTCCACACCTTCACATGCAAAAACCAAACTTAGCACCAGATATGATGATTAGAAGTCAGAAAAAGTAGCAATCTTTACCTTTACCAAGGATGAAGAGAACGGAGGTCCAGCCGCCAGTGGAGGAGGTAGAAGCAGGGTTGCTACTGTAATACACTGACTTCATGGAGTAGAAATTCGTCGTCAGATGTCAGGCGGCAGTGGGATACGTCGGCGATTGGGTAGATCTACAGGCGAAGAGGGCAGCAGCTCCTCTTCAATCATTCTCTTGGGGCCTCTGCGCCGTCGTTTGGAGGAACAATCTAGCCTAGAAGGGCTGGCGAATGAAGAGGAGGAGACGAGCGTCGGGAGGAGAAGAGTCTCAGGCTTGGGGATGGGGCGGAATCGGCAGAGGCGGCGGAGATGCGAGAGTTAGTAGGGTTTGATCGAGAGTACGTGAGTGAGCCGCAGGAGGAAATAGAAGGAAAGAAATTGGAAATGAATTAGGGGCTAGGATTTCAGCGATGATCTAAGGAGGCGACAACAAAAAATTTAGGGGTCAGCGAGAAAGGAAATAAGGAAACAAGAGCAAAGCAGTAGCAAAATGCGAAAAAAAACTTACGGAGCTGGGATTCGAACTCGAGATGCGAAGCTACGGAAATTTGTTAACTACCAATCCACCGCCTTGACTTATTTGTGTGAAAGGTCGACTCCTTTGTAGAAATAGCAATCTGAACCGTACATCATATTGATCAATGGTTTATAATGTGCTAACAAAATTGTTTGGACCCCTTTGTGTGAAAAACCCTGACCTTGCTAAGGGTGCTTTATAAGTAGTAGAGATTTTCAGGATCATAAAAAATAATTTGGCCTTTAATGGAATAAAAGATGTCACACTCAAATCAAGCCGTAATCTAGGGAGGACAACCCCGTCACGTATGCACACTCTACTGTGCACACGTAAGGCTATAGAACAGTGTCACAGAAACATATAATCACAAATAGATAATCAAATAACAAGACATTGTTTGTTCATACAACAAAAAGGGCTGGTAAAATATACACATATCAAGAATTTTTGGTAACTTGAATTTATTCATTTGCATGAAGTTTTACTAGATTTCACAATTTGATTTTTAATTTGAAACTAGATTTCATTATGATTTCTGAGAATTTCTCTGTTAATTTCAGATCAGTTATTAATTTTAATTATTTCAGAAATTATTTATCAATTTATAAATTAAATTATATTTTCTAATTTTACGGGTTTTTACAAAAGATGACATCTAATTAATTAAATTACGTAAAATTTAAAACATATCTTATCTATAATAATATGTCTATTAAGTATTTAAAAAAATGTTGTATAAAATGTCACGTTAACCGTTATCAATGAATTCTCACCCTTTTGTTATCATTATTCAGTTGATGTGCTAATTCAAGATTGTGACTCAAAAATAAGTAAATACTTCGACACGTATACAGTGATGATCAGAAAAAAAAGAAAAAAAAACAAATAATTGCTCCTCGATGGACGGAATTAGTTAAAATGAATGCACAAACATAACGTGTCATACTAGATCATCAGACCATATAATTTATATAAAAATTGAAAATCAAATATAGATATTATTCAGTTGATTAGTTCCATTGCTAAACTAGATAAGTAGAGAACATACTTTTGGGGAGATAAGTTCTCAAGTACAATTTATCATCTGTTTAACACATGACTCGGTATGTATAACTTGGAAATGTATAACTTAATGAAGAACAGAAAAAAAGATCAAATATTAATTGCTCATCAATGGAGAGAATTCATTTCAATTATACACAATCGTATATAAGATATGTTAATAGATAATTAAATCATTTAATTTACAAAGGTATGGTTGGCTCCATAGCAAGATGTAGATATTTCCTAATAATTCCGCGACAGACTATGGTCAGTTCTATTGCAAAATTGATTTGTTTGGATCATGAATTAAGTTAACAAGATTAACATGCTAAATCGGATTTTTGTTAATCAATCACCTAACTCAATTTTAATTGAAAAAGCAGAACAACATGATTAGTGACTATGAATCCAAATATAACCTACTTTTTGAGTAAAGAATGGTTCTCAAGTACGTTTAATATATTTGTACTCCTTATTTTATTCTTTTTGTTGTTAGTGATGTCCTTTGCAAATTACAATATATGAAACTAATTCGTGCCTTATGAAGCTCTTGTACCTTCCATCATGTGCTTCATCAGGTATAATTAAAACCAGTTGGGAGAAGGAATAATAAACAGTGCACAGCTCAATTTTCCTGTAGTCTGAACTTGTACCAGATATCTTAGTTGCACAAGTGCGACTTGCTAGTTAACGTCAAACAATTGCTGGCCATTTACATATTTTTTCCCCACAGACGACAAAAAACATCTTTAGGTGCATCAATATTGATTATTGAATCATAGCATGTTTTAATTAGCATAGACATAATAATTCAAGCATGCATTCAATTTTTATGGTACTTTATTTGGTTGTTTTTTTTTTAGATACACTGGTCAGCACCTTGACAACTTTACTTTTTATTTGATTGTTACAAAAACAAAAATAAACTTATTGAAATTGAAAAAGAAACTGTTAGATGCTCTCTTTATTATTTAAGACATGTTTTAAATTTAAACTAGTTTGAACGTCGTTCAACCTTTTATATCAAACAGTTTTAATTGGTATATTTAAATGGATGTCCATACAAATTTTAAATCAACTATTTATTTGAGACCTGTTCGATCTAAATTGTTTAAAAAATAAACGTCCTTTTTTTATATTTTGAAGTAATATTTTTCAAATAAACCCATAACTGCTTCGTACTATAGATGTTTTATTGTCAGGAAGCACCTGCAAAATGCATTTTTGGACATTTTGATAACTGTCATGGTTTGGAGAAAATTTGTAAGATCACGTGTGTTATATTGAATACATATATCAGTGATTTAAATAGCGCCGCTATGAACCGCAATAGTCCCGTTATAGTGGTACGACTTGGTAGACCGCTACGGTGCTAAACTAAAAGTGCCGCTATAGCGGCGTTCATTGGTATATAGTAATATTACTTAAAATTATATTTATTTTTGTCATTTTATATCTTATGGTGGCTATAATGGTAAAAATTGTCAAAATATTATAGATGCACTATAATGGTATTTAGAGAAATATAGTGATACAAGTTATTACTTGCTAGTATAGAATCAATGTTACAAACATATCTTTGACATATAAACTCTGACTGACTTGATATAATATTAAGTACAATGAGATTTGTCTATTGCAATAATAGTTTTTAAAGTGTATGTGTTAAATTTAACTATCATAACATGCATATAATGTAATATGATATTTAATTTTTAATTAAAAATATATATATGACGTAATAAATTAGTATATTTGTACATGCTCTTTGTCCGTTACCAACCCACTATCCGCTATTTAAACCTTGACATATATATTTAATTTTCGCTCAAATCTTTACCCTTTTCACCCCTTATTTTAAGCATCGAATAGGTATGGACAGACTAATTTAATTAGAATAAAATACAAAAATTCTAACTATGTAAATTTTAGAAAAAATCAGTCATATATCCTTCAAATCTTAGCCAATTAATATCCCCCCTCTAATCTTCGAAATTAGAAATCCCCCCCTCCAATCATCATGATTTTAGATATTGAGAAAGTTTAATATGCATCATAGTGTATAGGGCATTCTGTGCACCACGGATTTTTTCGAAAATATTTTTGTAAATTGACAAATTTAATTTAACCAATCTAATCTACATATTGAAATCTCATAGCAAACCAAACTTTACAATTTTTGAGATGTTATTACTATTTTTTTCGAATTTTTTAAAACATGCCATTTTTGGAATGTTGTACTATTTACAATATTCCAAAAATGACATATTTTAAAAAATTCGAAAAAAATAGTAATAAAATCTAAAAAATTGTAAATTTTGGTTTGCTATGAGATTTCAATATGTACATTAGATTGGTTAAATTAGATTAGTCAATTTATAAAAATATCCCCGAAAAAGTTCGCGGTGCACGGAATGCCTGATGCACTATAGTGCATATTAAACTTTCTCTTTAGATATTTACCCTTTTGATTATTTTTTATGGTTTTTTAATTCTGAGAATTCGAATTTAAAAGTATTGGACAAAAATGCCCTCATCCCCAAACGATTCATCTCCTTGGGGCCGTTTGGATCGCTTAGGAAGAAGAGGAATAACCTCTTCCTAGGCGTAAATTTATTCCTAACCATTCAAACTCTTTACAAAGTTACATACTTTCCAATATTTTCCGTCTAAGAATAGACTATTCTTCTCATTCCTAAGCGATCCAAACTGCCCCTTGTTAATTTTTGGCCTGTAAAGTTGGAAAGAAAAAAAAGAATATCAGCCATTTCCCGATTCCTATTTCTCGAAAGTTTCGAACAAATTGCATAGATATATCTCATATGTCAGTATATTATAAAACTTAATCAAGTACCACTGTATGTTCATCATGGTTAATTATAAACTTGATCTCTAGAGCCAGCCTTAAAAAAAACGTGGTCAGTTAATTCATGTGTGGATTGTACACAATCTTAGATCATATATTTGAGTGTTATTAAGATCTAGATATTTGTCCAAAACAAATTATCAACGTGCTAATGACACAAAGGTAAATGTACGATGCAAAGGTCTTTGAAAATTAAAGCTCGAATAAAATAAAAGATTTTTTAAGAATCCTTGAATTCAAAGATTTTTAGAAGGAGGCATTAATGGGAAAGAAGGAAAATGTCTAAACAGGGTTGGGGACTTGGGGAATGGGTGACATTGTTTTTTCTTCTTTCCAATTTTACAGACAAAAAATTAACAAGAAGATGAAACGTCTGGGATGGAGGATATTTTTGTCCAACATTTCAAAATTTGAATTTTCAGAATTAAAAAATCATTAAAAATAATCAGAAGGGTAAATATCTAAAGTAATGATAATTAGAGTGTGATATTTCCAATTTTAGAAATTAGAGGAGGATATTTCCAATTTTAGAAATTAGAGGAGGATATTTCCAATTGATTAATTTTACCTAAATTTTACTTTTGTATCAGCTTAATTTGAATAGTCAAGCGATAAATCCCATCTGAGTAAAACGTCCAACTTGGACATGTAATTTTACTATTTTAGTATAATACGATGTTCATCTAAAAATTGTAATGTGCGAAATTTGTTTATTTATGTAGTCAAATAGTTCTAATAAACTTTACCGAATGAGATAATTATTTGTGAAATATTTGTAGAAATTCTGGAATGTGTAGTCCTTTTTGGTTCAATTGCTTTTCAAGCATTAAAATAAGTCAATTTGTGTAAGATTTAAAATCGACGTTTAATTATGCCTCACTGGAGGTAATAAAACATTAGGGCTTTAGCTTTAAACGTTAAAATGAATATTATTGTGTTGCGATTTAATGCATCGGGTGTCCTTTCTTTGGTGCTTTCTTTCGGGGAGAAAGAAATTACACGTTGCTTTCATTTTGATGTAATTCTATGGCACCACATTAAACTTTTTTTTTTTTTTTTTTTTTGAATGCTTCAAGCGGCTGAAATACTAAAATTTTGTAACTATTTCTTTAATAGTATGCCGGTCTTCCCCAGAAAAAAAAGGTGACATTCTTCTTTCTTTTACCTCGTCACCCGTATTTTTTATGTTTATTTTGTTTAATAGTTTACAGTTTAATAACATAAAAATTGAAACTAAATTTAAAGGATGTTCGTATTTTTTTGCCGCATAAGACTCTAAATTACTTTCATTCATATCGATGGCCTTTCTATTTTTTTTTTGTTTCTTCTAGGATTTTTAATTTAATAAGTGCAAAAATCCGTATACATGCTTGTAACTACATCGCGACTGCATTTTTCATAACATTTTGCGAACTGTAGAAGTTAATTTTTTTTTCTAACTTCTTATATTAAATATTAAATATTCATGAATATCCCACGGAGTTTAAAATTTTCATCTTGTGTTGGACATAAAATTAAATTAACTGTTGTCCTTTTTTGTTAGATTAAAGGAGTTTGAATTATCAATTATATTCTTACCTTAGCTGCTTAGGAATATACATGTCGCACTTTTTTTTTTCATCTTATTGTAATTGTACTTTGTTAGTAAGGACTCAAAATAGTTGACTGCATAACTACGGAAAATTGACTAGAAAAAACGTTACAATTGTAGAAAGTAAAAATAAAAAAACGGAAAGCAAAGACTTATTTGGATACGCCCTTTTAGAAAAAAAAAAACAAAATTTGTTACTAGGTGCAGATGTCAAATAATGTATGTTGCGTAATAAGGGAATTTTCAGGGGGTATTTCTGTATATATACCATCTTTCAATTAATCAATGGTCTGTCGGCAGCTCAGTAATGCTGTAATAGTGTCAGTCGGCCTTTTATATTTACTTGTATTTATTTTATTTTTCAATCAATATCACAGTCGGCTTTTTTTATTATAAAGAAAATAAATGTAGAATAAGAAAATAATAAATACAAAAATTAATGGCACCCACGTACCGCTTTAAACTAGGAAAATACCGGGAAATCCGCCTTTTCCCCAAATACATCAAAAAAAGAAAAAGAGAGAAAATTAAGAGAGAGAATAAAGAGAGTCTCTCACTACACCCAACTTCCTACTATAGTACTAGGTGATAGAAGAAGCACACACTGTGTGCTGGTGGGATGGGTGAGAATGGAGACAAGTACCATGGGTTGTTGGTGGATTCAGAAATGGAGGCATCCAAGAGGAAGATTCAACAAGGGAAGAGGTCAAATTTTGTAGAAGATGAAGAATTCGCGATGTTGTCTAATTCCTTTGGTCTGGATCCTATTAAGATCGAGCTCAATCGCCTTACCAATCAAATAAAGGGTATTTTCCTTTTTGGGTTTTTATTATCTTAGAAATTTCATGATGTTTCCATTACAATTGTTCATAAAAAGGCGAAATTCAGATGATTTTGATTATTTTGGATTCAATGTAATGGGAAAGATTATTTAAAATGAATGTTTTTGGTAAAACTGTAAACGAGAATCTAAGTTTATTTTTTTGTCAGTGGTGATGCCATCTCTTGATTGAATTGAATTTTGCTTCTGTGATGATCTGAATTATGAATAATCATAATGCCATCAGCTGTTTCCAACAAAAAGGAGAAAAATATATAGATGTGAGAAACAACTCTAATTATTGGAAGTTTGGTACTATTTTACTTTGAATTTAACCCAGAGAAGGATCGGGAACTCGAAGAAGCCCAAAATGAGATTAAGAGCTTGCGTCTGACGGAGCGAGCCAAAGATAAGGCTCTTTCAGAGGTATTTTTTAATCCCCTTTTGCTGATCTTCCTCATATAGCATACCAGAAATAGCAATTGGCATGCAATTTAATATTTTGAGCGGTATTAGGTTACAGAGGAACTCAGCAAGTTACGTGGAAAATTGGAGGCATCAGAAGCTACTATTGAAAACAAGGTTCACATAGTTGCATTTCATTGTATTGTATCTTTTCTTAACATTACCTGCATTATACCCACTAAATTAACCAGTTGCTTCAAAATTAAAACTCTGAAGATGAGTTTTTTGATTAATGTTATAATTTAGAACCTAGAAATAAGGAGAATAAGTGAAGAGAAGAAAGAAACAGTTGCATCGCAGCTTGCGGCAGAGGCAACTTTGAGGCGGGTGCATGCTGCTCAAAAGGACGATGACATCCCTCCCCTTGAAGAAATTCTTTTACCTCTTGAAGCTGAGATCAAGTTTCTCAGACAAGAGGTACATTGTTTTCTATCCAGGAATTATAAATGCCATCGGCAAATATACCATCCCAGCCATCGCTAAATACAAAGTGAACATATACAGCATATAAGATGATCATATAGACGATCTAAGTGAACACTTACAAATAAATAAGTGTTGTCATCCTTGTTCAGAAGTTTACATGCATATTCAACTTATTTTCATTGAACTTATTTGTCTATATGTGTTCACTTAGATCATCTATATGTTCACTTTGTTTGCTGTACATGTTCACTTTGTTTGCAGTAATCAATTTCCTTTTCTATCTGTGTAAGCTGCAGATCGTGATCACTTTGGATCGTCATTGTTTATTTTCCTGTTATATTCCCCCCTTGCAGGTTGTGAAGTTGCAAGAGGATAATAGAGCATTAGAGAGGCTAACAAAATCGAAAGAAGATGCTTTATTGGAAGCAGAAAGGGAGGTGCAAGTTGCAAAAACCAAGGCGGCAATTGTTGATGAATTGCAAAACAAGCATCAGCAGCTGATAAAGCAGAATGACATTTGCCAGGAAGAATACAGAATTTTAGATAAAATGCACAGAAAAAAGGTGGCTGAGGTAGAGAAATTGAGCAAGACTAATCATGACCTAGAGGAGTCTCTTCTCTCTGGTGCTGCAACAGCTAATGTTGTTCGTGACTACCAACGCCAGCTCTCCCAAATTAAGGTCTCTAACGTTTTTTTTTATTATTATTATTATTATATTTTTTTTTCTGAAGAATAAGACTAATCCCTGCAATATAAATGCCGAAATCTCTTTAGACAACAATAACTTATCTCAAAATAAAATATTTACAAGTTTGAAAACCAATTTTTGAGAATTTTTGTGGATGGAAAAATTTGAGTCATCCTAATCTCTTTTCTCTGATACAACCTCTGGAAGAAACAAGTAGATGGTTATTTCAGTCTGTCCTAATGCCTGTGAACGGATAACATATATTATCCCTATTATGGTCTACTCTTTTGAATGTTAGAGTTTCATACTACTTGTCTTTTCTCTTACAGAGATAGAGAAATATTATTTGTCCCCATATTTTGGGATGCAGCGAAATCCTCCATCCTAATTATTTTTTTGGCTGCTGGTAATGTCAGAGATAAAAAGATGACACTGACAAAAATATGTCCATCCTACATAGTTCTCAAACTTGGCTTTGGATTTCATAAAGTTTTACTTTTAAAGCCAATTATTTTTGATTTGAAATCTCTCTTAATGCCCATCTCGCGTCCTTTTGTTTTCTTTTACTTTTTTTATCTATTGGTCTTGCCTTTCTGAGAATTTATCTAACCTAATGTGTAAAGGGTTGGTTGCGGTTGCTAAATTACACCACTTTTTTATGCAACTCGGTCTTAAAATATGTGTCCTGATGGTTTTATTGTAGGATGAGAACAGGAAACTTGAGAGAACACTCTCACGAGTGAAGGCCACAGAAAATCGAGCTGCTGTGGTTATTGCGAATGAGTGGAAGGAGCAGAGTGATAAGGTCATCTCTGTCAAACAATGGCTCGAAGAACGCCGCGTTCTCGAGGTAATTTTTCTACTGAACCTTTTCATAACAAATTTCTTTTGCAAACTCCTCTCTCTCCCCTCCAAGAGTACTGGAATGTTTTACTAATTTATAATAGCTTTACTCTTAGGGAGAAATTCAACAACTTCGTGACAAGCTCTCTGTGACAGAACGTGCTGCAAAGGCTGAGGGTCAACTCAAAGTATAATGTTCATCTTTTCTATCCTTTGTACCAGTCACTAATACACCCATAATGGTTCAATAGAAGCAAGTTGTTTGTGTTCAACTTGGTTTGATTTGTTATGAGTATTTGTGAATTTTTGGACTCTGTCTAGACTAAAATAGGTTGTGAAACTTTGGTTGAATATGTAGGAAAAATTGCAACTAAGATTAAAGGTGGTAGAAGATGGTCTGAAATCATCGCTGCAAATAGGGGTGCCACAACAGGAGATACGAACTAAATCTAATGGGTTATCCAGAAGCCGATCAATAAATGGATCTGATTCTCTGTTAAGCCCTCGTCTAAACAAGAATCAAAACCAAAGACCATCTCTCCCTAGCCCAAGAGCACCGAGTGTAATCTTGAGAAAAGCAAAGTGTGCCTCTAAGTCTTTTGATGGTGCTATCTCATTAGTTGAAAATTCCCCAAATTCTAAGGCAAATTCAGATTGCGATAGCACAAATGATTCTATTGGAGAAGAGATTGATTCAAAAGAGGAGATACCGGTGACAGAAAAAGTTTCAGACAATGAGGTTGTTTCTGTGGTTTTTTATGACTTTCTACAAAAGGAGGTGATATCTATGAGAAAAGCATTCCTTGAGAAGGAACAGTGCTTGAGGGATAAAGATGCTTCTATTGAGGTAACTATTTCAAAATGAGATTTTAATTTTGTTATAAAATTTGAAGTTTGGTTTATGAACAAATTGCCTGTTTGTCTTAGATGCTATCAAAGAAAATTGATACATTGACAAAAGCAATGGAGGTAGAAACTAAAAAACTGCGCAGAGAGAAAGGCATGCTGGAGAAGGAGGTAATTGCACTGAGAATGGAGAGAGAACAAGACATTAAACCAAGGCGCATCAGGGGCCAATAGTCAATGCTGCATGCATTTATGCATGCATTCCAACCTTATCCATCTTATATCTATTAAATGACATGCCTAGTACAGTTATGAAATATAGCACTGTATGTAAATTGGGTGTTGTGAATTATAAATATAGTATGTTCTTTCGAGAAACAGAGCTTTGGTCAATGTAATAAGAAAACAAAGGCTTAGCTCTCCGTATTGTATAGATATGTCACTCTTAACTGTTTTTTGATTGCTCCAGGAATAACTTCATTGTATCTACACAGTATTTATCTTTTGCATTTTTGTAAGATCAATTTGTAATCTCTTACAATTTAGTAATTTACCAAACGTATAGAAAGAAACAAAAGAGGAGGAAAGGAGCCTTTTTCACTCACAAAAAATAGAGAACTTGCTATGAGATCTAAAATATGTAGTAATATTAGCCCATGAAAAGTTCTCTTTAATCAGGCCCAATGTAACTTTTTTCTTTTGTTACTTGGTCTTTACTCTCCAGTTCCATTCACTTTTTCTCTCTCTTGAGAGTTTTATTTAGTTGCACAAAAAATAAGAAATAGAGAATATAAAATAAAATATAAGATAATAAAATAATATATAACTCAAAGAGTAAATAATTTTATATCATATTTCTTATTCTAACAAAACATGGTACAAAAAATATAATATAGATAGATTATTTCTTGAGTTATACTTGATTTCGCTATATCTTATATCTTGTACCTTGTGAAATAATAACTTGGTCCCTACTCCCTACTCTCTGCTCTCCAGTCTCTAGTGGTGCCTGAATTCAACACGGAACAAGAGAAACTTGGTCCCTACTCAGAACGGACTCAGAAGTCAGAACAGAAGCCCATTGTTTTATCTTTTGGGAAATTCTGGCATGCGGGCTTCTATTATTGACCGTTCATTTAGTATTAATCTAACGACTCATGTGCTACGAAACATCTCCGTTTGCGAAAATGACGTCCGAATAGTTTAACATAATATTTTAGAAAAAGGGCAAAGTAGTCAATTTACAACAATCCAAATAGTCAAAGCACCAAGGCGGAGGCGGCTACCATCTCCACTCCACTCCACTCCAGGCCTCGCTCTCTCCGGTACCTAGCGTTCGCACCTAAATTCTACTCTCTACTTTCCCCTTCCCTCTCTCCTGTCAAAACCGCACTTTTCATGAAGTTCCCATCCCCTCTGCACTTTGTTCTTCGCCTCTCAACCTGACAACACCACACTTTTCATAATTCATGAAGTTATTGGTACCGATTTAGACCCTCATCTAGATTTTAATAAAATGAAGAGAGTACAGAAATCCTTATCCTATGATCGAAAAAGTACAGAAAAATTTTAAAATGAATAATGATGAAAAGTTGTCGAGGGAGAAGCAAGCGGCCCCAATTTTACATATTGATCGACAAGAGAGAAATTCAGGTAATTTTGCATTATAGGTCCTGGGAATTGCTTCTAATTTCTCATCTTAATTTTTTGTATGTCCATTAATGAAGTTGTGATCTAGTTCAAAGTAGTTCTTAGTTTCAGGGTTTTACTAAAGTTGCTTCTATAAATCTTGGCAAATCGCAAAAGTAAATAAAAGTTGCCATGCTATGAATAATGATGAAAATGTGTCAAGGAAGAAGCAAGCAGGCCGAATTCTAGAAGTTGATCAACAAGAGCGAGAAATTAAGGTAATTTGCAATATAGCTTCTGGTAGTTCCTTCCAATTTCTCAACTCTTTTTCTGGTATGTGCAGTGATGAAGTTGTAAATCTAATCACCATACAGGAATTGAGACAAATGCTTTGCAACGTCAAATCTGGAATGGAGAACATGAGGCTGCAGTATCATGTCTCATGATCAATTTACTAACCTTGGTAAACGATATGCATACCTACAGTTTTGATGTTTGTATACTCAAGATGTCTAGAATTATGCATATTACTTCCGGCTAAGAACAAAATGCATTCCATGAAACAACAAATTTTAAGTTTATACATTAACTCTCACTTTAGTATTCCTATTCTTGGTTTATTTTTCTTAACACACATAAAATGGAAATGATGTATTTTATTATTTAAATGTAGGGAGACATTTGGGAAAACTTTCTCATACTGCTTCAGGATATCGTAAAGTCCTCAAGGAAAAAGGAAATCATGGAGTTGTCAGACCAGTCGGGGAACAAAAACATTAAAGACTTGGTTCCCTTTGTTTCAACCTAGATTTAGCATGCTAGTGTTACCACGTGATGAGACCAGTGAATATGATAGGAGCTGATGACTTTGTCATTCTTTTATAAAATTACATTGCGTTGTGAATCACAGTGCTAGAACAATGACTTGCCTTATATTACTAAATGTGGATCATTGCAGGGTTTTGCGATCATAGAAGTACTGATATCAAGAAGGAAGATTATACTCGATAATATTAGAGACAATGATGAGGCTGATGCTGGCTATAAGAAGGTTTTAACTTCTAATTTGCCTTTTGTGTTTCTTGGCTAATTGCACCCATTATTTCATTTCAAAATGGCTTGCATTTTAGGATTTTTCTCAATCTATTGTAGCGTATTGATTGATTGTTCCTAAGTTCCTTTTTCATGTCAATTTATGCTCCTACCAACACAAGACCAGTTTCATGATGAAGCTATTCCGCTATTAGAGGCTCTAGAAATGGTGATAGCAAGGGTATAATCGGGAGAGGGAAAGCTTGTATAATAACAGGTTGTTATGATCTGGTACAGGCTGTTTCAGAATTCAACATGAATGATGTCATAGAGGTCAGTTCCAGCGATACATCGGTTGAAGACGTTAACCCAGAATCATACGAAAAGAATTTATGTCATGATGTGATGAATATGGCAATGGAAGGGAATCATGAATATATAGCATAAGGGATGCTAATTACATATTGAAAGAAATAAGGTTGCCAAAAAAAAAAGGACGGGTAATGATGGAACTGAATAAATGACTGGTTAGCAAAATTTGATGATGGTGTTAGACTGCAGACCGGGTTTAATTTTTATTTTTAAAATGCTGTTAAATTGCGCTAAATAAAAAGGCAAAGGCGCTAAAAAAATAAGGGTATCCGCTACAAACAACCACTCATAGCATTATCAGCTAATAAAGGGATGACACATCAGCCAATTTGGAGACTGGTTGCTCTCCAAATTAGAATTAGGAATTCGCACCAGAAATTACGTGGCATGCATTGTATAATTGCATATGCCAAAAAAATTATTCATGTGAATAATAAATAGGCTATATGTATGTACCTAACAATACATTAGTGTCTCACACTTAGTACAAATTATTACTACAATTTTTATTTTGACTTGTCTTTATAATGATGAAGGCCTAATGGTGGTACTAAATAAAAATCAAACAAACTTATCTAAGAAAGTGTTTAATTTAATATTTCCCTTTATATTAAAAAATGTTTTTGAAGTGAATATTGTTGTCCCTAAGGGGGGCGGCTAAATCAAGGTTTAGCGGAAGCGATTTAAGGTTTTGGACCGGTTTGGTATGAACTACCCTAACACAATTCAATTGGTACCCAATACAAGCAAGCACACAAGCAATTCAAGTATAGCAAGATAATAAAGAGAGAAAGAGAGAGAGAAATTGAACACTTGGTATGATTACGGAGTTCCGACCCGCTAGGAAATGCTAGCCTTAGTCGTACGTCTCCGGGAGTTCCGCTACCACGAAAGGGCGCGCTCCGTTCAATTCCAACAAGAACGGGACTACAACTTCGAACCGAATCACCTCGTCACAAGGACACTCGAGGCGGATCGGCCTAACTCGAATGGCACAACGGCCTCAAAGGAGAAGAGCTCTCAACCTATTCCAACCTACACCTAGCGACAATGTCGGGGCGGTGGTGTTTGAGGCTACTAAATCTCTCAAGATGGTCTAGCTATGAAAAGCTCAAGTGGGAGAGTATCCCTGTGCTCAAAGGCTCAATTCTGGTCTAATTTTGCAAAGTGAAGCTCATTTTAGAGAGAGAACAAGGGGTGGATATATATAGGGCTCGAAATGAGCAGTTCCCCAGCAAAAACAGGCCACAGCGTTGTACAACGCTGAATAGCGTTATACAACGCTGGAATATGACCGTTGTAAATTCTAACGGCTCTTTAATATAGCCGTTGGTCTGTCAGAGCGTTGTGCAACGCTATATGCCGTCGCACAACGCAGGAGTGTAAAACCAAAGGAAAGCTCCGACAATTCCGTTGGAAATTGTCAGAGCGTTGCTTGCCACTGAATGGCGTTACACAACGCTAAAGGGAGACAAAAGGAACAACTCTGACAGATTCAACAGAGCGTTGTACAACTCTATATGCCGTCACACAACGCTAACGTTACCCAACGCTGAAAGACGTTGGCTAACGTCTCCAGAGACTTTGCACAGCTAACTTGGAATTTATGTGGCGTTGTGCAACGCTATATGGCGTTGCACGATGGTACTCAGGAAAATTTCCAAGTTTTTTAACTGCAGCGTTGTACAACTCTATTCAACGTTGTACAACGTTGTGACTCAGCGTTGCATAACTCTGTATAGCGTTGTGCAACGTTGATTCACAAAAGTATGAATTTAACTGTTCTGGCGTTGTGTAACTCTATATAGCGTTGTACGACGCTAGGTCACAGAAAACAGGATTTTGCTGGTTTATTGAGCTTTTCGCTATCTAGACCATTTTAAGGATAAACAAGGACTAAAGTATACCTTCTATCCTAGTCTAAACTAGCCTACAAGCTCTCTAATGACTTGATCTTGATCTTTCTTAAAGCTTTTATCCAAGTCCTCATAAATTGTATCTTCTTCCTATAAAACTCAAAGAAGATTGTTAAATGCCAAATGATATTGTTTTGCGATCGACAAACTTAGAGACGTTTAGTACAACAATCTCCCCCTTTTGACGATTTGCAAAACAATATCATTAGTAAAGCGATTAAATTTTGGCATTTCACAAGCTTTGCTACAATTCTCCCCCTTTTTGTAAATCGACAAAAAGTGAAAATTGTACCAAGCTCCCCCTAAATTCATGGCTCCCCCTTAATTTTGGAGAAAAGGAATTGGAGAACCAATTTAGAGCACTACACAAAGTAGTGTGACCAAATTTAACCTCTCAAATAAAAATAAGATAGAAATAAAGAGGCTCCCCCTAAAAATTTGGCTTATAAGACCGGGGGTAAACTTGGTATTTAGGCCATATTGGTTACCATACCACTAGTTGTACCACTAGAGGTACAAGCTTTTGGAACCCACTTACCTTTGGACTCACCATTTGGTTTCCTAAGTTTGCATTCCAACGAGATATGACCATTTTGACAACAATAGTTGCAATATGCATTGGTTGGCTTAGGCATGGTAGAACCTTTGACAAAATGGGAATAGTAGTGGGCTCTAAGGTATTCGGCCTTCTTCTTAGGATCATAGGATGAGGCATTAAAATCCTTTTTGCGATCCTTTTGGAAATGTTGGGAAACATTCTTTTTATGCCCATTGGATTGAGCTTTGTGGTTTTGAAAAGAGTGTTGCTCTTTAAATTCATAAAACCATCCATCGGGTCCTCTAAAATAAATTTTATTGGACGCCTTTGGAACAAAAACCTTCTTTTCTTGATTTTGCAAATTCTTTTCGTTTTGCACTCTAGTATTTCTAGGTTTCCTTTGGTACATATGTGCATGACCACGAGAATTCCTAGGTTTTTGAAATTGTGTGTTTTGTGCAACTTGTTTCCCATTTTTGTATGACAAGTTCTTTTTCTTGGTTTGATAAGGCTTTTGGTAACCAAGACCGGACTTGTCATGAGGCTTTTGACCTTTGAAAAGGTTTTTCAAATCCGTTTTAGGAACTTGAGCTAAAACCGGTTTTTCAAGTTGTTTTTCAAGCTCCTTTATTTTAGCCTCATACTCACCCATCTTAGAAGTAAGCTCATCTACCTTGGTTTTTAAGGTTTCTATGGTATCGGCTTTCCTAACCAAGGCATCATGGGTAGCATCAAGAATAGAGTTCAACCTATCACAATCAACACATTTGGTTGAACAAGTTGGTTCATCATCACTCTCACTATCACTACTACTAAGAGATTCATTGAGAGGAAGATATACCTTAGGAGAGCATGTCTTTGGTGATGTTGATGGAGTGGAATGATTTGAAAGAATCGGGGATTCCATCTCTTTGGCAATGAATGCATGTTCTTCGTAGTTGTCCGAATCGGATGTACATGGATCGAGCTCCGAATCCGTGTGGACTCCTCCCATTTGGCTTCCTTCGAAACAACTCAAGATGGCTCTCCATATGTCCCTAGCTATATCAAAATCGCAAGCAAGTGTGCTACCAATTGATTCATGTACCGAGCTTAGGATGACATTGACCGCATAGTCATTGTCCTCCTTTTCCCTCAAGGCCTCGGTGGTAAGCTTGTTAGTATTTGGTTTAAATCTAGATTCATTTGCCACAATATACCAAACACCCATGCTTTTGAGGTAGCTAACCATACCATTTTTCCAAATAGAGAAATTTGTGCAAGTATGGTCCAATTTACCCGGTTTTTCTACAATTCTAGCCGCCATGATCGAAAACCAAGATTAAGAATAGCTTAATCGAGGTTCCCGCTCTGATACCACTTTGTTGTCCCTAAGGGGGGCGGCTAAATCAAGGTTTAGCGGAAGCGATTTAAGGTTTTGGACCGGTTTGGTATGAACTACCCTAACACAATTCAATTGGTACCCAATACAAGCAAGCACACAAGCAATTCAAGTATAGCAAGATAATAAAGAGAGAAAGAGAGAGAGAAATTGAACACTTGGTATGATTACGGAGTTCCGACCCGCTAGGAAATGCTAGCCTTAGTCGTACGTCTCCGGGAGTTCCGCTACCACGAAAGGGCGCGCTCCGTTCAATTCCAACAAGAACGGGACTACAACTTCGAACCGAATCACCTCGTCACAAGGACACTCGAGGCGGATCGGCCTAACTCGAATGGCACAACGGCCTCAAAGGAGAAGAGCTCTCAACCTATTCCAACCTACACCTAGCGACAATGTCGGGGCGGTGGTGTTTGAGGCTACTAAATCTCTCAAGATGGTCTAGCTATGAAAAGCTCAAGTGGGAGAGTATCCCTGTGCTCAAAGGCTCAATTCTGGTCTAATTTTGCAAAGTGAAGCTCATTTTAGAGAGAGAACAAGGGGTGGATATATATAGGGCTCGAAATGAGCAGTTCCCCAGCAAAAACAGGCCACAGCGTTGTACAACGCTGAATAGCGTTATACAACGCTGGAATATGACCGTTGTAAATTCTAACGGCTCTTTAATATAGCCGTTGGTCTGTCAGAGCGTTGTGCAACGCTATATGCCGTCGCACAACGCAGGAGTGTAAAACCAAAGGAAAGCTCCGACAATTCCGTTGGAAATTGTCAGAGCGTTGCTTGCCACTGAATGGCGTTACACAACGCTAAAGGGAGACAAAAGGAACAACTCTGACAGATTCAACAGAGCGTTGTACAACTCTATATGCCGTCACACAACGCTAACGTTACCCAACGCTGAAAGACGTTGGCTAACGTCTCCAGAGACTTTGCACAGCTAACTTGGAATTTTTGTGGCGTTGTGCAACGCTATATGGCGTTGCACGATGGTACTCAGGAAAATTTCCAAGTTTTTTAACTGCAGCGTTGTACAACTCTATTCAACGTTGTACAACGTTGTGACTCAGCGTTGCATAACTCTGTATAGCGTTGTGCAACGTTGATTCACAAAAGTATGAATTTAACTGTTCTGGCGTTGTGTAACTCTATATAGCGTTGTACGACGCTAGGTCACAGAAAACAGGATTTTGCTGGTTTATTGAGCTTTTCGCTATCTAGACCATTTTAAGGATAAACAAGGACTAAAGTATACCTTCTATCCTAGTCTAAACTAGCCTACAAGCTCTCTAATGACTTGATCTTGATCTTTCTTAAAGCTTTTATCCAAGTCCTCATAAATTGTATCTTCTTCCTATAAAACTCAAAGAAGATTGTTAAATGCCAAATGATATTGTTTTGCGATCGACAAACTTAGAGACGTTTAGTACAACAAATATTTTTTACGAACTAAAGTGGTAATACTATTTATTTTTTGTTCGACAGGGAAAAAAAATTTCTGAAAGAATAAAAGAAATAAGATTGCCAAAAAAAATGACGGCTGATCATGCAAGTGTATAAATGGAAAGGAACCATTTAGCAATTGTGCAAAATAAATCGATGGTGGCTAGGCAATTTTCATAAGTTAATCATAAAAAAAATGAAAAATTAAAATGTAAAAAATTCAATTAAATATATGAGTTTGAATTATTGCGTCATTTAAAAATAGCTATCAATTGAATTGCCAATAAATGTTACAGGAATTCTATTAATTAGTGACATAATTAGCATTTACATAATTAGTATATTATCACTTTATTTTTTAGGAAATGTGAATTTTTTAATAAGGGAAACTGTAAGTGGAGTAGCGGACATTAGTGTCTCGCACTTTTTACAAATTATTACTACATTTTATATTTTGACTTGTCTTTATTATAAAGTCCACAATGGTGGTACTAAATAAAAATTAAACAAACTTATCTAAGAAAGTGTTTAATTAAATATTTCCCTTTATATTCGAAAACGTTCATGAATTGAATATTTTTCATAAACAAATTAAAGTGGTAATACTATTTTTTTTTCGACAGGGAAAAAAAAATTTAGAATTTTTTTCTGAAAGAATGAAAGAAATAAGATTGCAAAAAAAAAAAAAAATGACGGCTGATGATGCAAGTGTATAAATGGAAGGGAACCATTTAGCAATGGTACAAAATGAAATTGATAGTGGTTCAACAATTTTCATAATTTAATCATAAAAAATAAAAAATTAAAAATAAAAAATCAATTAAACATATGAGTTTGAATTATTGCATCATTTAAAAAGTACCTATCAATCGAAAGATTTGAAATTTTTTTAAGAAACTTTCAATCCTAAAATATGAAATTGTAGTAATAATTTGTAAGATTGTAAAACATCATGTCTATGTTTTGAATTGATTATTTCAACTTCTGAATTAAAGATCTATTTGGGTTTGACAGAGCGATCAGTCAAATCACTTTTTCTATAGCATTCCTTCCTATGTTTAAATAACTCTCAAGGGCGGTTTCCATAGGTGGAGATCATGTCTGGCTCATCCAAGAATAGAGAAAGTGCTCTGCTAGAAATATTTCTCCAAATTGGGCAGGTCGGTTTGTGTCTGGCGGGGTCGACAGGATTCTTGGCGGGGTCGACAGGATCCTGGCGGGTCGACAGAAATCCTGGCGGGTCGCCAGAACAGGGGACTTGTCTGGTTTGACCCTATTCCTTTGCTCCAGTCGCTTGGACCCTGATTTGCTCCTGTTGTACTAAACGTCTCTAGGTTTGTCGATTACAAAACAATATCATTTGGCATTTAACAATCTTCTTTGAGTTTTATAGGAAGAAGATACAATTTATGAGGACTTGGATAAAAGCTTTAAGAAAGATCAAGATCAAGTCGTTAGAGAGCTTGTAGGCTAGTTTAGACTAGGATAGAAGGTATACTTTAGTCCTTGTTTATCCTTGAAATGGTCTAGATAGCGAAAAGCTCAATAAACCAGCAAAATCCTGTTTTCAGTGACCTAGCGTCGTACAACGCTAGTTAGTGGCACACAACGCTAGAACAACTAAATTCATACTTTTGTGAATCAACGTTGCACAACGCTATATAGAGTTAGGCAACGCTGATTCACAACGTTGTACAACGCTCAGTAGTGTTGTACAACGCTGCAGTTAAAAAACTTGAAAAATTTCCTGAGTACCATCGTGCAACGCCATATAGCGTTGCACAACGCCACAAAAATCCCAAGTTAGCTGTCCCATGTAAACAGTTGTTTTTACATGCAAAGTCTCTGGAGACGTTAGCCAACGTCTTTCAGCGTTGAGTAACGTTCGCGTTGTGTGACGGTATATAGAGTTGTACAACGCTCTGTTGAATCTGTCAGAGTTGTTCCTTTTGTCTCCCTTCAACGTTGTGTAACGCCATTCAGTGGCAAGCAACGCTCTGACAATTTCTAACGGAATTGTCAGAGCTTTCCTTTGGTTATACACTCCTTCGTTGTGCGACGGCAAATAGCGTTGCACAACGCTCTGACAGACCAACGGCTATATTAAAGAGCCGTTAGAATTTACAACGGTCATATTCCAGCGTTGTATAACGCTATTCAGCGTTGTACTACGCTGTGGCCTGTTTTTGCTGGGGAACTGCTCATTTCGAGCCCTATATATATCCACCCCTTGTTCTCTCTCCTTGAGAGCCTCACTTTGCAAAATTAGACTAGAATTGAGCCTTTGAGCATAGGGATACTCTCTCACTTGAGCTTTTCATAGCTAGACCGTCTTGAGAGATTTAGTAGCCTCAAACACCACCGCCCCGACATTGTCGCTAGGTGTAGGTTGGAATAGGTTGAGAGCTCTTCTCCTTTGAGGCCGTTGTGCCATTCGAGTTAGGCCGATCCGCCTCGTGTGTCCTTGTGACGAGGTGATTCGGTTCGAAGTTGTAGTCCCGTTCTTGTTGGAATTGAACGGAGCGCGCCCTTTCGTGGTAGCGGAACTCCCGGAGACGTACGACTAAGGCTAGCTTCTTCTAGCGGGTCGGAACTCCGTAATCACATCGCGTGTTCAATTTCTCTCTCTTTTCTCTCTTTATTATCTTGCATTGTGAATTGCTTGTGTGCTTGCTTGTATTGGGTACCAATTGAATTGTGTTAGGATAGTTCATACCAAACCGGTCCAAAACCTTAATCGCTTCCGCTAAACCTTAGTTAAGCCGCCTCCATTAGGGACAACAGCTCCGCTTGAACTCTGCCTTGTGCCCAATTTTGCTCCAAATCATCACTGAACTTGAAATTAGACAAGGGCAAATAGCAGTACCATATTTCTAACCTAAATTGCATTAAATCTAACTAAAACACAAACATTTAATTGAAATTAAGGCCTAAAAGGGTTGAATATTTCGATGTGAAACCCGCCTATCACAAGCTTAAATTTTGCTTAAATAATTTATTTCTCCATTGAATCTTTGAAACAATTTAAAAAATTTCAGTAGGGACAAATATTAGGTTTACGATTTTAATATTTCATTTAGGAAAAAAATATTTCCAATTTAAAAAACTGAAAATGAAATTTTACATGCATAATAATATTTGGCTTATAAATCGACATATATTTGCTAAATTTTATTAAAATATGCAGCACTAAGCCATGCCATCTATTCGTGGATATGATCCATGACACATGAAACCAAGCAGTCAGAAAATGCCATGTGTAAGTTTATCAAAAGACGGTTATCTAATACAGAAATTATCTCCAAAATATTTTGGTGGGAATATTAATCGGATGCCATCGATAAACAAATTTGGCGGTGCCCAAAGTGCAGAGTAGTTATCGACTTATCGTGTCAAATTCCAGACTTCTCTCCCATGAGAGCGCTACTCGACTCTCTCCGTCACTCAGGCTTTCCCCCTCGTGTTTCAAACTCAATATTCGTTTGTAGTCTGTACTGCTCAGCGTGATCCCAATAGCTCATGCTTGAAACCTTAGGTTGTTCGTCGACAAATTCTGGTTGTTGAAAACTTGAAATGCTATTGAAAGTTCTTTACACAGGTGATATCTCTCTTATAGACATTGATTTGCTTCTCTTTAGTGAAAATCGACATACACCCCTGACCTTGAAAAACTATTTTGAGGCTTGAAGCCTATTTGTCTCACTTATTTATCAAAATTTTGATAAAATTAATGGACTATATGATTCAGGCGCTCTGAAATTTATAATTTGGGGCTGAATCAGTGTTCAGTTTAATTCATGTCAAATCGCTAAAGAGAAGATTATTTGTCTCACTCATAATTGCTACATCTAATCAATTTAATTCATGTCAAATCACTTTCAGGCTTTCTCAGTTTATGGGTGTATTTATCCTTTGATGACAATCAACTCCAGGAAATTGGTTTGCATTGAGGGTTCGTAATTATGGTAAAAGTAGCAAAATCCATTACTAAATCAATTGATTCTTTTTTTTCATTTTCCTCTTGATGAAACTTGACAGAAATTTAATTCCCAATATTAGTTTACTAATGTTATAACTTGTCATCTTTTCATTTAATTTATTTTCCTCTAATCGGGATATTGTGTATGTGTTGTTATTAACTCACATTCTTAGTATTATGAAGGTTCAGTGATACCTTAATTTCCTCACTAAAAGTGAATCAACAAAGCATACTTTCTAAGACTGGTACCTAGTCTCATGATATCATGTTTATTTCAACATTAGCACTTTTTAATTACTGTATAGGTGGTCCCCGTGCTTTTGATCGACAGCTGAGATAGGCACAAACGGATATATACATGGGATGCCTCATGAAGATAATTTTCAAGCTTAAGCTGATGATGATGGGAATGATGGGAATGATGGGCGTACATAGAGAGTTGCAAGTACCTTCGGACATGAGGATATCTTGGCCTTGGGTATCTGATGTGTTTTGGGTTTTCTGTTTGTTTAATGTCTCGAGTTGTTTTGATATGGTGTTGCCGTGGGATGTAATGTTTTCTTTCATTTTTATTTTGAGATGTTTCTTGACTAAGTTGTTGCTGCTTAATGATATTTCTTTTAAATTGTGGGTCTGTAAGTGTTGTAAAAAACTTGCTTTTTAGTATCATCCAGGCCTCCCTTTTGGGAGTTTTGCTTCATAAAAAATATTCTTCATTTTCTTATCTGCATGTGCCTTAAGCCATTAATGCACCTTTATTGTGATATTTATCGTTTCTTAAATTTTTGTTTATGTACGTCATTTTCTTAGTGACATGGATCTTTGTTTATGATTTTCTAAAATTAATGATGAATTTGTATAAAGTATACAATTTTTAGACCGGTAAACAGTGTACTGGTAAAAACGAAAATAATGATATGGATAAATAGAATGCTGGTTTGTATTTGTATGATACAATATGCTTCTTGCTAAGGAAACATGAAATAACACCAGTGTAAGCAGTACCAACTAGGTCAATAAATGAACAAACAATGGTAACCAGTTAAATATGAAAATTCCCAAACATTTAACTACAAAATAAAACTAGGTACCAGCTAATTTCTTTGAAGCTGACAAATTGGCTATTTAGCTAACATTCACAATGCAAGAAAAAAACTATGTTCAAATGCTCATATTTTAGGCGATCCATTTAAAATAAAGAACAGAAAGGGGAAAAAACAATTAAGGTTCATTCATACATCGGGAAAAAGAGAACTTTAGTTAAACTTTTGACATTACATCCCTTTTTCTTTCAATACATATCTTCCAATATAAAAACATATACATCATATTTCTCATCAAAATATGCTAATGAAAATCAAAACTGAAACAGAACTATCGATCTTAATGAAAAAAAAAAATTCTACATAAGTATTACTTTAAAAAACAATTTACATAAGTAATACTTTTAAGTAATACTTTCAAAAAAATATACCAAAAAAAGACAAAAGAAGGAAAAAAAAAGGAGAAGAAGAAGCATGACCTTCCTGCTTCGAGCAATCTCTTTTATTCCAAATTTGCTCAAATTCTTTTGAACTGCAGCTATTTTTCCTGGATCCCTAGTAACCTGGTGTTTTATAATTGAGTTGTATATCATCAGGAGGAACTACATGTTTGTCTGCTATTCCAAAGTTTTGACTCATTTACATATCCAAATCATCAACGAAACAGTCCCAAGTCCTACATAAACTAATTATTATAATAACCTTTGTTTAGTCTTAAAGTTAAACCCTCAAGTTCCTTTTATTCAATAACTCAAATTGGTTTCGTCTAATTCTTCAGCTAAAACAAATTTTATTTAATTAGGCCTCAACTTATCATCTAATAAAGGTTCTGACTTTCAAACCACCATGTAGATAACAAGGGCGAGGAGCATTATATCGAATAACGGAAAAGTGAATTATGCTGATCTAATGTAGTTTGAGTAGCGTTCTCTGATTAGCGTCAGTGATTAAGGTTGAGTAGTCGTCTCCGAGAAGAAAGTTCATCAAATCGAGTAGTTTGAGCATATTGTCAATCTCGAGTTTGATTTGTTAAAATTTCGAACTAGGTATGGTTCCATTAGCGAATAGCTGGATTAGAATTAGAAATATAGAATTGAACAGCAACAAAAAGACCGACGAAAGAGAGAAAAGGAAGACTGGGAGCCAGGGATGAGATTCGTACCGGAGAGGCAGATAGAGAAAGTGGTGAGACAAAGGACGGGCAACACACAATCGAATCCTTGCAAGTTTTAGCGGATTTGACTACAGAGAGAAACCGCCGAGGATTTTAGACGCGGCCAGAATCACCAGATTCCCGATTCGTCGGAGAGAAAAAAGGACTTAACGAAGAAAGAACGGAGAGAACCAAACATTAAGTAAAATTCCAATAATACCCTTCACATTTTGAATGGCTGTGATTACTCACATCGAAAAACCCGGTTTGACTCGGGCTTAATCAGCCCTCATGGCAGAATCTCCCTCTTTTGTTTTTTCTTATTCTTATTTATAACAATATAAGCCTCCCAAAACCCTAGCACTAGCAAACACCACTTGACAAACGAAAGGAAAAGTCTCTCTCTGCGACGAATGGAGGCAGTGACATTAGCCTTCTCCGCCGATACTCCGCCTCTCTCGGTAATCGCCGCTGCCAAGGTCGCCGGAGTTAGCATCTCTGTCGACGCTGGCGCTCTCCCTTCTGGCTCTCCCCCCGAGCTTCGCTTCTCTTCTGGGTTGGTTTTCTATTCGTTTCGCTGTGTCTATCTTCTCTTCTACTTTAGATCTGTTTCGTTTGTATTAATTTGAGGATAATTGGCAGATTGAGTTTGCATGGAGTGAATACGCTTTTACGTTACATTGGTCGGGTTTCATCTCTTCCCAATTTGTACGGGACTGATGCTGTTCAATCTGGCCAGGTTCTTCCATTTCTATCCAATTTTCTTCAATTTGGACACCACTGATCTGATGCATTTATTTGAGTAATTAATTAATGGTGACTGTTGTAGATTGACGAATGGCTCGACTATGCACCAATATTCTCAATCGGTTCTGAATTCGAGAATGCATGCACCTATGTCAATGATTATCTCTCTCACCGTACCTTTCTTGTTGGATTCAACTTCTCAATTGCTGATGTTGCCATTTGGAGTGCTCTTGCTGGTACCTGTTTCTCTTCTTCAGTATGATTACACTGCTTACTCTGTATTACTGACAATTTCTAAGATGTCTGATTGATGTGTTACTTGGATTCTTTGTACACAGGTATTGGCCAGAGATGGGAGAGCCTTAGGAAGTCAACTAAGTACCAAAACCTGGTGCGATGGTTCAATTCCATATCAGCAGAGCACACTACCTTAAACGAAGCTGTATCTGCATTTGTAGGCAAAAGGGGCATTGGCAAATCCCCTGCACCAAGCCTCAAATCAAAAGAGCATCCCCCGAAACAGTTAATGGACACGAACAACTCTAACAGCAGTTCATCCTTTGAGGTCGACCTACCTGGTGCGGAAGTTGGGAAAGTTTGTGTGCGATTTGCTCCTGAGCCGAGTGGCTACCTCCATATAGGCCACTCGAAAGCTGCACTTCTAAACAAGTATTTTGCTGAGCGGTATAATGGCCGATTGATTGTGCGGTTTGACGACACCAACCCTTCCAAAGAAAGTGAGGAGTTTGTGGACAATCTTTTGAAAGATATAGAAACCTTAGGGATCAAATATGAGAGAGTGACCTACACGTCAGACTACTTTGATGTGCTCATGGCCATGGTAGAAAAAATGATAAAGCAAGGAAAAGCTTATGTTGATGACACGCCAAGGGAGCAGATGCAGAAGGAGAGGATGGATGGTATCGAGTCAGCTTGTAGAAGTAACACAGTAGATCAAAACCTTGCAATGTGGAATGAGATGTTAAAAGGGACTGAGAGGGGCAAGCAATGCTGTGTCAGGGGCAAGTTGGACATGCAAGATCCAAACAAGTCAGTGCGTGACCCAGTTTATTACAGGTGCAATGCTGACCCACATCACCGGGTTGGGTCCAAGTACAAGGTGTACCCAACGTATGACTTTGCATGCCCATTCGTGGATGCGACTGAGGGGATAACTCATGCGCTGAGGTCAAGTGAGTACCATGACAGGAACGCACAATACTACAGAATTCTAGATGATATGGAGCTGAGGAAGGTGCAGATATACGAATTTAGCCGGCTGAACATGGTGTATACACTCCTCAGCAAGCGTAAACTTCTCTGGTTTGTGCAAAATGGCAAGGTTGATGGTTGGGATGACCCCCGTTTCCCCACTGTACAAGGTATTGTCAGAAGGGGACTCAAAATTGAGGCCCTTATCCAGTTCATACTTCAGCAGGTCAGATTCATCTCTTCTGTTTGTTTCAGAAATTTGTTAGTAAGCCTATGTTTTAAGAATAGCAAAGAAAGTCCATGGAGAAATTTAAGCTAGTCCATGTGTCTTGTTGGTCTTACCGAATAAAATAATAATATAATATAATATTATATTGCATTTTTTCTTTTAGAAAACTTGTGAGTACCCAACATGCTTGCATGCTAACGATTACTGTATCTTATCAAGCACTAGATAGGATTTGTACCTTACTGCAAAGGAAAATGTGCCTAATTTGCTTGCTTAGCAAAACATCCTTCTATTAGAATTTTTTTCTAGCTAGACACTATGAGGAACTTGTGCATAATTAGAATTGACATCAGTCTTAAATCATAGAAATGTCTGTGCCTCATTTTTGTTTCTTGAGAATATGGGACCTTTGTAGCAATTTATGTAAGGCTATTTTGCAATGTTAACACCTGTGGAGAGGCTAACTTTGTGACTTGGTAATTTCAGGGTGCTTCTAAAAATCTGAATTTGATGGAATGGGATAAGCTGTGGACTATAAACAAGAAGATAATAGATCCAGTCTGTGCCCGTCATACTGCTGTAATTGAGGAAGACAGGATTTTACTAACCCTGACAAATGGTCCTGACAAGCCCTTCGTACGTATCATACCAAGGCACAAGAAGTATGAGCCTGCTGGCAAAAAAGCAACGACCTTCACAAATAAAATATGGCTGGACTATACTGATGCGGCAAGCATTTCTCAAGGAGAGGAAGTTACTCTAATGGATTGGGGCAATGCAATCATTAAGGAAATAAAGAAGGATAGCAATAATAAAATTGTGGGTCTGATTGGAGAATTGCATCTGGAGGGTTCCGTGAAGAGTACCAAGTTGAAGCTGACATGGCTCCCTGATACTGATGAGCTGGTGCACCTTTCTTTGGTTGAGTTTGACTACTTAATCAAGAAGAAGAAGGTACCTTTCATTTTTACAGTCCTAATTAATATGTTTCTAAATCATATGAAACAGTTCACAGTATTGCAAATTACACTCAATGTCTCTTGTGTTTGCAATTGTTAAATTTAGGATAACATTGTCATGTTATTAACAACTAAATTGGGTTAATAATTTGTTTGTGCGTATTTTTAACCTGTAAATCCAATTTGCTGGATTATATTTTGTTTTGTACTTGACCTTTGAAAAAATATGTTTCGTTTAGTAATTCTGATAAAATAACTCAATTACAGTTAGTTTCAGATTTGCTACTGTTTTGCAAATGTGTCCGAACTAAAGCAGCAAACTAAGCTAATCCTCCAGTGATAGCCATTATTATTTTCTTAAAATGATGGATGATAGGAAAAAAAAAAACATGAGGATTTTTGGGTTGTATACAAGTGCAGCATAGTGACTTTTTGTTTGTCAAAAAGAATAAAAACAAAAAAAAAAGAAAAGAACCAATTTGTAATTCATTGCTACCTATGAACTAGAATTGTTTTTTTTATTGACAACAGCTGGAGGAAGGGGAAGATTTCTTGGATAACCTAAACCCAGTGACACGCAAGGAGACCTCTGCACTGGGGGATTCAAATATGCGAAACCTCAAGCAGGGAGAGGTTATCCAACTGGAGAGGAAGGGTTACTACCGTTGCGACTCCCCTTTTCTCCGCAATTCCAAGCCCATTGTACTCTTTTCAATTCCTGATGGCAGGATGCGAACTTCTCTTAACAACTAATCTGATCGGCCAACTCTTCTCATAATTTTGTTTGCTTCCGTTGTTGTTCATGATCTTTGTGCCTATTTTATGCGATCTCTTATAATTTAATTATTTAGTGAAACATAATCTGGATTAGAAATTTCAGTTTTGTATGAGTTATAATTTTGTTGAGACCTTCCATGATGATCCATATTTGATGCTTATTTGCAGGCTGCTCTTTGTTGTTGAAAAATCATCTGGCATATACAATGCTTATGAACGGAACTAACATGTAGAATTGTTGATGTATTTATTTATTTATTATTTGTTATTTTTTTAGATTTAGAAAGATGGTACCCAAAATCAGTGTAAGACGAAAATCTATTAACCAGCACAAGATTGCCCGAACAGCGGGAAATGAAAATTTTAATTTTTGCGGGCGGCACTATTGGTATACTAAGCAAGCAATTAAGGAAACTCGTATGGAGTCTTATTATCAGTGTCAGAAAATATTTTTTTTTGATTACCGAAAAATGTCATGGGCGAACTGTTTTTGTGAGTAATGAGTTAATGAGGGAAAAAATATATCGGGCTGAATTTCAAAATTTTAGCTAGGCAATGACCTGAAAGTATTCTATATGGGCCTTAATCATCTTACCGTTTATGCTATGAACATTACATGCCTAAGAATTTCCAAAACAAAATAACAAAATAAATCCATACATTGTTTGGAGTGAATCCATAGCATTACCTTAAAGAATGACTTTACAATTATGTTTAGTTTGAATGAATCACCTGTGTCTGTGACTCATTTTTAAAACGACTTATTTTGAAAATAAAGTTCCAGTTCTATGATGTTTGTTTTAGTCATGTAAGCTTCAAACTTAGTTTGTGTTAGACTAACTCTCAAAAATGCATTTTTATGATGGTCTTTCATTTGTGGACCATATTTAATGGTTTGGTTGGTGCAAAGAAGAGATCTCTTCTAAAAAAAAAGTTATTTAAAAATAGAGAAAATTAGATTTATGCCAATTCAAAATTAGAAAAGTGCCACCCTAAACTTGATCCTTAGAAAAATGCCACTCCAATACAATTATTATACTTTTTAATATTAAAAATGTATAATCAAACACTGTCCTTGACAGCTTCTGTCAAGTTCTCGAAAAAATATTAAAACACTGTATTTTAGAATATTTATTTTTATTTCCCAAAATATCTTTCATCCCTTCTCTATCCATTCTCTTTTTCTGCCACCTCATCGTGGTTTTTGCTCTGCTTCATATCTTGTGCAAACACCGCCCATTAGCATTTCTTTGTTGCTTTGTACACTGCTACTTTGCACCAACTTGTGATCTCATTTCCTGGTTTAGTACACCACTGTGGTCTATGGACCATTATCAATTACATGAAGTAAATTGCTTTTCGTGAACTGCAATCGGGAAGTTATTGGTTAATTTTTCAAATTACGCTTGTGGGCTTAGCATTATCCGATTGAATCTAAAACACACTAAGTTTCAGTATTAAATCTCAAAACACTAAAATTGAAGATCTTTTTATTATATTTCTCAAGACATTTTGAATGATCTTTATTTGAGCACAAAGCAGAAAATTACGGTCAAAATAATAATTGGCATCCAATGAAGCTTTTTTCCCTTCACCAGCTTTCGCCATTCCACTAGACGAAAATGGTGAAATTTGCAGAAAATGCAACAATTGGGAATCGAAGATAAACGAAAACTCATGCTAATATGTCGAAATATATCATTGATATGATTATCTATGGTGGAAAAAATGGGTCAGGGTGTTTATTTTTATCAAAAAATTGCAATAGTAGGGCTTGACCCTTATTTTTATTCAAAAAAAAAAAAAAATTTGCAATAGTCTCTCCAACCGCCACTTGATCTGTGGAAACTGGAAAAGATTTTTGTTCCATTCAATCACATGTGACAGAATGGAACTAAATCATTCTTAGTTCCATTCTATCTGTGGAAAAGATTTTGTTCCAATCATTAGTCTGATTGATTTAGGTGTTGTCAAAATTAATCGATCATTAAAATAATCTGAATTTAGTTAAGATTTCATACTTCAAGAAAATTTATATAATAAGTACATCAAATTAAGATAATTCATGATTGGTGAGTAAATATCTAAAAGCAGCAAAATTAATAGATATGTACTCAAACATTGATATTATTTGGTACTTGTCGATACAGATTAAAATGCGTAAAAGACACTTGACTGATGTTGAATGTGTAGAGATATGATAACTACACAAAGATGTTTAGCAAAAGATAATATGAATGTGGACGAAGAGTAACGTTACTAATCTGCTGACACAAATTCTCCCTAGGTACGAAGTCACCGAACTCAAAATCGGCAAGTTTGAGATTAAGGCGTCTGAATTTGAGGTACTACAGACATTATCAAGTTGAGTCCCACAAACTTTGTATATCGGCTGATGGACTTTTTTTTTTTTTGCCTTGATTTCTTTTTTTAGAAAGACTAGTCAGCGGCTGACTGTACTTGTCATGATTGGGAGAAGCAATCTTTACCACTAATAGAAGTTGAAAATCTTTAAAAAGAACTCAATTATGTCATATTGACAACTATCGGAGCAAACTACTACAGACAATAGATGATAGTAAAGGCTATATTAATTAAGCAAATGTAGACAACGATATGTACGCAAATGGGGAGGTACGACCTTGGAAAAGCTGCAAGCATTGACGTCACCAAAGTTTTGTCAAACTTATGTATATACGTGTCAAATTTAATCCTTTTCGAATATTTGACTTTTGAATTATTTTTATATATGTAGGGAGCAAGGTGGTTACCATACGCTTTAATTTAATAATATAATTGACCAACTCCCTTATTGCAACTGGGATTCTGATAAGCTGTACCAACCAAATCAATCAATGGACGGATATTCCTAAAAATTTTATGTTGTTCTCGAAGATTAATTTGTTGGATAGGTGGAATTTATCAATCAATTATTAAATTTCATGTGATTTGGACAAACAAAAATATGAATTATAGGTAGACAACCAAGTATGATAACTCGCTAGCAGGGGATAACTTGTACTGCCATTACTATAAAACTTTTAATTTATTTGTCCTTTATCCATAAAAAAAAATATTTGTCCTTTATCCATAAAAAAAAATATTTGTCCTTCTAAAGTATTTTATCATTGTTGACATGCAGATCGATCTGGGCTGTTAATTTCCCCCCGTCAACAATTAAGCCTCTTCATTAATTTTTAGCTGTTCTCATTTATTTTTTCAACAAATTTGACTTCATGTATGCGCATACATCCTATTTTAAATATATATATAAGAACCCCAATTTTGATCTCTTTATTTAAAGATTGTTTTGAAATAATTATACAGAAGATAAATTGTAGCAACTACGGCATCAAATAACTGTTGTGTGTACAGTTCTTCCCTTTCTTATTCGAATGTGCTCAAGGTATATTTAGAAGTTTCTCATCGCTTTCAGATAAAATAATTTATATAAAAAATAAGTAACTACAAAATATAAATTAAATTTCAATTTACCCAAATAAATCATTTATCTAAATGATAGAACAAATTAATTTGTACCTTTTAGCTTCTAAGAGATGTACATGGAAGACGGAATTCTTATTTTAGAGAAACTTTCTCCGTGAGGCAAGCAAGAGAGTTTTAGACAAGTCTCTTTTATTTTTTAATAAAAAAATACATATCTTCTCGCATTGACAATTGGACCAATTCAAATTTGGTATAGAGTAATGCATTATGCATTCAAAGACGTGATTTTGTAGGTAATATTGATAATTATCCATCGTATCTAAACTGATATTTAATTGTGGCCCAAAAAATATAATTAAATGTATGTTCATTTCTTACATTTCCAGCTGAAAAGAATGTGATTAATTTGATTGTCATGAATGGTTGGAGGTTGTGAAGAGTAAAAAAAATTCTCAATAGCTGTCAGTGTGCAAAGTGTGCTAGGTTTCAATAGCAATTTAATTTATTTTTGTTTTTACAAAAAAAGGCAGGTTGATCATCCGAATTTCTTCAATTCAAATATATATAATATATTAATTTAATCTCTAACTTCTAATCAATTCAATGTGTATTATTGTCTTTTATTACCAGATCATACACTGGTTTTCAATTTTTAGTTACTATTTCGAAATAGAAGTATGCATTTTTAGAGAGATAATTTTTCATTTTATATAAAATGCGTGCGCAATATTTGTCTAATAAGATGAGAAGAAAAACGCTTTCAAGGCTTCGAGTACTTGGGGGCCAGGGGGTGTGAGATTTAAAGTATCATTTAATTATCTGGGAAAATATTGTATCACTTGTATCATAGTTGACAAGCGATGTTGAATTTAATAATTTGGGCAATAAAAGAAATATTTAATTAGGGTTATATGATTGACCAAACTTGACAAATTAAGGACGTGTCCAAAGAATTTTAAAAAAAAATTGTGGCGACGAAACAAGGAGAGATTGACGAGGAATCCTTTTGCTATTGGTTTGCATTCAAAGAATCATTTTACAAGATGCTGAAGAACCTTCTTGACATTATCCAATTAGGTTAGTATGGACCAAAATTCTTAGCTTCCTCTAGTATATACTGTGCCATATATTTGTGGCAACTTACAAATATATTTCTTTTAACTAGTATGATTGTTTTGCTTTTCTATTGAGATGATAGGAATAAATAATGTTGCTATAATTTCGAACTTTTACAAGCAATAATAATAATAATATTACAGTTTCTTTGCAAAATATTCAAGGAAATCATAAAAGATTCTATGGTTCTCACTAGAAAAATCGAATTTAAATTGTGATGTAATTTGGATGGTTGCAAATTGGTTCGTTGATCGTATATCTTATCATGAAAAAAAAAATCCTTGAATAAAAGTTTATCGATGCCCAATTGGGGTAAGTCAACGAAACTATAATATCTACCAGAAAGCTACTTATCCGCGTATGGAAACAATCCTGGATGAGGAGAAATGGAAATTTTCACATGTATTTTTGCCCAGGTTCATTGTTTCTCTCGTGTATAATAAATATATGGTAATTAACTAATAAATGACTAATAGATAACTAAATCCATGCTGGATCCTTATCAGAATTTAATACTATCATATTCCTGGTTTTCTAATAATTTCTTAGCTTTTCATGTCAGCATACTGTCATGCAAACGTCCTTATCAGCAGCTAATAAATACATTCATTATGGTAGAAAGATTAAAAAGGAACATATAGAATTACAACCATCTAAAACAAAAATAACAAATAAGGAGGGCTTACTTGGGCAATGTAAATATCTCGACCAAATGACACATCAAATGATAGATTCAGGTTACTCTGAAAACAAATGTACTGAAATGTGGTGTAGAATTGATTTATTGTAGAATATTATAAACATAATTAATGTCTTTCCTATGAACTTGAGATAATTCACAATTTAAAATGCTTTTCCTTCCTAGAAAATGATTTATATGTTTTTTCGAGTATCCATACCATCAATATATCAGCGGAATTTATCATCGGTACTTCTTATCCTTCTTTATATATGTCATGAAGTAGTTTAATAAAAACAATTATAAGGGCTCAAGTGTTATTTTTTTGTAATGCGCGCCATCTTGATAGATATCTATGTTAATTGTGCAAAACGTTGAATAACTTGTTTATGTCATGAGGGAGAAGGCCTCAACTTGTTTATGTCATGAGGGAGGAAGGAGAGGCCGGGGGTGATAATTGTGCTAAATGTGCTAAATAATGCTGGGTCGTCTAATTTTTTAATGCCATCACAATACTTCATTATAGTTGCATTAGCATAGTAGCTACAATTGAAGATACTTCAAATTTAATGAAGTCCAAAAATTCTTGTTCAATTTTCGACAAAACCAAACTGGCAAAACCAAAGCATGATTGAATTAAATACGGTATATAAACTAAATATCATTTCTCCCGGAAAAGGAATATTGTCGTATTAAGCCAGCAAAAAAGTCAAATAAGATAACATATTAAGGCAATAAATAGTCAAATAAGATAACGTATTAAGGCAATAAATAGTCAAATAAGATAATTTAACCTTTCAAGTCTTCATGTACACCATAAATATATCACTATTTTTTTTCCCTTTCTTCTGAAATGATTTTTTCCTTTATTTTATAGCTCATATCTTTAATCTGAGGCTTGGAACAAATTTTATGAATGAACAATTGGAAGTTATTGTCTCTACCTTTTTTGAAATTTTTTTTTCTAATTATTTTAGTTTACAGCAATTGTTCTGCTAGTCAGCTCTTTGTCAGATCCACATCTTCCCCCTTGACAATGCGTAAAACAATTCAAGACCAAAATCATTCGACTCCATCCCTGTAACTAAGCGAGTAAAAACTCATTTGCGGAAATTGAAAACAAAAAATTCAACCAATCTTACATACTCATCAATACCCAAGCACATTTTTTGGTCGAGTGTTTTGAAGTACAGTAAATTTTTTCCATCATAAATCTGCACCCCTCTAACCCATGCAGAGTCTGCAATTGAATATCTTAAGAAAAGGGAAAATGGTTGGAAAAAAAAGCAACCTACATACCAAAAGAAAAGAAAAAAAAGGAAGACCGAAATTTTTTTTTTTCGCGCTACGCCCGAAGATATTAGGGCCTCGTACCTATGTGCATCCAATATATTTTTTAGTACATAATTCATCTTTACATAGGCTGTGTTTGGATGTGAGCGAGAATAAGAGAATAAGAGAAGATGAGAATAAATTTATTATTAAACAATCCAAACTCTTCATAAAGTTACATATTTTCCAATACTTCTTCCCTCATTCCTCTTATTCCCACACCATCCAAACAGAACCATAGTGTTTCAAGTTGTTCATTTTTCCCATTTAAAATGTCTCTAACCCATCCAGTATTTGCACATGAACATTTTAGGTAGATTAGCGTGCATCTAATCATGTTGAACAGTCAAATCATCCATGGTACATCAGAATTCAAGGAAGATTCATCAGATTTAGAATCTCGATATAATATTGACCCATTCACTTAAATTGCATATTTTATTTTCTTTCCTCCGGCGATAAATTATAGCCAAGCAACCAAATATACTTGAGAAATGCTAGAGTCCAATATATTGGACGGATAGACTCCGTCCAATACGATCGTTTTCACATTTTTAAATTTCAAATAACCGATCCGAATTGTTCAATATGTTCTCCTTATTGAAAACTTATAAGAAACCAATTTTTACATTTTTTTGAAATTTTTTACTATTTTTTTGGTATTTTAGAAAATCATTGTTATTGGACGATACATAATGTTTATATCATGAATTTTTAAAAATACCAAAAAAATAGTAATAAAATTCGAAAAAATATAAAAATTGGTTTCTTGCAAGTTTTCAATATGGAGAATAAATTGAACGGTTCGAATCGGTCATTTGAAATTAAAAAACGTAAAAACGATCGTATTGGACGGACCCATCCGTCCTATATATATGACACTAGCATTTCTCAATATACTTTAGTAGACAAATTGGGAAATAATGTTAAACTTGATTATTTAGAAACAAGTGCGAATGGTGTGCGGGATTTAAGCTAAATGTATAATTTTCCATATCCATTCAAATAATGTGCATCCTCGACACCAACTGTGGAAAAATTCCAACCGTAACAAATCCTAAACACCACATAGACCCACACTACCAGAAAACAGCTCTTTTGCAACGGATAATTAAAGACGGTTTTTTCAAAAACCGTTTGAAAATCTATGGTAAGAGAGAGAAAAAAATCAGACAAACAAATACAAACGGTTTTTACATAAAAACCGTCTCCCCTTTCCCGGCTTAGAAGGCATACAATCTGTCAGCTCCATACAGAGACGGTTTTTTGTATTAACCGTATTTCTTTATATTTTTAGTTAACAACGGTTTTTACTAAAGAACCGTCTTTATATCCTTAGCAACGGTTTTTATCAAAGAACCGTCTTTATTTGTGCGAATTAGGTCTGGCGCAATCTCTCCCCCTCTCCTCATTCGACAAGTGCCAAGCTGATCCAGCCGCCTCAACCAATTTTCTCTTCTTCATTAAATTCTTCATTAATATTCCATAGCCACTTCTTAAAAAAAATACCAAAAAATATCCTAAAATTCTGAAAAAATAAGAAATAGAAAGAGAAAAGGATGGAGAGCTGATGTAAGGTATAAAAAATAAATTTAAGTAAATATTTGATATTTTTCTAATTTTTCTTTTTTATTTCGGTTTTATCTTATTTTTTGATTAAATTAGTGATTTTTTGGTAATTTTTGTCATAATTTCAGACCTAATTGAAAGAGACAAGACCTACAAATTATAGATTGAAGGTATATTTCTATAATTTTATCTATTTATTTTCATTTTTCACACCCAATTAATTATGCATTAATTGCATTTGCATGTTAATTACATGTATTGTCATATAGGACCAAAATACCGGAATAATACCGAATTTAGGTCATTGCCCGTCCGAGATTAATCCATTAGGGATTAATCTCGGATAGTACTCCCGGTCGGGAGTACTGCTCTTTGGATACGATCTGTCTCATTTAGGACAGCGAGTTGTACGTTAGATGCAATGTGTTGTGTGAGAAAAATTCGACGACATTTTTCCTTATGTTCCCACGGATACGTACGCACGAGCAATCGTGTGTTGGCGTATTCAGGGAACATAAGGGGAAATGCTGTCGAATTTTTCTCACACAACACATTGCATCTAACGTACGCTCGCTAATGAGACAGAGTATCCAAAGAGCGGGCTAGGATGGTAACCGGCCTGAAAGCTTGATGTGATAAATAGCCTAATAATCCTAAATCCTGATCATTTCCATATATTTTATTGTTCAGATGGATCGGACGTGGATGTACACAAATAATCGGCTCTCGGTTAAATTTCTTAATGGGCTTGAAGAATTTATGGTTTTTGCTAAAGAGAATTTGAAATTGACGGGCTATCATAAACTGCGTTGTCCTTGTAGTGATTGTCAGAATTTGAGATGCTGGGCTAATTTTGAAGAAGTGAGAGGTCATTTGCTTATGTATGGGTTTCAGCCCGGATATACCCGTTGGACACGTCATGGAGAGACTAAGGATGAATCTTTATATGTTGGGACTAGTACAAATGTGTTGAACTTACAGTGTGATGAAGGAAATGTATTATCGGATGATGATAATTCATTGGATGGTGCAAATGTAGAAAATTTGAATACTAATGTATTTGAAAATGTAGACAATACACAATGTAATGATGATTTGAATGAAATAGTGAATAATGTAGATGAAGATTTTGTTGATAATGTTGAAATTTTTGGTATGTTGCGAGAAGCAGATAAGATAAAGTTATATCCCGGTTGTGAATTGTCAAAACTTAATGCTGTTTTCAGATTGTTTAATCTGAAAGCCAAAAATAGATGGAGTGATGCCAGTTTCACATCTTTGCTCAAACTTTTGCGTGAACTTTTGCTTCCTAAAAATAATGAGTTGCCGGATTCAATTTATACGGCCAAAAAATTGTTATGCCCTTTGAAAATAGAAGTAGAAAGAATTCATGCATGTCCAAATGACTGTGTATTATTCCGTAATGAGTACGAAAATCTGGATAAATGTCCAAAGTGTAACGCATCACGATATAAACCGAGAGACGATCAGATTGATAATGGGAAAAAGGGTCCAGCTGCGAAAGTGGTGTTTTATCTGCCGATAATACCAAGATTTCAGCGGCTTTTTTCTAATGCAAAGGATGCAAAACTGTTAAGATGGCATGCAGACTGTAGGAAAAGAGGCGACGGAATGCTCCGACATCCCGCAGACTCACCAGATTGGAGGAATATAGACAGAGAATTTGAAGATTTCGGCAGTGAACCTAGAAATTTGAGATTGGGATTATGCACAGATGGGATGAATCCTTACGGCAACATGAGTAGTCGTACGACTACGTGGCCAGTCTTATTGTGCATTTACAACCTTCCTCCCTGGTTATGTATGAAAAGGAGATACATGATGATGTCCTTGTTGATTTCTGGTCCCAAACAACCAGGTAATGATATAGATGTGTACTTGGCTCCATTAATAGATGACCTTGATAAATTGTGGCGTGAGGGAGTGAAAATATTTGATGCACACTCTAGAACTGAGTTCAAACTCCGTGCCATGATATTTTGTACGATTAATGATTTCCCTGCATACGGTAACTTATCGGGGTATAGGAATAAAGGAGCAAAAGCGTGTCCTATTTGCGGGGAGAATACACATTCTATTTACCTGAAAAAGTGCAGAAAAAATGTTTATTTGGGACACCGCAGGTTTCTTAAGAACCGCAATCATCCTTACCGACAAGACAAGGAAAAATTTGATGGTACAGTGGAGACAGGTAGAGCCCCAATTTCGTTATCTGGGAAAGGAGTATATGAACAAGTAAAGGACATAAATGTCAAGTTTGGTAAGAAATTTGTAAAGGAGATTCCGAAAGGAATATGGAAGAAAAAGTCTATATTTTGGAAGCTTGAATATTGGAAGATTTTGGAGGTTAGGCATTGTCTGGATGTGATGCACATAATCAAGAATATATGTGAAGCTTTAGTTGGTTGCTTGTTGGAAATTCAAGGGAAAACCAAAGATAGCGTGAATGCGAGGAAGGACATGGTTGCAATGGGAATTCGAAAGGAGTTAGCAGTAAATGAAGAGAGTCAAACCCGAGTTTCGCTACCCGCAGCACAATTTAATTTATCAAAGGAAGAAAAGAAAAGTTTGTTGGAATGCCTAAAGTCAATAAAGGTTCCTTCGGGTTATTCCTCTAATATATCAACAAAGGTGTCCATTAAGGAGAGCAAATTAATTGGAATGAAGTCGCATGATTATCACGTCTTACTAACCCAGTTGCTCCCGGTCGCAATTCGAGGAGTTCTCGGTCAAGAAGTTAGGAAAACTATCACTAAGTTGTGCTATTTTTTTAATGAAATTTGCTCTAAGGTGATCGATCCAAAAAAATTGAACAAGTTACAGGACGATGTTATATTGACCCTTTGTGAGCTCGAGATGTACTTTCCGCCGTCATTTTTTGACTCCATGGTGCATTTAACCGTACATTTGGTTAGGGAGATCAAAATGTGTGGTCCAGTATTTCTACGGTATATGTATCCTTTTGAAAGAGCAATGGGTCAATTGAAGGGGCTCGTCCGTAGCCGATCTAAACCCGAAGGAAGCATAGTGGAAGGATATGTTGCCGAGGAGGTTATTGAGTACTACAATGATTATTTAGAAGATGTCCAACCTATCGGCCTTCCAAAGTCTCGGCACGAAGGTAGACTTGAAGGAAAAGGTACAATTGGAGCACAGCTGACTTGGCAACCTACCGACATAATTGTTGCAGAAGGTGATTCCGATGATGATGATGTTGCTATAACGGGTATCACTTTAGGTTCCTTCGAGCCGAGAGCCGAGAGATATTTCAGAGCAAGAGCTGTGGCTACTGATAAAAAAGGAACTTACAAAATCAGAAAAGAGGATAAGGAGACCCATGAAGCGTTCAAACGAGCACGATCTATGTCTCAAGAGATCAGTTCCGGTGCAATCCCGCCTAAAGAAGTGTTAAGTCGGGTGATCGGGAGGCCTGAACACCCAGGGAGAATGAGAGGAACTTCTTCGTGGAGCAAATTGACAGATGAGTACGACAGAGAGCCTAGGAAAAAATTGAAAGAGAATGGCATGAGCCAGGAGCAATATGATAAGGTGGTCAAAGAGACCACTGAGGCATGTTTTAGGAAGATGCAAGATTGGTTTTCCTCGATGGGAGTGCAAATTCCAATCCCGACCGCGGATCAATTGCAATTTCAGACCCCGCCGTCCCAACCATTGTCAGTGGAGGTGGACTCAGCAATGCCCAGACATGCAGCATTCCAAACGGATATGGGCGAAAACTTTAGGCCTCCGTATCCGATTGGCGATTGTCAGGTTATTTTTCTTTTTCCTATCAAGTAATGAGTTTGGATAAATCTGAAAATAAATTATGATATAAATCCATTTGTAATTTTCAGGAACTCCGATCGTGCAACCTCTTCCTCCGCAATAGGGCAGGTGAGCGGGTTAAGGTAGCCGAGGGATTAATCCTTCCATCATATCCAGGTCAAATCGTACATTGTCAGCCTTTACCTCCAGACTGGATTGTGGTCCAAATTGACCGCGTAGGTGAAATGTACCGCATGTGGGATATCCCAGGATTAGATGAAGAACAGATAGCTGATAATATAGGGGCTCCAATTCCGTGGCCGAAAGTTGATGTGGAGCTACAGGGACAGGTATTCTATGTTAAACATGTTGAAGTCGAATCTGTTTGTTCTATATTCTTTCTTGCATTCTTCTCTGGTCTAATTGGAAGTAGATAACAAAACACCTCTGACGACATGGTCTGAAGCAGATTTAGTTCCAGAGGCCAACCTATTGCTTACTGTTCCTTGTCAATAGAATTTTTGTAATAATGAAGAATGAATGGGTTTGTTTACAAAAATAAGTGAATAGCTGTCATGGAACTGTATCTCCTGATCTTACTATTATCATACGGCAAATGAAACAAAGTCTGTTTGATAAACAAAGTCTCCAATTCTATTTGTTTACAAAAATAAGTGAATAGATGTCAAGAATAAAACAAAGTTTGTCTGATAAACAAAGTCTCCAATTCTATTTGACAAATGACTAATTAATGTCCTTAGATACAGAGTAACAAGCAGTCGTTGCCACAAGCAGTTGGTCATGAGATGCAGAGCAAGGAGAAGGTGGCAAGTGAGGCTTCAGGAATTGGTCGTGAGCCGCTGCTCGAACCAGAGATTGTTGCTAAACTTGACACATTCGAGCGCTCCTTGTACAACATGCTGATGCTCCAACCGGCAGGCAAAGCCTATTTTAAACCAGAGGACTGTAATCCTTGGGGTACACATGATGATGTGGTCACGTTCGTGGTGCAATTGGCAGATATTATTGAATGTTTGAAAAGGCGATCTCTACAGATATCAATAATCAAGATGTACAGTTGGTATTGCATTCTCTTTATTATAAGTCAATCAAATTAAATTTCACTTAAGCTATTCACTGATCTAAATGAACTGAGAAAGATACTTGTAGAGGATGGGTAATCTGGCTAGCTCAAAAAATAAAGTAAATACAAACTAACTCTGATGCAGAATTTTGCCATATGTATAAATTTCTATATCCTAGTTAATGTCCTTATAAAAATTAAACAAGGCAGCTCAAATCAAGACAATTAGGCTGATCATTCAACATGATAAAAATGGAATATGTACAAGCAGCCAAAATCAAGAAGCTAAAAGCTGCATGTAGTCAGACCTTATCCTCTTTTCAAACTTAATGCTTCCTTTATTTTTTCATTCACTTTGAACATCTTTATATGATATCCATGAGTGCAGGTATTGGATAGAGAAACTCTCGGAAGAATTTGGATGTACAACCATCACCGTACTCGATCCGGATATGGTGGCTCAAGGTACTTACCAACGCGAAGAAGCTGCAACAGTGGGTTACTTGAAGAGATCGTACCAGGCTTATCCATCCACTAATATTATCATTCCATACAATCAGGGGTACGAATAAGTAATCTGATAAATATTAATTAAAGTACTAGTTAAATTTCTTTTCATCACAATACTAATTAGTGTTTATTATAGGTTTCATTGGGTAATCCTTGTAATTAATGTCGAGAAGTTAACGATTCACTACGTGGATTCTGTGGAACGCAAAAAGGTCCCGGATTTGCTAGATATTAAGGGATTTATAAATACGTAAGTTTTTTTTTGTGTTTATTGCAATAGGCTTGTCTATTAAACATAAAGTTTAGTACATAAAATATCACAAAACATAAACATTTTTTCTAAAGTAACAAGTCTGCCGCCTAAATCAGACTAACACGGTTCTGACTAGCAGATTAATAAAGGCACAACATTCCCTTATATTACAGAAACAAAATTTAGGGATGCTTAGAGTAATCAGTAAGTAATAGTCATGCGGCATCATCCCATTTAAAAGCCTCCGGCGCCAAAAAGTAGTGCTCCTGTGAGTCAATACTAATTTCCTCCTTGGTTGCCAGAGAGTGTGCTTGCTCCAAATACTCCTTTTTTGCATATTTCACCCTGACCTTTGGCAATTTCTGCAAAAGAGCAATATATCCCTGCACCACTGATACTTTAGCATAATAACAATCAGATTGAAAGACATTATCATATGGAAATTAATTTAATTTGATTTGATTGCAGGGCTTATAAACATTATCATATGGAAATTTATCAAAGTCGTGCTACCAGGTCATTTAGATGGATCGAAATTCTGGTACGTAAATTAGGAATTGTGGTATGGAGTTTAGATTTAATGAAATTAGGGATAATCTTTATTAACTTTATGACATTATAGTGAATAAGTCCTGGGCCTGTTTAAGTGCTATATATTTTCGTTTGATCAGCCTTCTCTTTTCCCTATACTACTTGGATGCTTCATGGTTGACAGTTCTTTTGGAACGTCATGAGTTCTTTGTTCACAAACAAGAGGAAATTTGGATGTTTAAGTTTTTTTTTCCTTAACAGGAATTTAAAGGTAATAGTTTCTAATAAGGAGATATGTATATATGGTTGCCTGATTTGAATAGTCACATTGACCATTTCTTGAGTGGGTGATCTTGTAAGCATGCTTGCTGTAGGAGGTATTTAAGCTAGTATATGTACGTACCCTTTGTCTCTGTACTCAAATAAACCTGGCAGAATCCACATGCATAAAATTATGCTTTGAACTCCTTTTAAACTAGCTATTATGCTTTGTTCTTGGTTTCAGATATTTATTAAAATCTGTATAAACTTTTTGAATTTGGATTTGTAGAGTCCGAAACAAAAGGGCGAAATCGAATGCGGATATTTCTCAATTCTTGCCATGAAGCGCATAATAATCTCAATGATCGAAGATCTACAATTGCCCAAGGTACCGCTTTAAGATTTAGTGTTTATATACCGACATTTTAGGGTTCATGGATTTGGAGTTTAATCAATGTTTTGGTTTGTTTAATCAAATGCAGATAATAGAACCTGTTGGAAGAGCATATAGTAATGAAGAGATTGGAGTAGTGGTGAAAGAGCTCATGGACTTCATGAAAAATAAATTATTCTGAGTTAGAGGTTTGTATCCATGACTTGCAACATTTTCTTCAATGTTTAGTGATATTTAGTGGTTAAAGAGCTCATCGACTTATTTCAACAAACTGATGTGGATAGGTATGGAGGCTAGCTAGATTGGAAAGAGGTGTGTAGGGAGTTGGAGGGCTTATGCAGTTTGGCAACAAGGGAAGATTCTGATGATGAGGATTTGATTCAATTAATAGATAGAAGTCTTCCTGGGCCACTGTGTCTTGTTGGTTTACTCCTAGCCTAAACTAATGTGTCAGGTATATGCTGAGTAGATTAGGTGGTTTTTATGTTTTGGTGCATTGATACTTGGTATTTTGTATAAGTCACTCTTGTGACTCAGAAATAACTCTCTTTTAGTTTAACTATTTTGAATTACTTGGTATTTGCTAAGTAGATCTTAATCTGAGACCTGCTTGGGGTGCACTTTAAAAAAAAAATTAACTTGTCATGTTGCATATGTATATCTGTGTGATTTTGGCTTATTTGTGTAATAATGTTTGATATATATGTGTGTGAATTGTGATGTAGTTAGTTGGTACCAACATCTGTGTGTGATTTATGTGTAATATGTTTGCTATATATATATATGTGAATATGTGTGAATTATGATATGTGAGTGTGTGTTTGCCATTTGTGATTTGGATTATTTATGCTGGTACAATGGTACATTGGTACCATTTGGTACGGCTAGCAACATTGGGCTAGCCACAGAAAATCGAAAAATTAAAAAAAAAAACATTAATAGCCACGGTTTTGTATATAAAACTGTCAGTAATTTAACAAGTATGTTTTTATAAGGCAGTTATTGTATTCAAATATGGACGGTTCTTATTTTAATAACCGTCGTTACTTTTGGGCCTACGACAGGTTTTTTCAAAAGCCCGTCTTTATTAGGCCGTGTTTGCAGACGGTTTTTATTTGAAAACCGTCGTTACAATTAAGACGGTTTTTATCTAATTTGCTACAGGGGCTTCTACAACGGATGGAAACCGTGGTTATCCCATTTTATTAACCGTTGCAAAATCCAAAAAATCAGGTAGTGCCAAGAGCAACTTATGCATCAAAAGTAAGAGAGAGGATGTGCAACAATAAGGAAGCCGACACGTTAAAATGCAGAGAAGGTGCAACACTATTCATTTTGACATCGGTTGAGGTTTATAAATTGCTACATAAAGTAAAAAGTTTATAACGGAAAAATCTATCAACATGCCTCTTTTCTTGTAGTGATTATGTTAATTTACTTTTTTTGCCAAAATAAAAAATGAAAAACTTACATTTTCATTAATTAAAAATTTTCTTTTATTTCTTGCTGGCAGATCATACAAATTCATAACTTAACACCAGCTTTTTTTTTATAAATTAAATACTGTATGAGAAAATTAATTAAGATTAAATTCATTAATACACCAGAGAAGGACAAAACAATAAAATGGAACCCCTATTCACATAGCCATGACGACGCCTGCCTGGTAACTAAATCTATGTATTGTATATATACGTATGAAGTTGCCTCTGGGTTTTGTAATTAAATCTATTATATTAAGTATAATCACTTGCTATGCTTATTGAGCTTTGTTCGTTTATTGAGAACCTAACTTGTTCGATTCTCTGATTATTATTATTTTTTCTTAAGCACTAGAAGATATCTAGATTTAGTACCATGTATATTGCATTTAAGACTTCAGCTTAATTAAGCTTGAAATTCTAAATTTAATCGTTCTCTCTGCTAAAATCTAAAAATTTGAGAAATCTCAATTGCTTTTGAACTAACCAGAAAATTAATGAATATAAGAAGCTTCTCCTGATAAAATCTAAACATGAAAAATCTAAATTGCTGATTTTCTGTAATCTAGATAGTCGATGCATATTCTCTGAATTGAACTTATTGGTTGATTGGCTAGTAATATATAAATTAAGGTACCGATTCATATCTACTGATTTCCGAAAAACATGGGATTAATTTCACAGTACCTACTGATTTCCTATAATCATGGGGAGTTAATTTAAACCGTCCGGCCGTCCCTCTCCTCTACTGATCATCATACATATAATATGAGTTGACACCAACACTACTACTTAATAGCAAATATATATATTCACAACATATGCCAGACTCTGTGCATATATATAGCTATTGCAAAATGAGACATTCATTTTCAATTCCACATATTAGTTTATTTCATTTTACGGCTAGAGACCTTTGTTTTCTTTAGTTCATGAATGCTTTTAATTAATTAATATAAGGCCTAAATACTTTTCAAATTTGTCAAGAAATTATAACGTTTTATTTATATTTATTATTATATCTATTGATTCTAGTCCAAGACATTCGACTAGCAATTATTACTCAATAGAAATTTGAAGTGTGCCCGACACAATTTTAAATCAAGAGTGATTAACTGATTATATAATAACTAATTGACATTGTAAGGTACCTGAAAATTTATAATGTGAAGTTATGTTGTTTAGTAATTTTAACTCCAGATACGATTCGTAGGCTGAACGCTATTTGGCGTTATAACTAAAATAGATGTGCAAATCTTAGCTGGAGATTTTTAGTGTCGGAATCTTTTCTATTTGATTATTATGTAACTTTTGTTACGAGTCACTGTTGGAGTTTCAACCCTGATCAATTGGGGATTTTGTTTGTACGACAGATACGTCAATTTTGTTAGGAGTCACGTTTGTGCACAACAAATTATCTTAAAGTTTGGATCTTTGGTAAAAATATATTCTATAATTTTGGAAAAATTTATCAAAATAAGTTTATTTAAAATTTCATTTCAGGAATATTATACTAAAGATAAACAATTTGATATTTTGGCATTTATCATTTTATCAAATAATTCTGGATCAAATTATTTGATAATCCCTCTGTTTACGTTAACCCTTAATTATACTAAGATCATTGATGAAAAAATAAATTAAGATTAATTAATTGTATGTTACTTTAAAATTTAAATACAGGATCAATATTCTAACTAATTTTATTTTTACCATGTCCTAAAGAGTAACAGAATGGAAATAGACGGAGAGAACGATGTTCTGATATCAATAATAGAAACAAACAAAATATGATAGTCAAAGCATTAATTGATCTTCTGTGAATTTTTTTAATTGATTTATTTTTAGGTACTATGGATGAATAGTTTGGGACAAGTCCACGTCGCTCGTGTGAACGGGCATAAGATGATATAAAACAATCCTTTCTTTTTCTACAAACCATTCTAAAAAAATTATTTCTTCTACACATCCATCATAATAGTTTTTTTTTTTTTGTAATAAGTCCATACAATAATTGAAATTTGCACATATTTGCCTTGTTCGGTATGTTGGAGGCAGGGGCGTTAGTGGTCGTGGCAGCACAGAGCAGCCAAACGTTCAGGAGGATGTTAAAATCATATTTATACAACTGATATTGTATAATGTTGTAATTCATCAATTTACTTTTTTGAGAGGTGACAAATATATTTTATCTCAATTCCTTTACTTGTAACATAGATTTGTTAGATATATATATATTTTTCTTAAAAAAATTTACTTGATAGTAAAATTACCAATTTAAATTGTGTGTACCACAGATTACATGGAAGTTTGGTTTACCCTTGTTAATAAATTTTTGTTTATAAATCTATAATCTAAGACTAAGTACTTTAAAACTTAATAAATATTAACACTTAGATAAATTTATACTTGACACTTAACAATTAGAAGTTGACATTTATTAACACTAAAATAATTAAAAGTGTACCTTTATATGTATTCTTAAGTTAATATAGGAAAGAATTATTAATTACCACTTAATTTTCTCCCTTTCTGAGATAGTGTAAATTCTGTGTAACAACATGTAAGTTTTCTCTCAAATAGCACCCGATTGAATAATATATACCGCGTCACATATATACGTCGGTATGGCAAAAAGCACTATAGCACTAGTTAGGGGTGCAAACGGTTTACCGTGTACCGTTTTCCGCACGTTCCGTCCACACGAAACGGTAAACGGATCCGAAATTTCAATATGTTTCAGTAACGGAACGGTAAACGGAACGCGTTTCGTCATTTGTTTGGGTGAAATACAGTGTAAATATACACGTTCTGTCCAAACGGAACGGTTAACGAATCAGCTGGTACATACCGTTACCAGAAACGGAACGACAAACGAAATGCAGCATTCCGTTTCCGTTTGGCACGTTGTGCAGGCCTGGCACTAGTGACCTATTATAGAAAAGCAGTATATTGAGTATTGACTTCCATTGCATTGTCCCCTATCAGAAACAGGTAATTATTAAGATCAGATCATCAATTTTAGATCAAATGGTTTGAATTTCAATAGCACGTAGCTGAGAATATCAAGTTAGCAACTGATGTTGGTTATATTCGCTAAGGGTGCGTTTGGATAGGTGTGGGAAGAAGGGAAGAAGTGAAAAGAAATATTGGAAAGTGTATAACTTTGTGAAGAGTTTGGATTGTTTATAATTTTTTTTTCTTCTTCCTTCTTCTTCTACATTCTTCCAACGATCCAAACGCACAGTAATTTTCCAACCCAGGGACTTGACGCATGCCTCCAAAATTAAATCTACTCAAGTACCATTTTACATATCACACGTAAAACGAATGTACATGAGCATTAGTTTGTTTGACCATGAAAGCATAAGAAAAAAAAACTCTCATAAAAAATTAGATACCTCAATATGCAGTTTAATGTATACTCAATTATTGCTGAGTTATTTAATGGGTTTACTAATAGACCGGCTAGGCTAGCTGTTACCCCTCCCTACAATTTTATATGTTATCATAAACATAATACGTGTCATTTTCCTGATTATATTTACCAACTAATTAATTAATTAAGTTTTGGATAAAGCAGTCCACGCATATATCTGGTATTCAATACGTATTTCAAACACCATAGTACTATATCCAACTTTTTTCTTTTTTGACAATTTCAACTATCAATTAACAAGTGTTCTTATCATTTTTTCCCCTCACTAATACAGATATAAAAAGAATGGAGCGTGGAGTATAAATAGAGGTCCCGCGCGTGTTCCGAAACACGATCATAACTACATCTCCCCTGTCCCCAACACATTAATTTGCTCTCTAAATATATGCCTACCAAGTAGAATATACTTGGAAGTCCTCCAGACAAAACAAAAATTTAATTAATAAATCATTTAAGGATCATAAGAACAGTAACATGGCGACAAGTGCAGTATCTACAAGCACAAAATGCCAACCAGCAATGAAGACGACGTCGGAGGGAGCATGGCAGGGAGATGACCCGCTCCACTTTGCGTTGCCTCTTCTGATCCTTCAGATTTGCCTTGTAGTTGTTCTCACTCGCTCGCTGGCCTTTCTTCTCAAGCCCTTGCGACAACCTCGTGTCATCGCTGAGATCATTGTATGTTCTGTATCCCTTCCAATATATTCTGTATATTTGCAATTAGTATTCAGATTATGTTGATTGGCTAAGATTTAATTTTGAAGGAATAACTCGAGTCATTTAAAAAGCATGCATACTTTGTATGCTGGTAACAATGAAAGGTTATTGTTCACCTATTTTTTTATTTTATTTTTTTCTCTACAAAGTTCAAATTTGTAAGGACATCGTTCTCATGGGGTATCTGATAGACTGATACCATGTACATCGTTCGCTGCTGCTCAAACAATAAGAGACTCCTGGCCTAAATTAATGTCCCAAGAAGTTTAAAACTAACCAATTTAGTTTCTTATCAAAGGTAGGTTAGCGACAACAGGATGTATTAACATGAAACAAAGTAAAAGGTTTGTCACTGCTAAGAAAGAAAATGAATACAATTAGGTAACAGAGTAAAGAATAATTAACATGAAAGCCTACTTCAAATAATAAATAAATGCATTTATGCGTACTATTGGAAAACGATAGCTTAATGGCCCAAGATTTCAAGGTCATGTGTTCTATGGATCAATGTTCATAACCAACGTAGTTTTGTTGGTTACATCGTTTCTAGGTAAAATGCCATTGCAAGTTAGTATTAAGAGCTGCACATTTTAAATAAGACCAATAAACGAAGATATCTAGCTAACACACGAAAAAAAAAATGAGACGAAATCATTTTTCAATTGAAGTACACGTTCTTTTAATTTAATAGATTGGAACTTGAAAGACTAATTTAACCTCTCTAGTTGTGCATCATAAGTAACCTGCTTATTCTCTGATTTAGAAAAGAAATATATATATATATATCGAGGGAAAAAAAAAGGTAAAACCTCAAAGATGCTTCCAGGATGACACTAATTAAAAAATTCTTTTAATTAGAATCATTTTAATAGTCATGTAAAATTTTTTAGTCAAATACTCAAATTACACACTAATTTAAGTAGGATGGAGGGCGGCTTCATGAGTTTTAACTGGTCAATGGTGACAACTCCTTTTAATTAAGTGTATTATTAGAAGAAAAAAAACAAGGTTCATTCATGTGCAAGGAAGGTGTCGTAGGTTGAACATATCTCGTAGTACTTGCATACACGACTGCGACTGAAGAAAAGTATGCACTGTGCCTTTTCATTGAAATAACCTAGCTAAAGATACATCCCCTGATAGTGAAAGGAGTTTACTCTTTCCTGGAATATTCCCTTGTGGAAAACCAGATTCTGGTCAAACAAATCAACTTATTAAATTTGTTAAAAGAAAAATGTTTGCCCAAATTTGCAGCCTATATTTTCCGTATCATAGATTTTCTTTTTTAAAAAAAATAAAAAGACAATGATCTGCTAACAAATATTTTTGGTCTCAGTTAGCCTCATCTTAAATTTAAAAATTAAGGGCACACCTTACTCACCAACAAAAAAAAATAAAGATACCTTTTTTCTCCATTTTTTAGTTAACAGAGTGAACTAATAAAATTTTGTTTGGGACTCGGTTAACATAATCTTAAATTCATATAGTATGGACACGGATTGCAGTGATAGATAAAGGAATCTAAATATTACTTCACTATTAGTTCCTGCATTCGGTGCTTTTCTGATGCAAGGCAGACTGGCAGACAACTAACTTGTTACTGAACTAAAATGTACTTTTATTACCAAAATGCAGGGTGGGATTCTGCTAGGGCCATCAGCACTAGGTCGAAACAGCAAATTCCTAAACTCAGTATTTCCAAAACAAAGCTTGACAGTGCTAGACACCGTCGCCAACATAGGCCTTCTCTTCTTTCTCTTCCTTGTTGGCCTCGAGCTCGACCTACGTTCCATTCGCCGTACCGGAAGCAAAGCCCTGGCAATTGCTGCTGCCGGAATCTCCCTTCCTTTTGTTCTTGGCATTGGCACCTCATTTGTTCTCCGTTCAACCGTTATCAAAGGAGCACGCCAGGGCCCTCTACTTATTTTCATGGGTGTGGCACTCTCCATCACAGCCTTTCCTGTCCTAGCTCGCATCTTGGCAGAGCTCAAATTGCTCACAACTGATCTTGGTAGGTTAGCTATGTCAGCAGCTGCAGTCAATGATGTGGCCGCCTGGATCCTACTTGCCCTTGCCATTGCACTGTCAGGCTCAGGGTCCCCACTTGTCTCGCTGTGGGTTTTGCTTACAGCTACTGCATTTATTGTCTTCCTAGCAATTGCAGTTCGTCCAATTCTTGGCTGGATGGTGCGAAAGTCCCCCGAGGGAGAACCTGTCAGGGAAGTATACATTTGCACCACACTCGTCATCGTCCTTGCAGCTGGATTCGTTACTGACACCATTGGCATTCATGCTTTATTTGGTGCCTTTGTTGTAGGCATTATGGTGCCTAAGGATGGTCCTTTTGCCGGAGTTCTAATTGAAAAAGTGGAGGATCTGGTCTCCAGTCTCTTCCTCCCCCTCTACTTCGTCTCAAGCGGACTCAAGACCAATGTGGCCTCCATTAGTGGTGCAAAATCATGGGGTCTCCTTGTCCTTGTCATTACCAATGCATGTGTGGGAAAGATTTTTGGTACCATAATTGTCTCTCTCCTGACACGTGTCCCAAAACGAGAGGCTGTTGCCCTGGGTTTCCTGATGAACACAAAGGGTCTAGTTGAGCTCATTGTATTGAACATTGGTAAGGATCGCAAAGTCCTTAACGACGAGGCGTTTGCCATATTAGTTCTGATGGCACTCTTCACCACCTTCATCACCACCCCAATTGTCATGGCCGTGTACAAGCCAGCCCGTCCGGTGGCTCCCTACAAGCACCACACCATCGAGCGTGCAACTGAAACTGATAGCGAGTTACGTGTCATGGCATGCTTCCATACTAGCCGAAATATCCCAACATTGATCAATTTAATTGAGTCATCACGTGGAACAAGCCGGCGTCGCCTGACAGTTTACACAATGCACCTAGTTGAGTTGTCAGAGCGATCATCTGCTATTTCCATGGTCCACAGGGCAAGGCGTAACGGGTTGCCCTTCTGGAACAGGAATGGCAAGGCTGCTGCTTCTGGTGGAGGAGAGATGGTTGAGGTGGCTTTTGAAGCGTACCACCAGCTGAGTTCGGTGTCAGTCCGCCCAATGACTGCCATCTCTGACCTCAGCACAATTCATGATGACATCATCACCTGTGCACTCGACAAGCGAGTGCAACTCGTAATTCTACCTTTCCATAAGATGCTTCAGCTTGATGGCTCATTTGAGTCAATTGGCCATGCATACCATGTTGTTAACCAGAAGGTCCTACACCATGCCCCCTGCTCCGTTGCAATCCTGGTTGACCGTGGATTCGGTGGGGCTGCTCAGGTTTCTGCCAAAGATGTTGAATATTCTATTTGTGTGCTATTTTTTGGAGGTTGTGATGACCGTGAGGCGCTTGCATACGCTTCCCGCATGGCAGAACATCCCGGCATCTCCTTAACAGTTACCCGCTTCATAACTAATAATTCTCTCAATATACCACTAGTCAGTGAAGACAACACAGCAGACCAAATGGCAATTGAGGCATGCAAGGCGAAAGCAGAAGAAGGAAACATAAAGTACCAGGAACTGGTTGTGGATGATCATGCTGATGTGGCAGTAGCAATTAGAGATATGGGGAAGGGCATCAACCTATTCTTGGTAGGTCAATCACCACCAGTATCAGAACCACTGTTGGAAAGGCAAGACTGCCCGGAATTGGGTCCAGTTGGAGGTTTCCTGGCCTCGAGAGAATTCACGGCAACGGCATCGGTGTTGGTGGTTCAGTGTTATAATCCAGAGAAGGATACATACTCAAAACGATATACTGTGGAGGGAGAGGCATCTGTTGTCCCAGCTACAATGGATCAAGATATTGAGGCTCAATTAGACTGAGACCACGACCTACAGAATCTTAAATGAGTATCAGCTTCACTGATGTATACAAGTGCAAGTAAAAAAAGTCTTCGGCGGGGACATCCTAGTTGTTTAATAAGACGTTTCCCTCTAGCCTCATGAGTCATGGCAGTGGAGAGCTTGGGATAACAATAGCTAGAAAGGCTTATATATATCATCATGTTTAATATTCTATCATCTAATAATTTTGAGAAAAGCCAGTAACTGTTTCATTTGTAGTAGTATGATGCTCCTGTCAAATATAATTGTTTCATATATATAGCGAGATTCAAGTTATTTATTAACTTTTTTAATTAGGTGAAAGTCTGCTAAGTTGAGACTAGTGGATAGATTCTTTTGCTTAGTATCAAGTAAAAAAAGCATCAAAATGAACTTCAAATTTGTCCTCCAATCTTTCTACAGAAACAAAAAAAAAGGGGGAAAAGGGAAAATAAAACGAAGGAGAGATTTGTACGCACAACCTGGAGGTAACTCGTTGTGACTCTTTGACTCATGCATCAACGCCTGGTTCAAAATTGTAGCTTTCTGATGCCACCTCTCCAAATTGATCATGGCATAAGTTTAATTTCTTACCAACATGGCAACATCAGTCCACAAGAATTAATAAAATCAAATCAGATGCATGGATCATTTCTGATTCAATGAAAACCAGAAGGATTCTGGATCAGCTCAAATTAGAAAGCACAGATAAATGCAACCAATCGTGCCAATGAATACTGTCTAATTAGAATATCCAATCCAATGCCAGTTAGGGATAAGGAGCAAAACAATTATTTAAGTTGAACAGCATTTTGGTACGCAGAAGTAATAAATCAACCCTATTTATATGCAATATATATTTGTGTGAACCTTAATTAATTAATACCGATGCAAGTCAAAATACAAATTTTTCCCATTTTCTTAAATCTTTCATTGGATGCTCTGTCAGAAAAACAAGAAACACATCCAACACATTCATAAACTAGTAAACTGAGAGAAATAACTTGAAAACATATGCCAATGGACTTGCCAGAGACGTTGACAAGGTCTCCTCTTTTGAAAATCTCCTCAATTGTGAGCCTTTGGACGGCCTCCAAACCGTCAACACATATTACGGGTAAAACTCCTGCTAATGGCACATGGGGATGGTCCCAGCATCTTGCATGCTGCCCCAGCTCTGGCACCATCAGTTTCGTGTGCCTCACATTCCTTTAATCCAACTGTGTCACATCATACTTGTCAAACTTCAAATTAACCCCATTTAGAAATTTCCCATCTTACTCTATTCCTAAGAGCTTTATCAGTCTTGCATTGGTCACCTCCATTGCTCTTTCATTGGATGTTTCCAGATTATCAGTGTCTTCTACACACAGGGGAAAATACTATATATATTAATCAACGCTATACTAAAATGGAGGAAACATCCAATCTGAAAACTGGAAAATTCTAATAAAAGATGAAAGAGAAAATTGCGCATTAGAGGTTTGTATCAGTGTAGCATATGGCAATACTGCTTGTCTTACTCACAATTGGGATGTAACAATTCTTGTTTTAAACCCTCGAAACTGATTTTGCAAAATAGAAATTAACAATGAGAGAGAACTAGAGAGCAAAAAAAGTTACCACTCCCTGACAGATGTAGCAATTTTTGTGGAGTAACGCTCATTCCTTTCAATCAATGACTTGAAAGATCTGAGCATTATTTTGAAATAGGTGTATAAACACTTTTTCAAACAAACATTTGAAGAATTTAGAATATAATTATTTGTATAGAATTTGGGCATAATTATATCACAGGTAAGCCCAGTTAAATCCAATATCACAGATTCACAATTAAGCCACCAATAAAATTTAGGATATAATATTTTGTATGCCTAAAATAAATTCTGTTACTTTACCAGAATTTATGGAGACCATTCAATTGTCCGGCCTTAACTGGGCTGCATCCGTCCTAAAATAAATTCTGTTACTTTATCACAGAGTAGTATTTTTTTAATTTTGAAGTTTTGAGATAGCGTGATCTAATTTTTCCTATTTGAAAAGTATACTGGGGCGTTTGGATCGCTTAGGAATTTGGAGAAATTACAATTTCTAGGAATAAATTTATTGGGAAATGTGTAACTTTGTAAAGAATTTGAATTGTTTATAATAAATTTATGGTAGTAAGATGAAATTCTCTAAATTTCTTAGAGAATCCAAACAGCCCATCGAGGATATGGACAAAATTAACATCACTTTTTGTTTTTTCTTCGCTAAAGCGGATTCCGTGGAGCGAGACTGCGAGAGTACTGTAGAGACTAGAGAATGAAGACAAATAACTTTATTTACAATCACAGATTGTGTTCGGACGAGGACGGGAAGTGATTTGGGCAGCAGACTTTTCGCTGCAAGTAACACATTTTTTTTCTGAAATGATTAATCTGTCCTTCATCATTTCTTCGAACTACTTAAATGTCGTGTTATCCATCCGATATGATTCCCTAAAGAGGCTCACAATCAGAAAGAAACGCTAAAAAATATAATGGACCAGAACATAGAATAAAGATTTGAAGAATCATGTTTTTATTTGGGAGAAAAGATGAAAGGCAGATTAGTCTTTTTATGAAAAAAAAAAAATGTTGTTCGCAGTGAAAATTTTGCTGCCAAAGCACTTCCCGATGAGAACCTATTAACTTTATAGGTTATTATCAGTACCATTTAAACACATTCTTAATCGGGAACTTGAAATGTGAACATTTATGTATTAGATATAGAGAACTTCCTTGTTTACACATTGCAATTTGTTGGTCGCATTTAATAGCAGCAGATTCCGCTTGAGGAATTTTTTATTAAAAGAAAATCAGACACTTCTAAGGATCGAAAAAGAATAAAATGAATTTAACGGGATTGCGTATGAATTGATTTCAAAAAATTTTCAACCTAAGATGACAAAAATGAGTTCAAATTTAAAATAACTAGATATAATATCACACTTCACGGGATAAAATGTTACACCGAAGGTGATTTTTGATTGTTTCTTTTTTCTTTAGCAAGAAAGTATCGTGTTTCGCACGATATATATTTGTTGTATTCAACAATAACAGTTTAATCAAATTATTTTTTTTGTAATATTAAACTATTAATTATTAAACAATAAAGGATAAATTAAAATGTAAAAAAAATTATAGAATTGGATTGAGTAAAATTTATACAAAATTTAAACAAAACTAATCCAAAAAATATATATATTGAGCGAAGAACTTAATTGTGTTTACTGAGTCACTGACTGAAGGGATAAAGAAATTTTAATCAATATATGAATTAACAGTTGTAGGAAAAAGTAATCTGGTGTGTTCTTCGGCAAGAATTACTTCTCTGGACTCTGGACATGAGACAAAAAAAAAGTGATTGCACCCACCAAACTCATTTATGCAATTAGGCCGGTTTAACGTTTATAACGAAAGCGGAATGGACCATTCTGTTTGTCGTTCCGTTCCAACAACGGTATGTACTGAAACGATTCATTTGACGTTTCGTTAGGACGGAACGTCGCGGAACGACTCAATTTACACTGTATTTCACACAAATATATGTCGAAATTCATTTCTTTTTGGAAACGTATGCTGAAATCTGATCCGTCACTCGTTCCGTTTGGACGGAACATCTACGGAAAACGAGTGACGGTATACCGGCTATCTGAGAAAGACATTCGTTGTTGCCAATTGCATGATCATGTGATCCAAGCTGACTGAAGAAGAAAGAGGGCAGGCTACACCACGTGATTTGGTGCTTTATGAGCTTGTCCGTGCAGCTATTCGTGCAGCGCATAGAAAGTGGCAAAGTAACACGTAAAGGCTCGCATCCACAGTAGAGAAAAGAAAAGCACGACGGGAGCATATCACATAATACACAGAAAATCTCAGAGAATAAGCGGAGGCAGACGGTATATAGGGATTAAATCCATCAGAAATAACTAACCGATCAGACAAATTACTGTAGATTGGTCCAGCTGAAAATGAAGTATACCATTCCATCAACCCGTTTGTTATCATTTTTAAATCCGACTGTTGCGCTTGCGCATTTAAAATTTTAAAGGGCAATCATTTCATTCCATACATGTTTGATGCGAGATGTCACTTGTCAGCAATCATTTCATATTTGATGCGATGTTTTGCAATTCTGCCTGCTTTTCCAAATCTTATGAATCTTGCTCATGATTTCATTATTTATTCCAAAATAAGGTCCTCCACTATGCAAAGGAGCAAACGTGTCCTCCACCTGGCCACTGTGAAAGCTTTTGTTGCGTTACCGCAAAATGCAGGAGCATCTTATTCATTTTCTAAAAGCAAAATTACTACAATCGTTGAATTTGGCAATAAAAGGCAACTACAAATGATTCCACTATCTTTGAGGATGATATATGAAAAGACTGCTGCATTCTACGTAAACCCACTTTGACAGTCAATCTAAAAATGGGACTAGATGATTGGTGCTACCGTGAAGGTCAACCAGTTGGCAGTTGACACATCAGCACGTGAACTAATAGAGAGATGATACATCAGCAGTTACAGATGACGTAGATTTGGTACAATATTTTGTCTGTCGTCATCAGCATAAAGTTCAGCAATTCAAATTCAATTCCTTTGATCAACTGAAAAAGGCTACTTAAAATTGAATGAATCTAAAGTTTTTTAAAAGTGCTTCTAAATATTTTTTGTGCATTCTTCTTAAAACAATGAAAAAATTTTCTTTTTAAGAATGGCATAGTTTTTGGTACTTTGGTATAGTATATATTGGACTGTCCAAAAAAAACCTCGTAGCTCGTTTGAAGTTTATTCAACTTAAATTCGAGTTTGATTCATTAAATTGAGGCTTTTTGCCGCGCTCAGTTTGAGTTCGAAATCTTTCTGGCCATGCTCTTTTGAGTTCATCACAAAATAGTTTGATATATAATCAAGTACTATTTATAAGAAATAGTACTTGATTCAAAATATAATATACTAATTTTGTAGGTATAAATAATAAGGATCTTTCAAAATTTATTGAGAAAGTTTAATATGCACCATAGTGCATAGAGCTCTTATGCACCGTGGATTTTTTCGGATGTATTTTTGTAAATTGACAAATCTAATTTAACCAATCTAATCTATATATTGAAATCTCATAGAAAATCAAATTTTAGGATTTTTTAGATTTTATTACTATTTTTTTCGAAAATGGCATGTTTTAAAAAATTCGAAAAAATAGTAATAAAATCTCAAAAATTATAAAATTTGGTTTGATATGAGATTTCAATATGAAGATTAGATTGGTTAAATTAGATTTATCAATTTATAAAAATATCCCTGAAAAAAATCTGCGGTTCATAGAAAGCTCTATGCACTATAGTGCATATTAAACTTTCTCAAATTTATTATGAAATCAATAAAATATTAGTAAGTAATTATATGTAATCTAAAAAAAATAATATTCATTACCAGTCACTTACTTTTTTTAATAATAGGAAATAAATATAAAAATATATAATAATTGAGTTTGTGTAGAATTCGAGTTCGATTTACATATTATGAGAAGTAGCTCAAGCTTGATAGTTCAATCGAATTTTAACTTGAGTTTGAAATCGCTCAATTTAACTTTACAACAAACTAATTAAAGCGCATGTGGCCTAGTAGCTCAGTGGTAAGAGCATTAGACTGGTCTCCTTAAGGTCAAGGGTTCACTCCCTCTTTCTTCAAAAACAAACTAATTAAAGCGAATGTGAGCCAGGCAGTGTTCTACATTTATGCGTCATAAACGATCGATAATTAAAGCCAGTTAGCCAGGTAGCGTTCTATGTTCATATGTCATAAACGATCGATAAGGTTGTGCTCTAACTTACATTGTGTCGTGTTGGCACAATTTTTAAATCGAATCATATTGTATAGTGCCAATATGACTAATACGACACGAATTCAAATACTATAATTACCTCGATCTAGCTCGATCTGTTGACAACGCAATCAGAACACAACGTGATGGACAAAGAAAGTCAGTCATAGAAAATCGAAGAAGGGCTAAGTGGGAGTGTGTGGCAGCAGGTGCTGCTATATGGGAGCTCTGTGTCCAAATATGGCGCTGCATGTACGGTTCCGACTACTTTCATTTTTTTATTATTTTTATTTATTTTTTTTTAAAAAGTAACGACTAGTGAAGTTTAAATCTTTAATTATTATTATGTCTACATTATTCTGAACACATTTATTCACAATATATATCGAACTTATGTATTCAGATGCTAAGATAATAACAAAAAATTTACAAGTACGAACCAAAACAGGCATATGGTAATTAAGGAAATTCCACGCACAATGAACCAGATAAAAATATGTAGCAGCTTATATAAGCAGTTATGATGATCATCCAAAATTTCTCATTCTTATCATCTCCTAGCGACGCGTTTTCTATCTTTCTGTTTCTAAAATATTTTTAATGCTTGTTTTCTCTCTTTTCTCATCTTTTTCGTTTTTGAAATTTCATTTCTATTATATATCCAGAGCGTATCCTCCAAACACCTATACTTCTCTCCCTTCCCTCACCCCTCACCCCTCACCCCTCACCTCATGACTATGAGAATTACTATTTTTTATACACTAATTGTCATAATTCTGTATATTAATTGTTAGTTTTGTATGTTAAATAGTATTATTTTCTAATGTAGTTAATGTTGGAGTTATGTCTTAAAAGTCAATGGTTTAACGATATAAATGTTAGTTTATGTTATTGATAATATTTGATCATTTGTTTCTAGGATTTATTATTGATAGATCATTCAGGATGAGGATCTAAATTGTGTATATCTGTGGATCATTCATTAAAATGACAATAATAAATCTAAACTGTCCATAATCTTGATAATTAACAAGAAACATTAATTATCATATAAGATTAATATGCAAGTTAAGTGATGATTGAGTTCTACAAATCATAGGTAAGGAGTTACCAACTTAATTGCATATGTATATGTTATAGAACATAGTACATGACTTGATCCAACAAAATAAATATATAGATTGTGTTATGTGTCATTATTCATTTCGTTATGATTTTGGTTCTAAGTTTGAGACGGTTCAATTTTTTCACATGAGGATAGATTCCATAAATATCGTCTACCGCTGATTTCTGATAAGAGCTGCTATACGGACTTTATTTATATTCTCTTGAATTGTGCGAAAAAAAGTTGTTCATCAAGAAAATCATATGTCCCTCATTAATTTACTTAGTGAGTGATGATATCTATTTGGATCTCTTGATGGAGATAGATTGTTTGCTAACAACTTTATACAATTATCTCTAGATCAAGAAATATATATTCTGCAAGAATGACACATTCCAATCTTGGATATATACAAAGATAACATGTGACATAAGAATCAAAATAGGAAAATACTTTTATTCTCTTATGCATGATTAAAATATTGTTGCAGTACAATATTTATGTGAATCGAGAATCACAACGTGTTGCTAGATACCGCTTATGAATGTTGGAAATAAATAGCGATTTATTTTTCATGTCCAACATAGCATAAATCCTCAAAGGGTCACACAAATAGAGTTTTGACCACACATTGTATTATTTATTTCTACATAGCAGTGAGTACTGTGAAAATATGATCAGTTGATTAATTAATTATATATAGGTTGGTTAATCTTCTTAGTGGATTTGATGCCGTCGAAGGAGGAGAAAAATGAGAGCATGCCACAGACTCCCACACATAGGATTCAAACCTTCTTGATACAATTCAAGTAGAAGTAAAACCTCCATCCCGTTTCTCATGGATTGATGTGTGTTATGTTGCATGGTAAGATCCGTTTTGTATGCTCGATGTTAATTGAGGCTAATTAATGGTAATTAGTAAGAAAAAAAATAAAATTCAGCATTTCCTTTAGTTAATATTATTGTTCGGCTAAAATGCTAATTCTCCTAGTTTTGTATACTAATTGTCTTAGTTTTTTTATAAGAATTGTCACGATTTTCTATTTAATTGTCTAGTTTCAAGATAGTATTTTTTTCTCCAACAAATTAAGTTAGTATTATTGTTCGGGTAAATGTTAATTGTCATAATTTTGTATATTAAATTATTAATTGTTTTTAGTTTTGTAGACTAATTGTCCTGATTTTGTATTTAATGTCTTAGTTTCCAGGTCATTTTGTAGTATTTTCCAATACAATTACCATACTTTTTCGGATAAATTTTATTTGTCCTAATTTTGTATGCCAGTTGTCCTAGTTATGTATACTAATTTTCCTTGAAAAAAATAGTAATTGTCAAAGGCAAAAAAATAATTGTAAAAAAAAAAGATTAATTGTGTCCTGAAAAAAAAAATGAGTACGCTCTAAATGTATACTGATTATCAAGGGGTAGCAGGGGATCATGTAGGCACTGGATGGATAATTAATGAGGACAAATTGGAATGGTTAATTAGTGAGGACGCTGGACAAATTTCTGAAAATGAAAAAATTAAATGCTTCGTTAGTGGATAATGGGAATGATGGAATTTTTGTGATGATGTTAAGTAATTCTGATTAACTAAACCCATAATAAAACGTGCAAATTTTTTTTGTTAACAAATCAGTTTCTGTGTTTTCAGTCTATTAACTTTTCTTTCTTTCTGTTCATGCCAACGATGTTTCAATTTAATTTGACATTAATATTTTTAGTTTAAGATCTTTCGATATTTTTAATTTTTCTGAGCACAAATGGTCAGTTAAACCTTCCAAACTCTTTAAACTTTTAATCACCAGGCATGTAGGTAAAAATAAATAAAAAAACAACATCAAAGATAAACTACGCGAACTTCCTTTTGGAGCAACGCTTCTCCCTTGCGCTGCATAATAATATGACAATAATGACACAAACAGAATTAATAGTCCTATCGTGCAAGTGTAGGGATGAAAACTGATCGGATAGTGGTCAAATCATATCCGTATTCATATTTTTTATGATACGAATATGAATACGGTTCGGATGTTAAACGGATATGAATACGAATCAGATATTGTCGAATACGAATATATTTCGGATATTAAAAAAAAATATCTATAACAGACCAATAATAATATCAATATAACATTTCATAAAAAATACTACTTATAAATATTTATAAATTATTATTGTTACCATTAATAGCCATTACTTATAATCTCTATTAATTACATCATATAATATGTAATAACAATTAAATAAAGTTTTAAACAAGATAAATACTAATCTGTAGCATTTATAAACTATTGGTAGTGAACTATTTGGAATTCTCAATAAAAATAAGAAGTAATTAAGAAAAAAACAACAAAAAGGAATTTTTCGAAAAAAAAAGACAAACAAAAACAACAACTTTCGCTTATTTCTTCCAACTACTCCTTTTAATATGATATAATCATGAAATATCGCATAAATACATTTTGATTATACATTTCCATTACCTAAAATTGTGCTTTCCTTAAGTTGTACTAGTAGAGCTTAAGGAAATAAATGTATTTACAAAACAACTATATCAACAAATTGTCTCGCATCTGTATCCGTACCAATATATGTTCTCGCATCTACATCCATATCCGTTTAGAAAAATCTATATTCGCATCCATATCTGAATGGATGTGATCATGCGGATGTTAATATCCAAATCAGCTATTTCCTGAATTCGGATCCGGATCGGAGCGGATAATATCCGATACGTTTTCATCCCTAGCAGCAAGTGGGACTTCGTTGACTTTTACCTCTGAAATTTTCCTAGCTGGCTCAAGAAAAATATGCACAATACGTCAATACCCAGTACCTAGGGGTGGCGCGGTATACCGCGAATATGCAAAATTGTTTCGTTCCGTCCATGTGAAACGTATAATGGAACAAAATTTCATTTCGTTTCGTAAACGGAACGGAAAACGAAATGCAATTCGTGATTCGTTTATGTGAAATACAGTGTAAATTATACCGTTCCGCTACGTTCCGTCTAAACGGAACAAATACGAATCAGCCGGTACATACCGTTTGTTGAAACGGAACGAAATACGGAATGCCTCATTTCGTTTCCGTTTAATACGTTGCCCAGGTCTACCAGTACCCCACGCCTGTTGTTAAAATGTTAAGCCGATATTAGTGATCTACTGGGCATCAATTTGGATGTTGTCGATAATCTCAACGGAGATAGAGGAAAGAATTATCAACTATAAAAATCATTACTGATATAGATATAGTCGTTTCGTGTTTTTATAATATGCGGATCGTTTTAAAAGAAAGAGCAATAGTTTGAGTTCAAATGGAGTGAATATTAGAAAGCAAAAAATAAATGTAAAAATAAAATTATGGAAAACTTAATAGGGTCCTAATTAAGTGTATGTATTAGATGTAGGGCACGTTCATTAGCTCATCTTGACATATTTCTTTAAAAAAAATCGTTGAAAATGAGATTGCAAATAAAATTATAGATTCATGTAGTTTGAGCATATAGACAAACAGAATGCCAAATAGATTCATGTAGTTTGAACATCGTATACGACGATGCTTGAAGGATTGTACTATTGAAATATTCAACTTTTTTTATGAATGACAAAATATGCATCAAAATCAAAATTCGTTACATTTTTGTATGATAATCAAACTATAGATCATTACTATATATTTGGATTAAATTGCAATTTTATTTTTGATGATTGCTAAAATTATCAAAATAAATAAATCAACCGATCCCTCTCCATATTTATGTATATACAAATTACGGTTGCAAGTAGCTGATGATGAATTAATTTGATTGAATAATTTTCACAATTGTTGAAATTGAAAATAACGGTTTAAATTGATTATTTTTTCAATTGTTGAAGCAACTTGCAAATTATCTTTTGTGATAGAGCAGACAAAGGATTTGACTTTAAATACGTCTAATAAACCCATCAAAACCTATTTCTTGACAAAATAATAAATTAATCTACATTGGTAGGGCCTCCTCAGTTGTTCCAAATAAAACAGTTTGAGACTTATCAGTATTATAAATAAAAACCCGTGGGAGTCTGAATACCAAAATGTTTTAGCGAACTCGACACGGCAACGAAAAAAAATACGGTGTTGAAAATTTTTGAAATATTGATACATGAATTGTGTAAAAGAATGTGTGGACGGAATAAAAGAGTCTAAAATGACCCGTCACAGCAAGGTTTTCTTTAAATTGAATGATTTGGTTAAGAACACAAACTGCTAGGTTGTGCACCGCTCATCCTCTTCTCTATCTCTCTCTCCGCCCTTTCTCCTCTGGTCTCCTCTCTCATGCGCATCTTAGTTGTCATGTCGCTCGCCCCAGCCAACGACTTCAAATCCACCGACATTCCTCCTCTCTTCTATGCCGGCACTTCCCTCTCCGACACTTCCTATCAGACAAGTCAAGATGTGTTGAATCGACTGCACCGACTTCTTTATTTATTGAAAGGGGTTCTCACACATGAAACAGATGGGTTTATTGCAGCCAGTCTTACTTCTAACAATGGTGATGAAGTGGAGATCAAGGTAATTTGTGATTATTATTATTGCTGTTATTTAATACCCCTGGCTTCTACTAGCCGACTAACTTTCATTTCTTTTAAAAATTGTTAGACAAAGTTGAGAGAGGCAATGGAGAAGGCATTTTGGGACAATATAATGGATTCGTTGAAAGGGGATAACCGAACTACAACCAGGTCTTGGATCTGGTGAAGGAGGTCAGAGATATCTGATCTGGCCCTTCAAAGTTTACGGCAGGAAATTTTGGACAGCATTGACCTGGATATCTTATCTAAGGTGCATAAATAAAACATTATGTTAATATCATTTAGAAAAAAAAAAAAGAATGGGTGATACATAAAGGCTGTTAAGCATTGTTTGATCGTTTCTTTTATTTTTTCAGAAAGGTACTCAATTCAGGAACCGATGATAGCCAGTACTTGGGGTCAAATTCTGGATTTCTCACTTGGCATGCTACAGCAATTAGGTTCAAGTGCGACTAAAGATGTGGCAAAAGAGGCTCATCAAAAGTTGTTGAATTAACTACAGCTGAAATCTCTCAATCTGCCCACCAAACCAAGAGCTCATTTTTTTTTTTGCCATAGTTAAGGGTCTTCGATTTACACTTGAAGAGATACAGGTGGCTTTCCTTTTTCCTGAATCCTCCTTTGATGGGTATGATATGACATTGTTTGAAACTGCTTAGTAATCAAGTTAGAAGCTGATTACTACACTCTTTTGGGTGAAAATAGAAATTGAAAAGAGAGGTGAGCAAGGCCCGTATACAGATGTTGGAGCCGCTGGTACAGGGAACAACCGGTATAGAGTACCTACATAAAGCTTTCACCGAGCGGTATGGTTCCCCCTCTGATGTGTCTGTCTCCCTTCCCCTGACTGTAGTTCTCAATTTACAATGTGATAGGAAATGCAAGTATATACAGTGCTTTGTGGTACTTTCTTATCTTTGAATAATTTAGCCTGATAAATTTAGCCCCTTTTGTTTTTGTTTCGGATAAATAGTTACTGGTACAAGGAACATGATCATATTTCTGGTCAGACATGTCCGGTATATGAAATTAATTATATTTTGTTTTGATGTAGCTTTATGCCAAAAGAGTGCCTATGGATAATATTTAATTAACATTAAATAAATATCACAATTACAATTACTGTAAAAATTTCTCATACATGTGCCAAATCGTTTCTATGCAATTGTGTTTGACAATGTTTTGCTCTCCATTTTCTGAATATGTGTTGCAAAATATATTTGTTAACTGATAATGGATTACTGCACATGCTAAGGTGAATCTTTCTGGTAGATGAGGGTTCTAGCTGGTTTACTGCACATGCTAAGGTGAATCTTTCTGCACCAGGTGGATTTGTTTTCAAGAATTGCTACCTCACTGGTTCAGGCAACATATGTATCTTGGCAGAGCATGGAATCAGTACTCAACTGTGCTTTTCTACCAGGCATTGATGTCCAGTCTTATCGTGACACTTGGCTGGGATTCTTGGCAGCATGACATGTATGATCTCTTTGCTCATTCTTCTGTTTCTTTTATGTTTAATTATTTTTAAATTTGAAGCACGGTAAATCATGCATTCATACTGGTCACATAGAGATACCAGTGAGGTCTTCTCTGAAACGCGAAGCCATTTACCATTGCAAATATTGTCTATAGAGGATGGCTATGTATTAAAAACGTTCAACTACCTCTTGCACAAAAACAAAAAAGTTGACTTCATCGAGCAGTTCAATGAGAAGTTATTGGTCAAGCAAGTGAGCAGAAGCCTTCAGATACTTGATGTAAGCATCCCCTCTGACCTTTATTTTATGTGTCGATCTATTATGACTATGATCCTAGGGAAGCAATTGAATAAAACTCCTGTTGCACTTGCGTTTCTTTTGTTGAGACTAATTTATAAGGGATTTAGTGAAAAAGGAAATGAAAGAAAGTGGTATGGCAATGTGCTTAAAGTGAAGCAGTCAAATAAAACTCCGTGTGGCCAGGTCTCAGATCACATATGCAGAGTAAAGTAGCACTGGCCCCGTCTTGAATAAATATCAGAGGGTGCCGCAGAAAAAGCACCTCAGTGCGCAAGATTGGAACAGCTTCATCGGCAGTGAATTCATTCATCAGGACAACTGGATAGAGCAACAAACCCCTAAATAGTGAAGATTTTTTAAAACTTCCTCATCTACTCTTTTTATCCTGATTTATAAGCCTAGATCTAAGATTCGTATCTAGACAACACATGCAAAAGTTTAGTTTTGCTGTCTCATTCTGATATATCATATATGTCATATCAGTATCTATTTCTCCCTGAGACCTCCTGAAAGGAAGCATATTTAAATGTTAGGATGCTAGAAAATACCAACTTCTTCTGTTATTTGTTACTATCTATTCTTTGTGGTACATTTCTTAACGGACAGAATTTATTTAAAGCAAATAATTACGATTTGAACAATAATGCGCCTTATCCCTCTTGATTTGAAAGAATGTCCAACCAAATTAAGATTATAACAAATATTTATATGTTTCCCATCTTCACTTAAATCTATAATAATTCTTCCTTACCGGCTCCTTAATGCCCTCATCTAATTTACATGTGTAATGAATAAAATGTTGAGGAATGAAGGGATTGTAATCCCATAACGGTTCCATATTATGTGCATATCTGATATAACTCCATTGATATTAATTTGTATGATCTCCATTACTGGTCATTGCATTTAACTTTTATGAAAAACATTTAAACTGGAAATTTATATATAAACATATATTCTGATTAGATCCCATCGTATTGGGGATAATGGCCAATTCATCATGTAATACCTTTATTTTGTGCCTACAATTTTTACCCTGTTTTTCTTAAATTCTAACTTAATTTTTCTACAAATTTCAACAAAACATTTTTTTTCAGGGATACAAATAATTTAATATACATATACAATTAATTGATTTTTCATAACTTTTTCAAATTTAATGATTCCCGTCTGTTTTAAATTGCAATGATAAATTTTTTCCAGTCTAATGATAGTCATGGTTTTGAAATTGTACCGTTACATAATTCAATAATAATTAATAACGTTTTTTATTTTATTTAATTAAATATATCATTGCAATTTAAAACAGAAGGGAATCATTACATTTAATATGTACCGTTATATCCAAAATAGTAAATTTCCTTTAATTCCAGTTTTCTATTAATAACGTTTATAATCAATTCAGAGATTTTAAATATTCTCAGACAAGAGAATGTTATTATACACCTAGCTTTATTATAAATCGGTCTCCATTCTCAAATTTACAACTTATCCATTTTCATCGTTGTTTCTCAAACCTCAATTAGTATATTTTTCGTCACACACAACAAATTCGATGGCTGTCTTGCAATTATAATTCAAGAGACCAACTCATCAAGATGACTCTCTATCTACAACTTAGGAAACCTACAATAACAATGCTTCCTACTTACCCAACCCTGAGTACAGCTCCACAGAAACACATCATATACCAACCTCATCACATAGATGACCACCACACTGAGTAGTCTGTCTGCCTACAAGCCACATAATTTCTAAGAAATTACTTCAGTCACGATCTTGATTTCCAAAGGTTTGTTCTTAGGCATGTTTACATGGATGACCCTTTCGATATTAAGAGTGAAAACTATTTTCTTAAGAACAGGTCATATGAGCTCCAACAAGAAAACAATTTATTGAAAAATTTAATTGATAGTCATATGGAGACAATTGCCGAGCTCCAAGAAGAGAATTATAAATTTTTTTAATCACAAACTGAATGGTCCGCAAGAATCGTTCATCAAGCTAAACAATGAAGTGGCACAGCTTCAAGTGAAAGTTAAAAAGTTTCACAGTTCGCAACAGCATACCCTTCAAATTATTGAAGATACAATAGACAAGCTATCCAGTCTTAAGGGTGACATCTACAACAACAAACTTTTCGGTGTTCTATTAGAATGATTAGGGAAATTTTGTTTTATTATTTTTAATCATGTACTATATATGTTTATTTCCATTGTAATAAAGTTTGTATTGAGGGATTATAACTCCTTACTTCCTTTTTTTTTTGCCTTATCTGTTTGATATTATATATAAACTTTCCTTTTTTTTCGTGCGACATTTTTTTTTTACTAAACATTTGTTTCGGTACAATTACTTTTAATTATTTATAATTTAATTTGAATACACGAACTTTATTTACGGAAAGTTACGGTTACAAATTTCGTTGCACTTGAATTCATATTTATCTACAATTATGGAACTTCTTTACTGATTTAATTTAATACATTGATTTTTTTTTATTGAGCTCTCTTTTATATATATCCCACATCCATTTACATCAATACATCAACTACTACATCCATTTCTTTTTAAGGCCAATCATCCGTTTTGGAATTTCTTCTTACATCATACATAATGTTCATCTTACATCCACTGTGTTTGTTCGCATATATTTTGAATTTTTCCTTTTCATTGAGCAATTGCGTTTACAATCTATTTTTTATTTTCTTCCAAGGTAATTAAGTTTCCTCCTTATTAGACATTTTTCTTTTTCTTCCAATTCTCTTATCTTTTTCTATATACCACTTTTGCAAGCGTTCTAATCTTTCATTTCTTCCTCCACCCAACAACATTTCAATCATTACACCAAACATTGATATCGAAAACTACGGCTATTTCGGAATGGCGATGACAGCTTCTCTGACGATACGTCCATTCATAGCTTTGTTTAACTACAAATTTAATTTTTATTTTTAAACTTTCTATGCCAGTAATATTTCCATTTTTTTATTCTCTATCATTTTCTAATTCTGTTTTTTTTTAATTGCCGTGTTTACTCATGTTCAGTTTAATTTTATGTTTTGCCATTACTTTTTTCCTTTTTTTTTCAAATTAACTGTTCACATTTTTTTCTTCTTTCTTATATTTCCGTAATAAGACATGCTCCTAAATAATTATATTATTACGTATATTAACAAAATAACGTATTTCTTCGCTCTCTTGGTTAGTTATATGTACCGCATATATCGAGCGAAGCTCGATTTCCCCACCTAGTACAGTATAAATAGACGTCCCGTGCAGAACTTACGCCAAACACACCCTCTTCACAACACATTTACACATTTTATTTCTAGTTATAACTTATAAGCATACTTGCATGTCTCTTGATGTGTGAAGTCTCTCTAAACAACACAAAATAATTCAAAGAGATAATATATAGGAAGAGCAGCATGGTGACACGATCGTTATTATTAAACACAACATGTGAAGAAGCGATGAAGACGACATCAGAGGGAGTGTGGCAGGGAGACAACCCGCTTCATTTCGCGCTACCGCTTCTGATACTTCAGATTTGCCTCGTCGTCGTTGTTACTCGCTCGCTCGCTTTCGTGCTTAAACCCCTCCGGCAACCTCGTGTCATCGCCGAGATCATTGTATGTTCTCATAAACACCTATCATGCATTACTTTATGTGTCCGTCATTAGTATTTACGTTAATTATGTCACGTCAATTAGTTTAAGTTATCCCAGGGAATCAGTACCGTTTTCTGCAAAGCATGCATAAATATTTTGTGCTTCATCTTTTTATTCTCTAGGTTGGATCAAACTAGGTATTCTCCGGATGCCTCTTGCCAGATATGGGAAAAGAATTACACTTTTGAGTACAGTAAAAGTAAAATAATATATATGTTAGAAGAGAAATGGTAGAGTCCAATATATTAGACGGATGGAGTCCGTCTAATACGATCGTTTTCTTATTATTAAATTTCAAACGATCGATCCGAACCGTTCAATATGTTCTCCATATTAAAAACTTATAAGAAACTAATTTTTACATTTTTTCAAAATTTTTTACTATTTTGGTATTTTAGAAAATCGTTATTATTGGACGATCCAGAACTTTTATATCATGAATTTTCTAAAATACCAAAAAATAAGTAAAAAAATTCAAAAAAATGTAAAAATTGGTTTCTTACAAGTTTTCAATATGAAGAACATATTGAACGGTTCAGATCGGTCGCTTACAATTTAAAAATATGAAAATGATTGTATTAGACGAACCCATCCGTCCAATATATTGAACACGTGCATTTCTCATGTTAGAATGTAGTCCAATTGCTTTAGTATAGCGCTTATTATTAGGCGGGGTGAGGGGAGTGTCAACTTTTGATTTGTTTGTTAATTTGAACGGTTAATGAGTGCTCCGTGCATAATATCATATTGATAGATCTGGAAAATTTTAACCGTCAAAATTAGATCCAACGGTTCGGATCAAAATTACTGGCCCGGGCTGAGGGGTGGTGTTACTCCGAGATATTTTGTTTCTTATATATGTTGTTTAAATAATATAGAATGCGAGTTTCAAAGACTGTTTTAGCCACACATGCATCTTGCTTCACATGCCAAACCTCCACAGACGAACAGTGCTGGCAAGTGACGTAATTCGACAAAATGCCTTAGAATTAAGTTTAAAATTAAAGTGGATGATCCAACTGTTTGTATTGCAAATAGTTATGAACCAAGTTCATTACAAATACCTTTGAAGTAAGCTTCTACTCATAAACCAAGAGATGCACATTTAATTTACTATTTTTAATCATATAAATTCTGATTGTCAAATTGGCCCACTAAAATTTACGCGTAGTTAAAAGCTAATGCATGACATTTTATTGGTCAATATTTACAATCCGTTGGGTAAATAATTAATAGCGATCATGTAATGTTCATTGTTTGGTGAAACGAAGCGCTTCCTTTTTGCGTTCTCTTCACAATTACAATAATAGGGTCTATCAAAGTAATAATGATCTAAAGTATATGATAAGTAATTAATTAAAATATATAATTTCTTATAAATTTCTGTTTACTAATTTTACTTAACATTTATGTATTATGTTAATGAAAAATGTAATTTATTTATATTCTCTCCGAGAAAGTAAGTAATAGAATTAACCAAAAAAATGAAAGAAACAAAGAAAAACTTTTTATCCTTCTTTTTTATTGGACATGGACCCCATGATAGTCCTTAATCACATGAGCCACAAACCTACTTTTAAGACTATGACTGAAACCAGTATTTTCAATACCATACCAGCACCTCTGCCGGCCTGGTGACCAAAATCTGATATTTTCTGATATTTTTTGATACTTTTTCTCACAGAATCAAATACCGTCGTTTCGATCACTGTTCGGTATCCGATATTATCGGAATTTTTCTTGTAACCGGTAGGGTATTGAAAACACGCTGAAACCACCAAACCGAAGAAAATGATATAAATAGGACTGTGACTGAAACCATCAAGCCAAAGAAAAATAGAAAATGAAAAATGCCCTGCAGGTTGCCCTGGTTGGGCAAGGAAAGAAAATGATACGTTCCTAATTTGACGCATTCTTCTAATCAAACAAATAAACTTTTCTTTTTTAAATTATCCTAAAATGAATTTGTTCAATTAAATTTCTTTTAGTGACCTAGCTAAATTTGTTCACCTTGTTAAAAGTTAAAACGATGAACTACTGTCAATTATAATATATCACTTTTGGTTTAACCTCAAGTCATCATGCTAAGTTCAAACGTGCAATCAGGATATATATGTATCATTTGATTATGAGTTCCTGTATAACCGTACGTGCTTGTGAACTTCTCAGGAAGACAATCAATTTGTTATTGAATGAAAATATAACTTTCTATCCCATAATTAATGCAGGGTGGTGTCCTTCTGGGGCCATCAGCACTAGGTCGAAGCAGCGCATTCCTCGATTCAGTTTTCCCCAGTCGAAGCTTGACCCTGCTTGATACAGTTGCCAACATTGGCCTCCTCTTCTTCCTTTTCCTGATGGGCCTTGAGATTGACATACGTGCCATCCGACGCACTGGTAAAAGTGCCCTGGTGATCGCCTTTGCTGGCATCCAGGTTCCTTTCATTCTTAGCATTGGCACCTCTTTTGTTCTCCGTTCGACCATTATAAAAGGTGCACGGCAGGGTCCTCTGGATGTTTTCATTGGGGTTGCACTCTCCATTACTGCCTTTCCTGTCCTAGCTCGCATCTTGGCCGAGCTGAAGCTGCTTACAACTGAGCTCGGTCGGCTGGCCATGTCAGCTGCTGCAGTCAATGATGTGGCCGCCTGGATTTTGCTGGCCCTTGCCATTGCACTGTCAGGCTCGGGGTCACCACTTGTCTCAATTTGGGTCCTGCTTTCAGCTGCTGCTTTTATTGCTTTTCTAGCTATTGTCATTCGCCCGATTCTTGCCTGGATGGTCCGAATGTCGCCTGAAGGGGAACCTGTCAGAGAAATCTATGTTTGTGGCATATTCCTCATAGCCCTTGTTGCTGGATTTGTCACTGACACGATTGGCATTCATGCTTTGTTTGGTGCCTTTATGATAGGCATCATGGTACCGAAGGAAGGTTCTTTTGCGAGACTTTTAACTGAGAAAGTGGAGGACCTTGTCTCCAGTCTCTTCCTGCCACTCTATTTTGTCTCGAGCGGCCTCAAGACCAATGTGGCCACCATTAGTGGTGCCAAATCTTGGGCGCTCCTCGTCCTTGTCATCATAAATGCATGTGTGGGGAAGATCGTTGGTACTGTACTTGTATCACTCCTAGTACGAATTCCGGTCCGTGAGGCTGTTGCCATGGGGTTCCTCATGAATACAAAGGGTCTAGTTGAGCTCATTGTATTGAACATTGGAAGAGACCGCAAGGTGCTGAATGATGAGGCGTTTGCAATATTAGTGCTTATGGCACTCTTCACCACCTTCATCACCTCTCCAGTTGTCATGGCCGTGTACAAACCAGCTCTTCCTATGGCTCCCTACAAGCACCACACTGTTGAGTGTGCAACGGGAATGGACAGTGAGTTTCGTGTCATGGCATGCTTTTACACAAACCGAAGTATTCCTTCAGTGATCAACCTAGTTGAGTCATCACGGGGAACTAAACTTCGTCGTCTAAAAGTTTATGCTATGCACCTAGTTGAGTTGTCCGAGAGACAATCTTCAATTTTAATGGTCCATACAGCAAGGTTTAATTGGTTGTCCTTCTGGAGAAGGCGTGGAGGAAAGATGGTAGAAGTGGCTTTCAAGGCTTACCAGAAACTGAGCCCTGTATCACTCCGGCCAATTACTGCTGTCTCCCATTCAAGCTCAATGCATGATGACATCATCACCTGCGCATTCAACAAGCGAGTGGCACTCATAATCTTACCTTCCCATAGAATGCTTCAGTTTGATGGTTCGTTGGAGTCCATCGGCCATGCTTACCATGTTGTTAACCAGCGGGTCCTGCGCAACTATCCCTGCTCAGTTGCAATCTTGGTTGACCGCGGTTTCGGTGGCCCTGCTCAAGTTTCTGCCAAAGATGTCAATTATACTATCTGTGTGATATACTTTGGAGGCCGCGATGACCGTGAGGCACTTGCATATGCTTCCCACATGGCTGAACATCCTGGCATCTCCTTAACAGTAACTCGCTTCATGGCTGCCAATCCTCTGAGTGTATCACAATCCAGTGAAGATAAAACAGCAGATGAAATGGCAATTGACGCATTCAAGGCCAAGAAAGAAGTAACAGCCATAAACTACCAGGAAAGGGTTGTCGAAGATCATGCTGAGGTGGCAGCGGCAATCAAAGACATGGGAAGGTGCACCGACCTATTCTTGGTAGGTCGGTCACCATCCATGCCACCACCACTGTTTGAAAATCAAGACAGCCCGGAATTGGGTCCAGTGGGCGGCTACCTGGCATCGGAAGAATTCTCCTCAAGGGCATCCACACTTGTCATCAAGTGCTATGATCCAGACAGTGACCCATACTCAAAACAGCACTGTTTGGAGGGAGGGCTCTCTGTTGTACCAGCTACACCTTATCAGGACATTGAGGCTGAATTAGACTGAGACGACAAATAACAATCTTACAAGACAACCAGCTTGACTTGTACATAATATAAGTGCAGAAATAAAAAAAAAAATGGTCCCCGGTAGGGGCATTTTAATATTCAATTTCATAAGATAAAAATTTCTATCACGGAAAAGGAGAGGTCTAGATAACAACCAATGAGGCTGACATATAACTATGTTTCAAGCATCAGCTGGATATTATGGGAAGAGCTAATAATTTCATGTCCGTTGAAAATGTAATAGTTTGACATTTTCGGCCAGATTTAAAATATTTAGTATGAGAATATATGTTTTTATGTTTAATCAACTTGACTAAAAAGGGCATCATATGAAAAACGAGCATCAAAAGAGTTCGGTCTTTCCCCAGTCGCTTTACATTAGCCAAAAAAAAATTAATAAATAATTAATTATAAGGGGCAAAAAGGGAAAAACTGCAAAGAAATGAAAAAACTAATTCGTAGTAATTTGCACATGAATTGGCGCACGTCCATTGGTAGGTCGGTCAGGAGTGAGCAGATCTCCGGTGATTATAAGCAGCCCTCTAGAATAACCACAATCAACGTTATTGTTCAATGAAACTATCAAATGGTTATTGAATTATCCTTCCACGTATAAACAAAAACAATTGATCCATGTACACTTGAAGTTTGCTTCATTGTGCACTGATTGCCGATAACAACTCCATTTTCTTCTCAAAACAGCAGCACGGCAGGAGCAATCAGAACTAATAGGCCATCCACAAGAGAAGCTACATTTTTGCACAATGATAGGTTGATAACCAAAGACTAAAGAAAAGTCTCAACCAATTCAATGTTTTACAATTTCATGACATTATGACCTTTGCTTTTCTCCATCTAATTTTTTCAAATGGTACAATTTACACCCTCCCAAAAGTAACAAATTTTATTAGTTCCTCAAATAAAATTGGAAGGGTTCAATAAATGCGGCCTCGGCAAGAGGGAGTTCCACAGAGGCAAGGCTGTCCAACCCCGTCTCTTTCCTTGCATCGGTAGTCAAATACCAACTCTTCCCCCACATCAATCTGGAAATGCCAGAATATAGCTCCACATTACACGAGTTACAAAGATGATCATTAGATTTCTAAACTTTCATTCATTATTTCTACTAGTTTCCACTTAAGTTGACACTGCCAGAACAAAACCTTAAATTATGCTACGAATTATGGTTGAAAGGTTCATAAATTTACCAAATCTTTTTTAACAAAAAAAAAAAAAAGTTCATACATCTCGTTTAGCAAACAAACCAATATGAGCAAGCTGGCAGTCCATGCTCTCCACCAAGACCAAGTAACTCGACAGATTTGGAGAACAGCTGTAAACAGTGAATCAATAACAGATGCAAAAAAATGTCAAGACCGCAATTAGAGCAGGCAATATCTGACAACACCCTGAAAACACTAGGGACCAAACCTGACTAAAATTTTTTTATTATAAGTCAGAAATCAAAACACAACTATACTATTCTTTAGTACCAACATTTCCCCAAACCCAACTGAACAAAAACCTAACAGACCGAAAACCTGAAACGCCATCAGCAAATGCAAATTGACATAAAAAAATGGACAACAAAAATTGACCCAGATTCCAAACTCGAGACCCATAGACATAAACCAAATCTTCAAAAACCTAACTAAACGTCCAATAAGACCCTTAACATTAAAATGACCCAACCACAATATTGACAAAAAACAAACGACACCAGACCTAACTAAACCGAATCCAAGCTGACAAATCTCAATAATGATTCCAGACATGCCAGACCGATTCAAGAATGACTGAGTGCAATTAAAGCCACAACCCTGATCCAACAGCTAACTTCCTCTAATACAACTAAACAAATAAAACAACTAAATAAACAATAAACAAACAGGTTTTGCAAAGCCATGATGGATGGGAATCGATTTTGTTTTTGTTTTAAATGTTTATAATCTTCTGGTTTGTGATATTTACTGAAGTGTAAGTTAAAGGTTCAGAGGAAAAAAAAACCTGTGATTAATGAAGCGAGCAATATTTCCATACTTTCTGGCATCAATTGCACATGGCATAGGCTCCTCACAATTACCCCCAGCATGACCCATATGCCCCTCAATTTCACACAAATAATTGTGCCCATCCTGGCATTGCCTGTAAATTAATAACCAATAATAAAAACTTAGTATACAAAGTCACAACTGTCCAAGGAAAATGGTGTAAAATAATTCAGTTTACAATGCCTACCTCTCCCTTCTTTCACTGGCCTGCTCACCGTTGATAACTTCTCCAATGTACTCGCATACAAAGGTGCCACCAGGGATCATTTCTACAGCCCTAACTCCCCAACCCTACAGAATGAAGAAAAAAAATGTCAGATATATAGTATAGGTTTAGCAATTTGGAGAACAGCAGTTGGTTGCATCTTAATGGGATATTGTCTGACAGTGTTTCCTTCATACCTTACATTTGGTCTTGAAAACTTCTAGCTTGAGGTTAATGCCCTTCTGGAGAACTCTGTTCTGACAAGATGCATCGCATTTGCATGATGAATTGCACTCATACACAGGATACCCTTCCTACAGAATTCAATTTGTTTTTGACAAAATTAAGTTTGTGAATCATTACTTCTGCACCACAACAGAGGATGCCGAAATTTTCCAGCACAGGACCTCTATAATGTCTCATTTCAGCCCCCATGAACCAATTCTATATAAAATTCCAAATAAACTCAAAAATGAAAAATGAATAATAATTACTATGAAATAATTTAAGGATAAAAGAAAAATGGAAAGGCACTGAAACAAAACTTGCCAAGGTAAGCAGATTACTGTTACATAAGATATATCAATTATACATTACCTCAAGAACAATAAGACCTCTTTCGTCATATGTAAACTTCTCAAGCATAGGTTTGCCCCATTTATCCATAGCATTTTCAAAGTCATTGTCGAAGAGGTACACATGATCACAGCTCTCTTGGCTACATCTCTCCTTCACACACCTACAACCCAACTCTTTATCCTACGGAGAAATATACTTGTGAACTTGTGTTTCCTGGATATTCTTCGACTTGACAACAAATGTTTCTGTTTATATATTAAATTTTTTATATTGTTTTATTCTTTTCTCTTCTTATGTACAAATACAGACAATTATCCTAAGAAAATGTGAGAAAAAAAGAAAGCAGATTATACAGGGAATAGACAAGTTATGGCATATACCTTTCTAGAATCACTGAGAGATGGATCAACAACCCGCTCAGTTACATAAGTAAATTCTTTCCAGGGCATGGACATATCATTGGCTAGAATCTCTTCAAAACCTTCAAGAAAAATCTTAATTTCCTCATCTATAACACAAGGTATAGGAGCCTTCTCCTTGCCAAAACTCACATCCCCACAGAGTAAAACAACACCATCTCTCTTAAGACTCCAACCAAAATGCTTGGAATCAAGCACCGCATGGTAATCATCCTCCTCAAAATCTACCACCACTGGTGCATGCAGCTCACTTGTAGGGCTTAATGGACCGGAAGCTGGTTTATCTATGATAGCTTTACATCCCTTGGGGCATACAAATCCTTCTTGATGCCACTCAATTCGTGTGTCTGTCTCACTACAAAGCTTGGCAGCTTTAAGATAGATATTGTCGGGTAATGACCCAAATTTGGCTTCTAACTCCGCAATTAAGTTTATCTTACAACAGGTTGAACGAGCAACTGACAATATATCCAAGATGCTAGGATGCACTCTTGATTTGTGGACCTCATAAAATAGAGCCTGAGACACTTTAGAACACTCCTCATCTGTTAACTGGCGGAGACCAGTTGCTTCTGTCTCGACCAATTCTGGCACTGAATTCTGGTTTGAAATCGTCAATTTAATGGAGTTTCTAACCCCAGTTTGGTTCTTCTTGAATTTGGAGTGTTGTTGATTCAACAGATGCCGGGTGCGATTGAGCTGGTATTTCCCTCTTCGATGTGTGAAGGAAGCAGAACTAGCACTTGCTGTGTTGTCCATGTGGGCTACTTGGTGGTGCCGACCAAGATCCGGCAGTAAATCAAACTTTAACCCACAAACTTTACAGGTGAACTTCTGTGATCCATCATCAGAAATTTGGTTGATAGGTGTTGCTACTACTTTTGTATGCCTGGCCTCAGTGCCAGTGGCAGTGAACTCAGAGACGTGAGATGAAAGGACATGCTGCCACAACTGATCAGGACTAGGAAAATGGCAGTTGCAAGCCATGCAACGAAAGAGCGTTGATTGTTGCAATGCTGGTGCAGACTGGTGCTTCTCTTGCACATGTGATTCCAGCACCTTCCTATTGGTGAACCCCTCCATACACACTGCACATGCATAGCCTCTGAACAACCACCGTGCCTCTCTCTTATGCACATGCGTCCAGTGCATTCCTAATTTTTTATCATCAGAAAATTCCTGGGAGCAAAGTTTGCACTTCAGTCCACCGACATTCTGATTTGACCCCTCGCCTCCAATGCTAATATTATCAGATTTACCAGCAAACGGATTAAGATCAATGCCCAAGCCCCATATGGAAGCCAGTTTCTCTTTCTCACTCATAATTAATTTTAGTAAGTATTGACCGACCTCTGGGTCATTAGACACCACATTTAAAATCAGGTCTGTCTGGTCAGTGCTGTCCAGTCGGGAGCGCCGTATCAACAGCTTGCTCTTCAGAAATGAATATAATAGCTCGCAAGCACGGTGCACAAGCAGCTTTTCTTGCCTTGATGCACAGCTTTTGAAAAGCTTTATAATTACTTCCTTAGTGATAGGCCGGCTGCGACCATCCCTTGCCCGTTTCAGAAATTTTGGTATGTGATTCTGGCAATAAAGATCAAACTTCTTAGCAGATTCCTGGCATTCAGTGAATGCTTCATGGGGATTGGCACGCTCACCAACGCACCGCGAAAAAGAAATTAAACTACTGGAGCTTGCCACAAGGGCAGAGGAAGAGTTACAGGCTAGGGTAAGAGCATGAGTTGCAGTAGGGATAGGGGTGACAATGGTAGGTTTAGGGGTAGGACTAGTCATATTGATAGGGTTAGGTAACAGATTATTATAACTATCTGGTTTCTTTTCAATTGGAGTAGTTGTCAGTCTGAAAATTGGAGATACCATGGTGGGGGTTGATGGCCCACTGCTCTCGGACATCTGACTTTGTGGTCTATTTACACTATCTTGGAGCTTATTACTAAATGAGATGATGTCAGATGATGGCACAATATTAATCTGAGTGTTTGCCGAGTCGCCGCCAGTCTGGAAACGGTGCTTTTTGCAGAAAATAGATCCAGGTTTGGCACGGTGCTTGCAATTTGTACCATTGGTGGTTGTACCACGGCACAATGGAGCATCGACTGGAGCTCTCCTGTCATACGCATCAACACGCACATTGAGATGAACGCAACAATAGATATCTCCATCATTTGCCCACCTTTCACACTGCCTTCCCTTTGTTTCTATGAAAGCAGCACACTGCCTATATGTGTAGCCCTTAGGAGTTGCATTGCTGGCACTTCCTGGGTCTGCTGGTTTGGTAACTTCAACCTGTTTCTCACTATTTACTGGTGTAGAAGCAGCGACATCCTTCTCAGAGTGTGGGACAGACAAAGTACCAGCTCGACGTATTTCAAGTTTGGGGCGCTTTCGGCTTATTTGGGGCTCTGGGCCTACAGGCCCGTTATCAATTGGGCGTTTGGTGTCTTCATGAGACAGAGTAAACCATTTTGTGACATCTTGTTTTATGGTTTTCCACTCAGGAGCAAGCTCTGGTTGCATGAAACCCTCATACAGTTTACTCATCTCTTTCCACAACACATTTTGTACCAAGTCCTGACAAAAGTAACAATAGAGTAAAAGAATTTCAATCATCAGTAATACCACTCGCTTCCAATGGGAAAAGAAAATATTTACAATACAAACAGGGAAAAAAGTTAAAATAAATTAAAACAAGGTACCTCCAAAAGAGTTTCAAAAGACTTGACACTCGTTGCAGAACGGCACCTCTGAACCCATGAATCAAATGACACTTTCAGCCAATTGCCGCTAATGTAATCTGGGAGTATCATCTACGAGTAAATGTTGGTAAGACAACTAAATGATCAGATAAGATATTTTCATAATCTTGTTCCCAGCATCAAACTTAAAAAGTTAAAACCTACATTGCAGAAGTTCACAAGCATCTCCCCAAGATCAGCATAACTTTTGCAGCATGAAGCCTCCATAGCAAATTTTTTCCATGTTTCGGTCTTGCGTGCATCTTCAATCACAGCCTAACAAAACAAATAGAAATCCAAGTTCAAATTGCCCAGAAGAGCCAAATAAAAAGCACCCATTTCGATGTAATGAGAATAGTGAAAGAAAAAATTTATACCTGGGAGTGCAAACTGTCAATGAGATTGAGCATGGCCAGAGCGAGCTTCTGCATAGCATGAGATCGGGGGATGTTCAAGTCACGAACCATCTTCCTCCACTTGTTGTGGGTCCCATTAACAAGGGGCATGGGGGAGTCGTTGATGGGGCGAACAAGAAGGGTGTCAACCCAGGAGTAGGCCTTGCTGCGTGGGAAAAACACAGCAATGTATGTCTTTCTATCGTGTGTTGGTTTCGCACTCAAGGTCAGCGAAGGGCAGTCCCCTCTTGGGCATCTTATTCCTGTCTGCCACTTCCCTCTCCACTACACACCAAACAACTAAGATCCCTTAATTACTCTAAAAGAAGTGTTTTATTTTGTGCATGAAAACTCTATATGAGAAGGAAAAGATGGCCAAATAAACTCTGTATGAGAAGCAAGACCAGAAAAGCTGAAAATAACAGGAGATCGGCACCTTGTAATTCAAGGAGAGCTAAATCACCTTGGAATCATCTCTAACTACAGAGAGGCAATGGGTGTATTGGTGCGTGTGTGTACAGGGTAAAATGAAGGTAATAAGAGAGGCCATTTTTTGTAGAGCTTCTTTTGCACTTCTTTCAGACTAATCTAGTTACGGGCCTATATTTTATTGCTTTGGCCCAGGTTTAGTACGTAAATCATGATATAATTTTAGTCTGCTTTTGTAAGCTACAATTGTAATAAAAAGAAATCGGAAAATGTACCAGATCCCAATTTTAGAATATGTGCAAACCTTAAATTAATGTGTTTATTTCATTCCAGAGATATAATGCATCTTCAGCAACCATTCCAATTCGCAATCTAATTATCCCCACCCACAGACAGCATACTAAAGGCCATAAGGTAATGTGAATCCTAAACCATGTTTCTGATAAATAAGATGAGGGAAAAATTAAGTATTTCCACATTACAAGGGTTAAATTAGCAAGTACACAAAGGCATAGGGTACTATTCTACAACCATTGATAATATATAGACCTATTGCCGCAATTCTAATTTCTAAGATAAAATAGTCGACAGAGAGATAGAGACAAAGAATAAATGAAAATCCTGTGTGTACCTTGACCCAAAGTGGAAGGGCAAAATCATCAGCACCTTCAGAGGGGCTGTGGCTGTCTTGTGCATCTTTATTAACAATAAGGTTATTTTTAGCAGCCTCATGCACAACATGCCCGTCATTTCCATTACGCTCAAGTTGGCATGCCAGCTCCGACAAATGTTGAAGTGTAAACTGTTGGCTGTCAATGTCTTCTTCTTCATCTTCTTCTCCAGTACTTTCAGATGGCGAGGATACACAATTGTTTGTTGTCGCTGCCATTTCATCTCCTCCATAATCATCCTCCTGCTGAGAGGTACCATTGTCATCATCAATTGGAGTGGCGGATAAAGGTTGACAGCTAGATTGCTCCTTCACCTTCTCTTGATTACAGTGTGCCATTGCATAGCAAATGGCCGGATATACCTACATAACTTGTACATCAGTTTTTCATATAGCATCACTAACTCTTGCTCAATTGTTGTATTTGTTTCGAGAGTTTTCGACTTAGAATTCATGATTATTATCTCAGGAAGCAATGAATTTGAAAATTAATCAGCAGGGATTTGCTTTTAGATTTGAGTTACCATATGCCACACTGGATGATCATTTGAATTCCAACTTATTTAACATTTATATTCATCATAAGTTTTTAATTCTTTTAAGTTTCTAATTAATTAATTTCAGCTTTTTAGTAAATTATTCCAAATTATCTCTGGTTTATGTATATAAATGATTTCCTTAAATTTTGCAGTTTCTTCAGTTGGATATTACAATACTACATCTATTCATTACTAATTTTCATTTTTCTTTGCAATAGAGATCAAATAGATGACATTAAATATTATCTAATAGAAAAATAATAGGAAATAACAAAGGGGAGGATGAAAGATGAATAATTAGGAAAAGAATTCAATTAATTCCAAAACAACATAGACTAATAATATTCATTGATTGATCGCAACTAAAAATTTATTCTATGATGATTGCAGGATCAAGTGAAATTTTCTTATAAACTTTTCAAATCTATAAAAAAAATTACTTAGAAAAAATTATTTCTAATTCTTCAATATAATAATTCTTAAAAACAAAATCAGAATCAGATCAGTATGAGACACTGTTGGTTCTAAACAAAAAGGTTTTAAATATGTGTCATATTTAAAATAAGTTCCACCAGAAGCAATGCATGGGCAGAGAACTAGTTTACACTTGCCCATCCTGACAACTCTATACCCCATTACCCCTACTGGTATATTTTCACCAGTCAGGTCTGGTCATGTCAGAAACTTGTTCATAGATATATGATCCCTGACAAAAAAGTTGTCAGACACCCCACACTTAAAACCCTCTATACATATATACCGATCAACCTAACAATTGTACACAAATTTGGTTCCCATCGACAGTACCAATCCATAATTAGTGCGTAAATATAAGGAGAGAAAGGAGGGAGAGAGAGAGAGAGGGAGAGGTAGAGAGAGGGAGGGAACGAAGGAAGGAAGGTTGACTAACCTGTAAATCAAGACAATGGGGGAGGGGTTAGAGGGTTAGAAAAGCGTGACAGGCCGAATCAAGTCTTGGTATTTACTTTACCTCTATCTACCAATGTTGCACATCTATCTTACAACAAGAAGGGAATTAGGAGCGATGATATGTGCATAGGTTGTTATTAGTAAAGAGAGAAAAGGAAGGGAAGAGGTGTGTGTCGTCTCGTCTCGTCTCGTAAATCTATCGTGCCGTGCCTGTGCGGAGAGAGAGAGAAGAGAATCAAGAGATGGATTTAGGAAACGAGAATGTGGTGAGGGAAGAAATGGGGAACGTGACAGCTGCGCCTGCGACCAGGCAACAACAACAGCGATCGGACTTGGCTAGGGTTCGCTCCTGGTTTTGGTTCGTGCCAGTGGTTGTTCGGTTTGGTTTAGCGGGTCGGACCGGAGTGAACCGGACTGGACCGGATCCGATTTGGAAGAGGAGGGGTGCGTTGGGTTTGAGTCTCTTTCGGTTTTAGGGGAGTGCACCAACAGGAATAGGCGTGGTGCACGGGAAATTGGTTCATGGAAACCTGTGGGCAGTATCAATTTTTGTTGTTCACATGTTTAGTGCCGTGCAAGTTGTATTGACGTTATTTACTATGTACGATTTGTTATATTTAGTAGAACTATGTTCCGAAATTAATTAATATAAAAATTTATACACAAAAAATTTTAATATACAGAATTATTTTTTTTTTTTTAATAAGAAGAAAGTTCCAACGCGTTTCAGAAGCGAGTATTCGAATTCCCCTCCGTACGCGTTTATAAAACGCGCTCCAGCCCTCCGAACGCGTTTTATAAACGCGTACGAGGGAGAGATAAGTTCGCCCCTTCAGTTACGCCTTTTGAGGAGCTGACACCTTCGTACGCGTTTATAAAACGCGTTCGGAGCCTTGGAGCGCGTTTTATAAACGCGTAGGAAGGTGGTAATTTTTCGAAAACCAGTTCTGACCGTTTTTTTTTGTTTCTTCGTCGCTTCAGTCAGTCCAGAGAAAGAGAAAAAGAAAAAAAGAGAGAAGAGAAGAGAAGGGAGAAGAGAAGAGAAGGGAGAAGAGAAGGAAGAAGAGAGAAGAGAAGAGAGAAGAGAAGGAAGAAGAAAAGAAGAGAAAGAAAGTTGCGGCCGGAGAAAGAGAGAAGAGAAGGGAGAAAAGAGGTTGCCGTGCGAAGAGAAGAGGAGTTCGAAAGACAACGTACGCCGATATCGAGGTTTTGATTTTGCATTTACTGAAAATTATGGATATTATTGAAATTGTGGAAATTAGTGGATTATTATTGTGGATTATTATTGAAATTTGTATGGAAATTGTGGAAATTGTATGGATGATTATGGAAATTTTGGAAATTGCGGAAAATTGTTATGGAAATTATTGAAATTGTATGGATGATTATGGAAATTGTGCATTTACCTATTTGTATGGATTATTATGGAAATTGTGGAAATTGTGGAAATTTGTATGGAAATTTGTATGGAATTTGTATGGAAATTGGACATTTTAATAAAGTGAGTACACAATTTTAGTAACATAAATTGTATGGAATTATTGGAAATATTATTGGACATTTTAGTAAAATGTTCATGGAATTTTTACGGAATTTAGTGGAATTTGTATGGAAATTGTGTAGGAATTTATTATCAAATTACTGTAATTCGTATGCAAATTGAATGGAAATTAGTCGAAATTTTAGTAAATTGTATGGAATTAGTGGAAATTGTATGCAAAAGTAATTATTGTAAAAATGTCAATTATATAGAAAAAAAAATTTGGTTTTGTTCGTTTTTTGTCCAATTAGCTAAAAAATTATTACATTAATTTTTGTTTTAAATTGTTGTTCTTATATTATTTGAATCAGATGAGTTCAGCAGAAGATGAGGCTGGTCCTTCTGGTGCTTCACCACCTCCCACCGAAGCACCCCCCACCGAAGCAGCCTCCACCCAGCGGCCAAAAAGACGTAGGCGTCGCGCAGCCCGTCCGAGCGCGCAAAATGTCATTCCACCTGTGCAACCGGCCAACGCAGAAAACCAACAGGTTTTGTTCGTTACGGATAACGACCATCTCGTTGGTTTGTCTTTTGAGGAGGTAATAGATTTTTTTATGTTAATTTATATTTTTTTGATTTAATAATTTAGATTTCTTAATAGACTTATAAATTGTATATTAAATGTTTATTATAATTTGTAGTAAAAAATTAATCGAAAATGCTTATTATAAATTGTATTATAAATTGTATTTATTTTAAATGCTTGTAAATACTTAAAAATTGTATTAAAAATTGCAGCGTGAAAAACATTTGGAGTTGAGATCGCACAAGCGAACAATTAAGGTGGACGAACGGATTGAGGGAAGGCTGATCAAACTGGGGCTCAGTCACATTATGAAGGTGAAGCATGTCAACATCGACATGCCATTACTGAAGGCAATGGTGGAGTTTTGGCGTCCAGAGACGCATACTTTTCATTTTCCCGTTGGAGAGATGACCGTTACTCTACAGGTAATTTATTTAAACTTGATATTATTTTTTTTTTAATATAATTTTCGTATTAATTATCACAATTAATTCTAACATATAATTTTCGTATTAATTTTCACAATTAATTCTAACATTAATTTAAACTTTATATTTAAAATTCAAATTTGAATATTAATTTTCGTAATATTAAATGTTATATTTTCGTAATATTAACGTATTTTGTAATTGTTACCAGGATGTTGCCTTCTTATATGGTTTGCGCTCGACTGGCATTCCAGTTAGATCGAATACGAGAGGGCCCTGGGAGGAAAAGATTCGTGCAAATCTTTATCCTCATGAAGATTTGGGAGAGTGGCACCGAGAAAGGAGTAGCAGGGAGTAAGTGAAAAAAATACGAATGCAATATTGATTTTGCATATTCAATATATGCATTGCTTACTTGTATTGATTATTCTAAATTTGTACAATGCAGGGGCAATGTTGTTGTGGGCAACAACATCAAGTTGAAATGGTTGCGGCAAAATTGCGGGGTGGCGCCACCGGCAGATGCTCCTGGTGAGGAGTTAGACCGATATACGCGTGCAGTGGCTTTAGAGCTATTTGGGACGTTGATGTTTCCCGATATTTCTCAGAATTCCGTCCCAGCATACTTTTTAGAGCTCGTATCGGTATAATTTTCTTAACTTAAATAATTTTTTTTTCTTTACGAAAATAGTAGAATTCAATTAGTATTTGTTAACACATAATACTTTTGTTAATACACATAATTATTTTGAATGTTGCAATTTAATTTTGTTATTTTCAATGTTGAAATTATTTTTTTTTCAATGCGTTGTTTAATTTAAATGCAGGGCAATTTGAATGAAGTTCCGGACTTCAATTGGGGAGGTGCCACGCTTGCTTGTCTATATCGTGCTTTGGATCGTGCCTCCATGCGTTTCAAGGTTGTGACGGGACCTTGGATGCTACTATTGTTTTGGGCATGGTCATACCTCCCTGTTTGTCGCCCAGAGGTTGCTCCTATCGGTGGATTAGGACAGCCTGACCTAGATTCATGTGTGCCGTATGGCAGGTAATAACTTATAATAATTTTTCAATAATATTATGCAAATTACAACACATCAATCCTAACCTTCAAAATTTTCAGGAAATGGGGCGAAGCTCGGTCTTTCTCACGGAGTCAGCACCGCGGGGCAGTGGAGAACGCACGGGACTACCTAGCCGTGTTGAACGTTGAAGACGTCAACTGGTTTCCGTACGTACTCGACAGAGCTCTTATGCCACGGGTAGCACAGCAGGGTTCCATAGCGGAGCATGTTCGGTTGCCGCTCATTTTCTACCACATTGTTGCCTACTACTACCCCGACCGTTGTAGGCATCAGTTTGGGCTGTACCAGTTTACTCCTCCTCCACTACCTGTGGTACGTTTGCTATATTTTTCTGATTTATCATACGATCAACTTCAATTTAATTAGAGTAAAGAACTAACGTGTTTATTTTAACAGAGTTGGGACGTGACACACAACATGCTGGGTTTCCAGCACGGTACCTATCGAGATCGTCCAGATTTTGCTACCATTTTTGCGAGTGCATATGCTGAGTGGACTGACGAGGCATTACAGACACGCCAGCTGGAGACTCGATCCTGGACTGATACTGATACGCTTCGGTACTTCCGATGGTTTTGGCGATACGGTGCCTCCGAGAGACCCACGCCACGAGAGGATGCCGAGGCACGTCTCCAGCGCACTCAGCAGCTGCCTCTTGCTCAGAGGCAGTACACAAACATGGGGTCCAGACTTCGCAATACGGTACATCTTAATTTTTTAAATATGGAATGTATGATTGGTAAATGGAATTGTGCAATATGTCATTATTCTCGTAAATTGCAGGGCAACTCTGCGCTGAAGAATGCACTTCATGCATTGGGACTGGTTGTGAAAAAGGGGTGCAGAAGGGTGGGAAAGGCAATTCTCGCCAACTGTCGTTCGCAGTTGCATGATGCTTCCATCCCTCTGAGGTAATTTTAAATAATTTAATTTTTTGATTGCGTTTTTTGCATTTTCAATTCAATAATTTAAAAATTACAGGTTGGAGGATTTGTTGGAGCAGCGAGGACTTCCAACAAATATTGAGGACATACCAGATTCTGGGGACGAGTCTTCTTCTGCACGTCCGACTGTACCCACAGACCTTCAGGCGGAGGATCTGATGCATGCGGTTAGTATTCGTTTATATGCAAGTTTCAATTTTAGATACTAATTTATTTATATTCACATTGTTTTTTTTAATATTATAGGATGGTCGACTGAATACCGGGCGATTAGATGATATTTTAGGACCACGCACGTTCTTTCCTACTCAGTTTCCATCCTCAGGTCCTACTCCATCCATGCATAGTGCATCAGGATCGACCTCGCAGTTTGCTGGCATTTCTCAGGATCCCATTGGCATTTTCCAGCCTCATGATCCTCCACCGTACTCCTTTGCACCATTTGGTATGCCTTCCTCTTTTCCTGCATTTACTGTTCCCCCATTTACTGTACCGTCAGTGCCTACGCCTTCTTCTATTCCATCATTTGGCACTCCGTCTGGTAGTATGGGAGGGACAGACTCGTTCAGCACATTGCTACGGACGGCCGGAGATGAGGAGGGTGATTATGTCCCTATAGCGACTCCTCAGGAGGCTGGGCAGCCTGGTGAGTTTGGGCCCATACAGCAGGAGGCTCAGCAGGACCAGCAGGAGGACCTCCAGGAGGAGGACGATGGGGATACAGAGTCCACTGACTCAGGAGACGTTACTGCCCCGGCTGGACGAGATAGGCGTGCGGTGAAGGTGATTGACAGATTTTCACCTTCGGGACCTAGGAGGAGGCGGCGGCATTAGTTATGATGATGGACTGATTTTATTGCTGATGATGACAGTTTTTTTTTATGGACTTGTGTATTACTGATGTTGATATTATTTTTCGTTTATGGACTTGTGATTGACTTGTGTATTACTGATGTTGATTGACTATTTTTCGTTTATGACTTGTGATTGACTTGTGTATTTATTGGATTGTTTATTATGACTTGTGATGATTGACTTGTGTATTATTATGACTTGAAAATTCGGAGTGCAAAGCACTACTTGAAACATAAACGTTTATGTATTGAAACGCCAATAAATGAAATACTCCAAACAACAACTTTTATCCATTAAACGTCAACACATTAAAACCACAACTTTTAGTGCAAAGCACTACAAAAAATAGAGGAAATAAAAGACAACCATAAAAATAAAACATTGCATTAACAATTCCAACTAAATTACATTAACAACCATAATAATAAAACACATAAATATTACAATGATATAAATATTTAGAGATTTTGACTATCTACATGTTGTAGAATTTCATCCCACCATGGTTGCTCATCTTCATCATTCGGTTGTTGTTGATTACTCGCACCAGTGTTGTCAGCGAACTGAGCGACTTCGTTCCAAAAAGCAGCATCATCTTCTTGTTGATTACTCGGAACACTGTTGTCAACGAATTGAGCGGCTTCGTTCCAAAAAGCCGCTTCGGTTTCTTCTTTTTCCATCTCTGCCATTCGGCTTGCCGCAATTTGTCGAAGTTCATCCCTCTTATTCATTTCTCTCAATTTTTGCTCTGATTTTTTGAGCCTTTTTTTCCTTGCCTCTTCTTCCCTAATTTTTTGTTTACGATCCATTTCTTCATTTCTTTCTTTAATAATCCTCTGCGTCTCTATGTCCCGAGCTCTTTGTTCATTCTCGTCGTGACGTTTGTGCTCATGGTAGTGGTCACGCAATATGTTTTCTTTGTAATTGAAAACTTGAGCACACCTTGTACAGGTCACTGTGTGGTCTCCATTAAAATTGTATATTTTCTCGTAAACAGTCCAGTGAGTTGGTTCAGACGAGAGGTAGGGTTTCGGTTGTTGTTGGGGGATGGGTTGAGGTTCTGTGTAATATTTTTTGTACCAGTCATATCGCCTTTGTCGGTTCAGATTCTTTTCGTGTTCCCGCCATCGCCGCTCCTGGTACTCCTTCTGTTCTCTTTCCGGCCCACCATTAATGTGCCATTGGTAGTGTATTTTTAACTCGAGCACGTCTCCCTCTTCAGTCGTGTCTTCATGGATGTTGTATTTCAAAATGCGATAACAAGAGCGACAAATTGCCTCGTATTCTCCGTTTTCTGGTTGATTTCTATTGGCAGGGTAATGGTAGAAAGTTGGCCAATACTCAATGCGGGTTGCTCTTCGATAGTCTGGAACATCATTATTTGAGTTAGAGCTATTTCCTTTGTCCATTGTACTGAAGGTTTTAACAAGAAGGAGGTAGTGGGTGTTTGTGCATTCTAATTCAACAATGACTGCTTTTATAAATAATTTCAGCAGTTCAAAAATGACATTGTAAAATCAAATCTTGTCATGTCTTTTGCAGTCTTTATCAGAGCATGCTTGTACTTTTTTTTCCTAAAAATTAAATAATATACCTTCGAACGCGTTTATAAAACGCGCTCCAACCCACCCAACGCGTTTTATAAACGCGTACGAAGCTCTGACAAACGAGAGGAAAGTGGACAGCATCTCCCCTTCGTACGCGTTTATAAAACGCGTTCGGAGGGCTGGAGCGCGTTTTATAAACGCGTACGGAGGGGAATTCAAATACTCGCTTCTGAAACGCGTTGGAACTTTCTTCTTATTAAAAAAAAATAAATAATTCTGTATATTAAAATTTTTTGTGTCGAAATTTTTATATTAATTAATTTCGGAACTATGTTTAACGTAATAATTAAATTAAATAACCAAAAAAAATTTTGGTGCCACTTTCGTATGAGACAGATTTTTTTTATTTCTTCGCTTTGTTTTTTTTTTAAAAAAAAAAGTGAATATTTAAGGGAATATTTCTTATTCTATATTATAAGAGTGATTATGATAACATAGTTCTAATTAATCTTAAGAAATATAGTAAATGAATATAAAATTAATTCTATATTTTAAATGGAAGTGATGATATTAGTTAGCTTCTATTTTTCTAATATAGTAAATGAAGATTAAGAATTTGTTCGATATGAATTGTGGAATAAAGTTATCTATACATCTCTATAGAAAAACAAAATTACTTTTAAAAGTTCAACATAGTGTCCGGCACCAGACAATTGGAGGTGGAACTAGATTTTTCTTTTCCCCCCTAAATAAAAGAGCCAAAGAGGGAACCGTGATTGAAATTAAAATCCTTCGAGTCTTTTATACAATGATGAGTTGTATCTCTCTTGGAATATTCAATTTCTTAGGATTATGAAATATAATTATTCTTTACATTTTGTTACCGTGTTTTTGAGTGTCAATCGTGCTTCTATTGATATCATTTATTTATGTTTACTTTTGATATGTAACAAGATTAATTACACTTTGCAAAGCCCTGGAAAAATATATTAATTGCACTTTGCAACGTGACACACTATCAACAAAGGTCAAGCCAGAAGTGAAATTGACTAAGACAAAAGAAAAATATTTAATAAAATTTTGCACCTATTAATTTTGCTAAATTAAAGACAAAAGGAAAATATTTAATAAAATTTTTCAACTATTAATGTTGTTAACTAAACAAATCGGATTTAAGATATTATTTACTAAATTTATTCAATAAACAATCTAACTTTGCATTTTCCTTATCTAGACAATATAAGCTCTTCTATTTCTAGTTCTAGTTGACGTACAGGGAACAGTTCAATTTATCTAATGTCGAAACTGCTAGTTATCTAGAATGTCTTAAAAAAATAATAAAAAAAAAACAAGAAGAAGAAGAAGAAGATCCTACAGTTCATTGCGTTTGTTCTGAAACCAAGTAGTTGTCTTATTGTAGACTTTTCATTATTGGTATACGATCAATAGGCAATCCTTTGCTTGTTTAAAATTTGACTTATCCTTCTCCCCAAAATAATATCCCTACTTTAGATTGGCAATTGATAATCAATAGTTCAAAATCTTTATTGTTTGTAAGGTTGTCAATGGATACGGTAGAAGGTAGAAGGTATTTTCATATCAGCATCTATTAAATTTTTTTTTTATCCATATTCTACTCGTATCCATCATTCCATTAAATCTTTTTTTTTAAACACGATTTTCAAGATAAAATACTGCCCGCGCCAGCCTACCTGCGCATTGACAAGGTAAAATACGACCCATCAGACGCCCGTATCCGTTTCACGCAACAAGGTCGGCCATTGTACAAAGAAATTGGTCATAAACTCATAATCAATTGTCATTATTTTTTATAAAAGGACCCACACACTGGTCCGGTTTCCTACTAGTCAACTTAATTTGCATAACGAAAACCCTTGAAGATTTATAAAAACATAATGGATGACTAGATGGTCATTCATTTCAACTTTCGACATCAACATAAAACCCTCATACCAAAAGAAAACATTACAATAATACAATTTTGAAACATTAAAGAAATAGAAACACAACTTACATTAACTTGCACCAGGTGACTAGATACCTATAATAGAGAATTTAATCTGATTTCAATTCAATAGAGAAAGACTAGATCTGACTAGCCTAGTTAATGGACCTATCAAAAAAATTTGACTATGCAATGATTTTCAATCACGAACACTCAAACGACTTTCTGTTGGTTTTCTTCTGCTATTTTTTCAAGCTCCTTCTGTCCAGTAGCTATTAACCCCTTAACAACATCAAAGGACGTCAACTTAATGCTGTTAAAAGAGAAGCAAAATAGGCATCAAAGAAAAGCATATTCAGAGAAAAGTCTTCAAAACAACAGATTAACAAAATCATGCTAGATAGATAGATAGAGAGAGAGAGAGAGAGAGAGAGAGAGAGAGAGAAACCTGCTATTGGGAAGGTTTTTCAATGCATTTGGCACAAAACCTCTGTATAACCCAATTAATCCGTCCCGCTCAATAATGCCTACATTTCATTTTCAAAAGTATGCTTATTGACCATCATATAAATGAAAACTTTCATGTTTGATAGTCAAACTAGACATAAACATGCAGAAATGCCATTTCAAATGAACAGATATAAACTAGAAAATGAGTTTATCTCAAGTTTAGCCTACCCCCTCTTTGGTTCCAATCTATGAAAAATACATAAATTGAGTATACCATTCAGAAAATTCAAGAACTATGTTGCAACTAAATTAGCAAGATTTGAGAAAACACAGCAGTAAAAATATGATTACTTTTTGCAATGATAGCACTTCTCACTTCTACATGCATAAAGAAATTGGGACTGGAATACTTGTAACTTGTAAGATATGAACCTGGAATGGCATCTAGAACAGTTTGGTAAGGAGAGCCTTTCATTTGCATCTGTCTTCTCACAGTATCAAGTGGATAGCACATCAAAGTTGCAAGTGTTGCTGAGACGAGAGCAGTTACCAGAGAGGTCTCTGGTCTCTTCTTATACTTCTCTGGCACCGATTTCTTCATTCTGTCAAACACAACATTCAAGGACCCAAATTAGTACATTATGCAATTGCAATCTATCAGTAATCGCAATCCTGATCGGTCCACAAGACTAGCTACGAAATCAACCTTTTTTTTAACCAAAGTTGAAAGATATTTGGGGCAAACACAGAATTTGACCATTCTAGTTTTCCAGAAAAATACTTACAGTATCCTAAGTAAAATTTTAACCTATTAAACCAAATCCATGACACTTCAAAATTTTAAACGTTTCCAAAGATGGAAAATGGTTATGTAAGTCACAAGAAACAAATTTTACCAATTAAATTGGTTAATTTATAGAAGACATGGGTGCTAAATGCCAACTAAATGAGATAGGAAAAATAAAATTTTAATAAAAAAGAGGCTCACAAGTCAAAAATACAAAAATTAACAGCAATATAGGGGGCAATCCCAAGAAGAGATGGGCCCAGTCCACCGTAAAATGCTCCCAATCCTTCTTCTTGCAGCATGGTCAGTGCCACCTTCAAAATACAGTCAGTCAGTAAATTTGGCTGAAGACACCATACAAGAATATGTAAAATATAATTATATACCAAGAAGGCTTTCACAACCTGAGACATGGTTCTGCTTCCTGGTTCAACTGCCAATCTTAAACGAAGCACATCCAATGGGTAAGTAACCTGCCCATTTCATATATAGTTAATAATAACACACATTTTGCAATAGTTACTCCAAGTTTCCAGGGATGTTGATATAACATACTGGCACCATAATTGTCAGGATTGTACTGGTCTAATTTAAATTTTCTTAATTACTTGTAAATAGTATGTGTGGGGGCTAAAGGACAGCTCAATTAGCAAAATTTGGTCAAAATGATTGCATAGGCTAGTTTGAACTACCTGGCACCATTAAGAAACTCATATGTGCATTAAATGCCTAGATCTGGGGTAGAACTCATAATTAAAACTTAAAAAAAATGAGACTCCCTCACTCCCCAACAAAAATTCAGATCCGCTGCCGCGCGACACAGCGTGTCGCGCGGTACGCTGGCCGTCTGATTAAGATCTAATGGACAAGGGAGCCCCGTGCATGTAACCTAGATTGATAGGCCCGTAAAAAGTGAACCGTCCGATCAAGATCAGACGGCTCGTAGTGCGCTACACGCTGTGTCGCGCAACAGCAGAGTCGGATTGCCCCAACAACCAACAACAACAGAATAAAAAATTCAAAGAGAGGGAAAAAAAATGGAACAAGAACTTGTGCAAAAGCTCACAAGAGTAGAAGTCATGCCAGCACAGGCTCCTGCCACCAGCCTCCCTAACACAGATAGGTCTCCATCCTTTTTCCTCAATAGTTTCTACAATTAAATACACAATTGCAGTGTCAATTAAAAGACAAAAAAAAAAACAAACTATAAAATAACATTTAGTGGAAACAAAAGCAGGATTACAACCTTATAAACTTCATAGGAGAAAAGCTGGACCGCACTATAAGGAATTATCCTGATAACCTGCAAAAATTCAACTTTAAACACAAACTATTTTCACAACAGCAAAAAATAAGAAAAAAAAAACTTAATTAATAAAGCACCTGAGGAAGATTCCCTTTCCAATAACCTCTGATACCTTCCTCCTTTCCTATGTTACCTATGGCCTCAAGAAAACCAACTGCTTTACTAGCCGAACCTGGACCAGCTCGGATACTATGCGTTTGCATGAGAAGCTTCACCCGGTCCAACGGAGCCGTGACAGTCTTCGCCACGGCACCGGCAAGTGCTCCAGCCGAGAACAGAGCTACACTGTTCGGTATCAGCGCCAGTATCGCCAACGGATGCCTAATCAGCTGCTCCCCAGTAATCGACTGTGCTTTCCAATCCCCTTCTCCCTTGTCGCCATCTCCTCCTTCGCTTCTCGTCGGAGCAGCAGCGTTAGAAGTAGAGACAGAGGCGAAGGAAGGTGGCGAGGACGAAGGGACAAGGGAGATGGAGCGCCATGTCACCACTGCTTCTCTCTCTCTCATCTCTCAATTCCCCAATCTCAGTGTTCTTTCGTAGGGTTTATGGAGACGATGATATAGAGGTGTTTGTGTAGAATTGAGGTTTGGGATTATCGCTTCAGATATATAGAGGTCGATTGTGTATTGCTTCACCCTTTCACCTTTGCTCCTTTACCTTCCCCAACAACTTCTACGGTTTCGCCCAAATCTAGGAGGTGACACGATTTAATACGAGCAATCGGATGAGGATGGCGGGTTATCGGATTCGGGTAAAACTAACAAATAACCCGTTAAAAGTCCATATAAATTTTAGGCTTTAACTGGGCCTAGCAATATATTAGGCCCATAATTGGTCTAAAAGTTTAAACGCGAGATCTTTGCGAATTTCTCTCTCTTGATTTATGGTTTTTGATGGGGATGGAGCGGAGTAGTGTAGTGGTGCTGGACAACGGAGGCGGACTATTGAAGGCGGGTTTCGGAGGCGAAACCGACCCGATAGCAGTCGTACCAAACTGTATCGGCCGACCTCCTTCCTCGAAGAAATGGCTCGTTGGTGATCAGCTCCAGGCGGACGACGCTGACGTCACGGGGGTGTCTCTACGCCGTCCGATCGACCGAGGCTACCTCATCAATCCTGAGGTACAGAGAGAGGTGTGGGACCGCGTGTTTCGTTCCCTGCTCAATCTAGAAGACCTGTCACAGTCTTCTCTTTTGCTTGTGGAGCCTCTCTTCAACCCTCCTTCTCTCCAACGCTCGGCCGACGAGCTTGTGTTTGAGGAGTTTGGTTTTGGGTCGCTTTGCGTTGCCGATTCCCCATCATTGGTGCATCTCTATGAGGCGAGCCGGGCTCAGGGACCGGCGGTTGCTAGCCTCGTGGTTGATTGTGGGTTCTCGTTTACTCATGCGGCTCCGGTGATGCAGAATTTGACTCTGAATTATGGTGTGAAGCGCATGGATCTTGGTGGGAAGGCATTGACGAATTACCTCAAGGAACTTGTGTCGTACCGGTCTCTTACTGTCATGGATGAGACCTTGCTCATTGACCATGCCAAGGAGCAGCTTTGCTTTGTCTCACTTGACCTCCAGCACGATCTCCGTCTCTCCAGGTATCTCATTTCCTGTTCTCATGCCAAGGCACACCAGGTCTGATTTGTCATATATGAGTAAATTGCACAAGTTGTTCCTGAAGTATGGTTTCATGCATTTCCTGTCCTCATAATGAAACTTGTAAATTTATGGAGAAATGTACCATTATGCTGACTAAGCAAGCAAGCATAGTTCACCCGTTTTAATTTATAAAAAAAAAAAAAAAACATTTGGAACTTGGAAGAGACATTGATTTTGAATGAGCTACTTTGGTGGGCTGTGAGTAAATAAAGCTTCCCATGTGTAATTTCAAATAATTTTGTGAATAATAGGAAGTCAGGGAAGGAGAACATATTGAAGTGCACATATGTTCTTCCTGACGGAGTCACGCACACTAAAGGTTTTGTTAAGGATTTGAATGAAGCTCGGCGGTACCTTTCTCTACCTGATGGAACCACAAACTGTACAACCGATTTGGCTAGTAAGATGGGAGAAATGGGTGGACAGGGTGACACAGACAAAGCTGAGGATAGGAGGAAAGTTGATTTGACTCAAAATGTAACACCTAAATTCTCCCCAAAAGAAAAAAAAGGGTATTCCTTTGGATTTGTGCTGATCTCTTACCCAACTTCTTCTTTGGTGCAGGAGTTTGTTTTAACCAATGAGCGTTTCCTTGTGCCTGAGATGCTCTTTCAACCCGTTGACTTGGGTCAGTCTATCACTCAGAAGAAAATGTCTTCTATTTTCCCCTTTATAATATTGTAATAATAATCCATTATAAAACAATAGGCAAGAGAAAATGCAAGTTGATCATGTCCAGTTACACAATTTTTTCTCTCCATTTACAGGTATGAATCAAGCCGGGCTGGCTGAATGCATTGTACGAGCAGTTAATTCCTGTCATCCTTATCTTCATCCAGTACTTTTTCAAAAGTACTTTTTCTTTCTATGTGGTCTTTGTTGGGGAAACTTGCTATGATGAATAAAATTTGTTTGGGCTTATAAATGTGGTTTGAGTTTGAACTTGTTTATTCCTTGCAGCATTATTTTGACCGGAGGAAGCACATTGTTCCCCCGCTTTGCTCAAAGATTGTAAGCTGATTTTAGATATTATTTACTTATAAATATGCGCTCAGTGAAAGAACTACCTTGTTTGGTAATGATATATACGTTTTCTATTTTTTACAGGGAAAGAGAGCTTCGACCTCTCGTTCTTGATGCTTATGAAGTGAAGATTAAATGTCAAGAAAAGTAATTACTGATTTCTTTTAACCCCTGTCTTTCTTTTTTGCACTCTCTAGAGAGGCATGGAGCTCAATTAAACTCTATTTATTTATTTATTGGACAGCCCTATACTCGGTGTCTGGAGGGGTGGGTCACTTCTGGCATCAAGCCCTGAATTTGAATCAATGTGCGTCACAAAAGCAGAATATGAAGAGATTGGATCTGTCCGATGCCGGCGCCGATTTTTCCACTGAGATTTTACTTCTGTAACATTACCTGCCCTGCTACAATTTTCTTGAGATGCCAGAGTTCAGGTTATTGGTAGAGGTAACATATGCTTTAACTTATGTCATTAGACTAGAGAATATGGTTAGATTGCCTTGGTGCCTCCTCATGTTTTTTCATTATATATGTTTTGAAGAGTCTTAATGATCCTACAAGAAACTATTGTGAATGAATGGTTGAGTCAATTGATAGAAGATTGCTGGAGCCTGCTAGGGTAAAGTTTTTTTGGAAATTCTAACCAGTTCTGATCTAATTTGCAGTCGCAGACTCGCAGTGCTGAAAGCACCCATCAGTTGAGCCATTTTTATTTTTCTTCCTTTCCTTCTTCTATATTTTGAAAGGCTTACAGCTTGAACCTAGAATCTGTATTCGGAGACGTTAGGTAGTGCGCATTTATTGTAATTAGTAAGGCACTAAGGCTTGACATTGGAGTAGTCATCAGGCTCAAAAATTTATTATTGAGTATTTGTGTACAAGCTAAATTGTCAAAATACCATGCAGCTTGTTTCTGAGACGCAATCAGCAACCAACCAGAGCGGCTGGATAATCTAGTTGGTTGGTTCGCTTTCTTTAGGTCTGTAGCACCATTTTTTTTTTTCGTTTTCTGGAAATATGTATTCATGTAACTTGTTTTTGTTTAATTTCTTGCTGACGTGATGAGGTTTGTATTCGGGGTGGTTTACAAATGTCTTTGCCTCTTCATTTTTTATCACAAAAACAATGTGCTTGCGCATTTGGGTTTTTTTTTATTTTTTTTCTTCTCACGAGGTGGTATGCGATGTAGAGTTTCTCTAACTTTCATGTGCTTGTTAGACATTAGGCTCCGTTTGTATGGTTTTTTTTCCGGAATAAGGAATAAGGAATAACCATTTTTTATTAATAAATTTATTTCTAACCATCTAAACTTTTCACAAAAGTTACACACTTCTCAATAAATTTACCCCTTTTCAATAAATTTTTTCCCTTCTTCCTTCTTTCTACCTTATTCTCAACGCATCCAAACGGAGCCTTAATGAAGAAAATGATGCAAATATTGTGGTAAGCATTCTTTGTTATGATGATCTTATGTAGCCACTTAAACAGTTAAAACTATACTATGCAAAACAACGTACATGGCCTTGTAATATGAAAAGGTTTGTAGTGCCATGCCCATACTTAGTTACAATTTTTCTTTTGCATTCAAATAATTGTAAATGGAGGTCTGGTACTATTAATTATCACGTCCTCTTTCATATATATAATTCTTCAAACTCTAAAATTCAACGAGTCCAAATAAATAAATAATATTAATGTTCTTTATGAGAGACCACCTTGCGACAGTTCCTATAATTTTGTGTCTCATTTTATATGGCGAGATGTAGAATAAAATATATCTCAAGTGAAATAGACGTCTCAATAATGAGGCACTTTTTATTATTTGGATTTCCTTGATATTAACTGATTAATAAGGTATCGCCATTGATTTAAGCAAGTGCAACGAGGCACTGGTCATTGCCTCATTGGTCAAATGCTAACTATCGTTCTTATAAAGCACACTCAGGAAACCTATCGTTTCGGGGTCTTTCTTCCAATTTACTAACTACACTCTTAAGAAGACGTTTGGCATGCATAAGGTTAGTCTAATTTTTGGATTAGTAAACTAATTTAATAGCCTACAATTGGTAAAAAGTGGTGATTTTAACCCCTCAAACACCCCTCATAGAGTTATTTTGGGCCCATTCTAGGCCTAAGTATAAACTCAACTGTTGTAGATATTTTAGGCCTAACAAGCATCCTCAAATATCTGTCGGGTTGTTCAGACAGATCCGGCCGTTAGTTCCAGATTCAACGGTTTGAATTTCTCCGGTTCTCTCCAATAGAAACAAACTCCCGTGCTGATCAATCACGACCACCGAATATAAATCAAACAGTCCATCTCTTTCAAGACCAACCACGACCTTTTACAACCTCGATAAGTCCGCTATCCAGTGGCATTATTGAGAATTCAAGCTCAATCTTGTCTACTTAACAAGTTAACAACCCCCCCATTTGGCGGCTTACTGAACCTCACTGAACCCCCTCATTGAAAAGCCAATAACCTTTTGTTCCTTTCAAAGACAAAACTGTACAATTTACTAAAAAGCCCCCCTCTCTTTTCTTCTACTACCCCGATCCATCTCATCTCATATCTTCTCTCTCAAAAGCTCGAAAACTAAATCTTTGGGAATTCACTGAAGGATTCCAATGGAGGCAGCGAGTGTATCTCGTATCGGGTTAGCGGGTCTAGCTGTCATGGGGCAAAACCTTGCTCTCAACATAGCCGAGAAAGGGTTCCCCATCTCGGTGTACAATCGCACGGCGTCCAAGACCGAGGAGACCGTGCGCCGGGCTCAGGCGGAAGGTGGGTTACCTCTGACGGGGCACGCTACACCGAAGGATTTCGTGTTGTCGATTAAACGACCTCGTGCCATTGTGATGCTGGTCAAAGCTGGAGCTCCCGTTGATTCCCTCATTTCCTCTCTCGTTCCCTTTCTTGAACCAGGCGATGCCATCATTGATGGAGGCAACGAGTGGTATTTCTCTTTACATTGCTAATTGTTTAGTTGTTTGGTTAATTTATTGGCTTGTATATTTGAAAACAATTCATATACTTGGGATGGGATACTTGTACTTTAGTTAATTGATTAGTTATTGGGTTATTGATTAGGCTACACTGCTGACAGTATACAATATTTTTCAAAACAATTCACTCTTGGTACTCATGGTACAAGATATAGGGTTTATGGGGTTTAAGTTAGATAAAAATATAATTGACAGGTATGAGAACACTGAGAGGCGGCTGGAAGATGCGGCTTCTAAGGGGCTCCTGTACCTTGGTATGGGGGTTTCAGGCGGTGAGGACGGGGCCCGCAATGGCCCGTCCCTCATGCCTGGTGGCCACAAAGAGGCTTACACAAATGTCGAGTCTATCCTTTCCAAGATAGCTGCCCAGGTGGATGACGGCCCGTGTGTCACCTATGTGGGCCCTGGCGGTGCTGGCAACTTTGTGAAGATGGTTCACAATGGGATTGAATATGGTGATATGCAGTTGATTTCTGAGGCTTATGATATATTAAAGCATGTAGGACGACTGTCCAATGCTGAACTTGCTCGAGTTTTTGATGATTGGAATCATGGCGAGCTGGAGAGTTTCCTTGTTGAGATTACTGCTGACATTTTTAGAGTGCCTGATGTTTTCAGTGGCTCAGGCTCTGGGGACCAACACCTTGTTGATAAGATTTTAGACAAGACTGGGATGAAAGGTACTGGTAAATGGACAGTACAGCAGGCCGCTGAGCTGGCCATAGCGGCCCCCACCATTGCTGCCTCCTTGGATAGTCGCTACATTTCAGGGTTGAAGGATGAACGTGTTGCTGCAGAGTCTGCACTGGAGCGGGCTGGTCTTAAGCCTGGCCTAAGGCCCTGCTGGACTCCAAAAAGACAACTTATTGATGATGTACGTCAGGCACTGTATGCCTCCAAAATTTGTAGCTATGCGCAAGGTATGAACTTGATTCGCGCCAAGAGCAATGAGAAGGGTTGGGATTTGAATCTTGGTGAGCTGGCGAGAATTTGGAAGGGTGGATGCATAATTCGGGCACGGTTCTTGGACCAAATTAAAAAGGCCTATCAAAGGAATCCTAATTTGGCGAACTTGATAGTGGATGAGGAGTTTGCAAGAGAGATGGTGCAGAGACAGGCTGCATGGAGGCGGGTGGTGGAGATAGCCATGGGTTCAGGTGTATGTGCCCCTGGTATGAGCGCTAGCTTGGCTTATTTTGATGCATACAGACGGTCGAGTTTACCTGCGAATCTGGTCCAAGCGCAGAGGGATTACTTCGGAGCCCATACTTATGAGAGGGTTGATCGGCCAGGGTCGTTCCACACCGAGTGGGCACGTGTTGCCAGAGAGAATAAGATCTGGCGCGCCTTAATAACTAAATAATGATCTGCCAGTCATTTCCTATTCTCATTTGCTTGCGCCAGTTAGGTCTTCTATGGTTGTTTTTTTTTTTTGTATTTTTTTTTTTCATTATAAGTCCAGATTGTGGGATTATGCTTTTCTTTAATAATTTTGGCGCCTTAGTTCATTGGAGTTGGATGCATGAGGAAACAATTTATTATTGGTGAAGCATTGCCTTTGTAGATCACATTTCTATCAATTTCTTCATTAAAGTACCCCAAGCAAGCTTTTGTTTAAAAGAACCACCTTTCCTCTTGTCGAAATTATAGTTTCACTATTGGAATTGATTTTACGTGACCTTGTATCTAAATGAGCCAAATCCTCTTGTTGTCAAGTATCCACAGAACGATATATTTTATAGAATTTATATTTTTTGCAGGCTATTTCGAAAATACTTTCTAATGTATTATTAGTTGATTAGTTCTGAAAGCATGGTGTTTTGCATTTTGATTTTTTTTTTCCCAATATTGCTGCACCTTCTAATATCAAGTGAAATTTGGAAAAACTTTCCTGTTGAAGCATAGAAAGTCGGTTCGAGAATATAAAAAATATGGAAGTCTTCTCCAAAGTGCGAACAAGTGACTGGATTGCTCAATTAACTAATTCATAGGCTGCGAACCTCCAATCCTAGGTGTTCTAGGACTTGCATAATAACAATTTTTTTTATTTTTTTTTTACAAATTTAGCATATATGATATATCATGATTGTTAGACATTAGGTTGTTTGGAAAAAAATGTAACAGGATATAGAACCTGCCGTAATTTAATATTAACACATACAAAGATAAAAGTACTTGTTACAGAACGTACCAATACCAGACTAAATTATTCACTTATATGCAAATTATGAACGAAAGACATATCAAAAGAGAAAATAAACTACAAAAATAGTCGTACATAAAAACCTCAACCAATCTAAATTATGCAAGTTACTGGCAATCCTTGACATCTACAACTGATGACCAGTCTACAAAATTGCAATGACCCTAATAAGGAGCTTGACTCGAGCAATACAAAGACAGCAATTGCGCATTCTTAATTCAATTTTCTTCCTTCTCTGGCTGGCTGGGGTGGTTGGCCTGATTCTCTTTAAACACCTCCTACATAGTTTGATGAGCCAAGAGGCATGAAATTTTAAGCAGACGCCATTGCCAACAAAACTTAAAGGCACTTGCAACACAAAGGTAAAATATTGAATAAAGTAAAGAGAATTGGTACCCCTTTACCATCTTCCTAACGCAAAACAATATGCACAACTGATGCAGAAATTTGTAGCCCAAAAGGAAATTGACATGACATTTAACCCAAAATGTAGTTCATATATATACACATGGTGACATGGAGCGTTGTTCTTGATAAGTATTCCTGATTAACAAATGAATCATAAGGATTTCTTCTGAAAAAGGAGAGGAAAAGAGCAGTCCAAAAGATCTAACCATCTCTGAGTTTGAAATTTAGCAGCAGAGAACACAACTGGTACAGAGACAGATTGCATACTTTTCTATTTCACATTTTATTTTATCTGACAGGGTTAGACCTATTCTCAGTATATCTCCTACAATCTTACAGAATCAATATCATTCCATTTATTAGCATTATACCTTCCAATAACTTACAATGTGCCCAATCTATCCTCCAGAACCATCAACGAAGGCTCAACTGCACAAAAAAGACTCAAATAAATTAATGCTGCAATTAAATTTCAATTTATACTGATTTAGAATCACTTGGTCTTCGATTCAATTATGCACAAGTTAACAATAAATTTGGCCGTGATGTAAAACTCCAATTGCTACCTGCAATCCTGTATTTCTTCTATTGGTTTCTCCAAAAGCTGCCCCCTGTCAGAAAATGGAAGAAACAAAATAAAAATGCATGCCAATGCTTGAAATGGCACTACTAGAAGAACATAATATCTACCAGTAGTACACTGTCCAAGACCAATTTGTATTATTGTACTACGCTGGTATGATATTGTATTTTTTTAACATGTATTATGTATCTTGTAAGCATATATTTATACCATTGTAAAACTAAAATGCACACCTGAAAACATGATTGCTTTAATCACTAATGAGTAGTGACAAAAGTATGGTAGTCTCTTATCCATCAGTGTATCACTTATTTTCTGCATGAAATGCCTTTCACCAAATGAAGTAATCTGAACTGAAAAAAAGGAACAATTTTAGTTTTAGTACAGTGTGAAAATGCAATACTGGTTTACTCTGTAGTAGGTGTGCTGATTGTGATTAAACAGCATGGTTCATTGAGGTATAGCGCTATAAATGCATCACTGGTTTATTAGCAAAATGTGTGCTGATTGTGATCAAATACTAGATAGTTCATTGAGGTATAAGTATAAGGCTACCCCAGTATAGCGTGCTTCTCCAGACAATAGAATTCAATCTGAACTCAAAGGTAAAGCTCTATTATCTAAGCAATCTACTTCAAATTCTTATAAAAACTTTGCATGGGCAGAAACCATGTATATGCATTTTTTTTTTGTTCCTGGCTTCTTGCTATATATAATTAATTGAACATTTAATATGAGGTAATTATCTAATCGTAGTTTTTTTATAAAAAATAAAGGAGAAAGATATAATTTCCTAAATATCACTGAAATCTTCTGAAGTCAATGGGCAATGTGGACATGCTGGTTCTGCCTAGTGTACTATTCATGAGATCATCAGAAAGTGCATCAAACAGATTTTGAGCAACTATCACCTTCCAATGGGCATGCTTCTTGGGGCGAACATCTGCTGGCAGATTTGCACTTGCCCCCTTTTTTCAGCTCTCCTTTTCTTTAAATCTCACTCTTGGAATGAGTAAAGAACGTAGATACACGGTATGGATTAGAGATGCACATAAATAGGTTGTAGAGTAATGTTACTATTACCCTTTTACTCTTTCTTTGATCTAAGAATACCACATAGGATGAAACATGTCAACCATACAACAATCCAAATTGGATATTCTGTCATCGTAAACTGATCCCAGCCTCTCAATTGGAAATACAAATCAAAATATAAATTGCCAATCAAATTTTATATTCTATTTGATAGAAAAACTGGTCGTAACCTCTGGACTGTCCAATAGTAATAGTTTTTCTCTATCCAATAAAATGTAAAAGAAATCATAAATTTATAAAAAAAATTTCCAATAAAATTTCACTATATATCACTATAAGAGGCTCACATCAACCATTAGTTTCGAAAGTGAAATATAATATAAAAAAACTGGCTGATGGATATTTAGCAAAGCACAATAGCATAACTCACACCAGAATCGTACTGTTCTTACAACTGTCTACATGGTAGTCCCACCTTACCAGTTGCAAGGGTCTCAAGACAGTACATGAAATTTGTCATCTCTGACAACAAGAAGTAAAATTACTATATTTCAATTTAATTATATCCACTAAATGAAGTAAAATAATTATATTAACTAAACTGCACAAAACTAAAAGTACTTAAATAGGTCTATAGCAAGATTATCACAAATGTTTTTTTTTTCCAAATCACTTGATTTAAAGCAAAACAGAGAAAAATAACATTAGAGAATGAAATACCTTTTGTCAGACAGTTGATACAACAGCTAAGCTTTTCTCACCACGAACCAATAAACAAGAACGACCTGCAATTATATTGCAAACTGCTTATTAGTGCCAAAAATGATAATCTCAAAATACAATTTTATTTTCAAATTGAATGGAACATACCTCAAGACATTTAGATCGATCATACTATGTGTCAACGAGATTTTTATGCATTTGTGTCTTCATTTGAAACCTGAGCACAAAAAAGTAAATTATGAAAATTTTAAGTTAAAATGATAATAATAGCTCAGTTTGAGGAAAATCCACAAATAATAGGCCTCCATCTGACACTCATTTTTGGTAGAATGTAATGGAAGTAACATACTGTGGAAACAGTATCTTTGGTTGCATCAACTTTTCAAAGCCTCAAGCAGTATATGGAATTGTAATTTTATTTTGTTGCCCCCATTCCGGCCATTACTTCTCTTAGTTGACTATTCTCCTTCTCTCGTGCCAGCACTCCCGCCATCTAGATGGACGGCTTGTTTTCCAATAATTTATATTGTGCCCAAACTATCCCCAAGTATCAAGCCAGTGATCCTCAACTGCACAAGCAAGTCTTGAATAAATTATCTTGCAGAATTTCAATTACATCAGTATAGAATTACTAAGCCTTCAATGAAATTAAGTATCAGTTTTTAAAAAAATTTAATTGCTATGCAAAACTCCAATTTTTACCTGCAATACGACATTTGAATCTCTTAATTAGTTAAGTTCTGAAGGCCGGATGTTGTAATGACAATAAAGATATACATATTTGGAAAAGAAATATTAAGAAGAAATTGAAGGCTATATTTATAAGATACAAATTCCTAAGAACAATAGAAATGCCCCTATCAGAAAATGAAAGAAAACAATAATAAAATGCAATTGATGCCTGGACTAGAGATGGTACTACTAGAAGAATTTCACTATATAATTACCAGAAATACACTGGCTAGACCAATTGGCATAATGTTGTACTACACTACCAAATTATTGCAATTTTTCATGAGAATTTGATTATACATTTTATAAGCATAGATTTAGACTCACAAATTGCACACCTGATAACATAATTGGTTAATCTCTGATGGCAAGTCCTGGTAGTCTCCTTGATCCTTGACAGAATCACTTTATTTGAAAACCCAAAGTAATATTGGGAAATTATATAATCTGAATTGAAATCAAAGAACAAAAATGAAGAATTTCAGTATTCACACAATTTGGGAAAATACCATGCAGTAATATTATACTGATTGTGATCAAATTGTATAGTTCATTGCAGTATACCATGCAGTCCAGTATGCCAATGTCTTCATAATATTGTGTATTTACAGTCAATTGATTGTCAATTTCATGTCGTTGTTGGGGGGGGGGGGGGGGGCAAATACACAGTCAATTTCATGTATTTACAGTGAATTGATCCTCAATTTCTGGCCATTGTGAGGCAATTAATACACTATAAATTTGTGAAATTGTCAACTCTCATTCAATGAAAACATAAATTTTAACAAACTCAAACATCAATTTACAAAAATATAGGAGCAGCTGAGTGGAAGAGAATACCTAGTAAGATAGGTGGCACGTGTCAATGCGGGGATAGACTATAGGGATGGCAGGAGATAAGATTTTGGGAGAGAGAACTGCCTTACGCGATCTCTTTCTCTCGGAGTAAACGGGGAGAGAAGGAAAAGGGAAAAAAAAGGAGTCTGACAGGTCGGACCCACCTAACCATGAAAAGATGAAATTAAATTCAGAACAGATATAAACTGTATAATAGGTTAAGTGTTTATAGAATTAGGAAATAATAATTAATATAAATTGAGGCATCGACAAACTCTAATAACAGGGGAGAAAAATAAAGTTATACGAGTACCCATACACTCATTATTCTATATTATTAGAAGCAAAGCATATTATCTCGGTTGCATATTCGACATCATCATTATAAGTCATATTAGGAAAACTGTGTATATATATATATAGAGGGGTGATAAAATACACTCTGGTGTACGAATCGTCCTCGTACACCAGAGTTGTTTTTGAAATCCAAAAATCAAACAGTCGATCCGAACCGTTCAACTTGTTCTCCATATTGAAAAACTCTCGGAGACCAAATTTTATATTTTTTCGAATTTTTTTGCTATATATTATGATATTTTCAAATTGGAGGGCCTGAAATACTCCAATTGTAGTGTTTTTTTAAAATATCATAATATATAGCAAAAAAATTCGAAAAATGGTAAAATTTGGTCTCCGAGAGTTTTTCAATATGGAGAATAACTTGAATGGTTCGGATCGACTGTTTGATTTTTGAATTTCATAAACGACTCTGGTGTACGGGAGACGATCCGTACACCAGAGTGTATTTTATCAATCCAATATATATATATATATATATAAAAGTGAAATTAACGAAAATGAGACAAAAAATAGAAATAAACAAAATAGAGATAATAGACAAGGAATTACCAATTGCAGGGAGGGAAGGGAATAACCATATTGGAGCCCACAGAGAGCGGCATAACTTATTCAATGAACTTATACTGTATGTGTTCGATTTTGTGCCATTCGGGACCATTTGGTTGACATCTTTCTTTCAACTCTGGACAATCTTCTATTTGAATTTGTTGGACCGATTTTGGCAATTCTGGCAAACTTGATATTCTTGAGCATCTATAGAAATAGATATTCTCGAGGTTCGAGAAGTTGCTCAAAGTTGATGATATATGCTTTAGTTCACAATAGAAAAATTGAAGTCTCTTGATAGATCGAAGGTGATCTGATTTCTCAAATGATATCGCATCTTCATCGCACTTTTCTATAGTCAAAATTTGAATAGCATCAAAATTTTCAAGTAATTGAAGCTCGTTCAGAATTACTAAGCTACTGATATACAGTACCCTGCAACCTTTCCAAGTCTTAAAAACAGATTTTACATCAAGATTTGGGAGTTCCACCAGAGCAAGAATATCAATGAAAGAAGGTGGTACTAAGCTTTGAATGTGGTGTAATCCAGGGCAGTTGATGAGATATAATAATTTAAGTGAGGATAGATGGCCGAATGATAGGTCCATTAAGCTATTTGAATTCCTTATTTCAATATGCTTGAGAAATTGGAGATTGTCTAATAAAAGAGCTTGAGAAACTTCACATTTGTCAATGATGAAGGATTGCAGAGTAAAAGGCAGCTCAGTATGATCACTTTTCATTTTCAAATTCCAACACGTATCTAGAATAAGTTTCTCCAAATTAGGAAGTGCATGCAAACCACCTAGTGATCTTAGGCACCAACAATTTTTTATCGTTAAAACTCTGAGGCCATGTAGATCCTTAAATACTTCAACTGGTGGAAGTGTGGTTATTGTCATGATGCCCTCTATGTACAGTTCCTTGAGAGCAGTCAGACCTCTCAAGCAATCTGACAAGGCTCCTTCAGATATACAACAAAAGCCGATGAAAAGAACGTGCAACTTAGAGGGTAATATTAATTGGTTTGCTTTAGTTTTGCATCTAAAAATATAATTCAACCTCTTTTGATGGCATTGCCACCAAGCACTCCATACATCAGTTGGAAATTCGGGGACACCATCCTCTGCAGCACCTTCAATAATTTTGAAATTTTCTCCATAATTTTGTTCTGGACCTATTTGCTTAAAACTTTGGACTTCATGATGAAACACATTTTTCAACTCTAATTCAGTGTACATACCATCATATACCCAAGAATATTCTCTCATTGTGCCGTCGTTGTCATTCAATTGTAACTCATTCTCACATACAAAAATCAAACACGGACACATACTAACTCTTAACTCCGTAAGGTTAGGAAATAATTGATGAAAATTTTGAGGCAAATCTGCGAGTGCACTACAATTATCAAACTTGAGATACGTTATATTGGTTAAAAATGAACCTTCCAATAACCACCGCGGACAACTTGAGCCCCTATACCCTTTAATTGAAAGGTTTTCCAGACCTTTTGCCGGTTGTAGGGCCTCAATTACTTCTGAATCAAACTTATTCTCAGATGATTCAGTCCATATGAACTCCAGTCTTTTTAATTTGGACTTCTCAGACAGCCTTGCGTTAATGGCTTCATCCTTTTGTCCAACATTGTTGAGATTAACAATTCTTAGAGAACCAGCAATTTCCTTTAAACTTCCTAGTTGAGACAGATCGTATCCTTCCTCTTTTTTGACATGGAATTCACTCAAACTTTGGAGTGAAGTTAATTTGCCAAGGTAAGGTACCGGAGGTAAGATATGAACAAGATTATAATTTTTGTCATACTCAACAATGCTTTGAAGCTTGATTAGGTCACTTAATTTTGGCGGAAGAGCCTTTATAGATGTGGGCAATAGTAGAAATTGAAGATGATAGAGCTGCGTCACTGAATTGGGCAACTCCTCTATTGAACTTTTCCAGATATCTAAATACCTTAGGTTCTTCATATCTCCAATAGTACTTGGCAATTCTTTTAGATCCCACGACCAAAGCTCTAATACCCGTAAGTTTTTAAGCTTTGTGAATATCTTGGGAAGGAGTTTATTTAGATTTTTTTCAGAATTATGTCGGTTATCTAGGAAGAGGGCTCGCAATTTTTTTAAATTACATATGCTTGATAAATTAATTTTCCAGTTTTCAATATTGAATTGGATAAATGCATACAAAGCACTTGAGGGGGTTCCTTTCTCAATATTTATTATCTTGAAATAATCTTCAAAAGAGAGATATTCTGCTAGATCATGGAAGGGATCATGCATGTAATACTTTCCATTCACCAATTGCAACATATAGTTTGCTACCATAACTCTAAAATATTGAAAACCAATATCAAATGACTGGATAAAATCAAGTGCCACCCAATACCACATGAAGTCGTCACTATCTCGAACCCCTGTCCCTTTAGGAAATATGCTACAGAACAAGAAGCACCGTTGCAATTGCACATCCAAATGTTGATAACTCCATAACAAAACCTCCTTCGTGCTGTTCAAATTATCATTTTTCAGAGTGTTTTCCCAAAAACTCTGTTCTGGTTGATTTCGCAGTTGGTTACCAACAACTTGTGCTGCCAAAGGAGTAGATTTACTTAATTTTGTAGCTATTTGATCCCCAATATGACACAAAACATTCATCAATTGTACTGAAATTTTGTTTTCCAAACCTTTCATTGCATAGTATCTAAAAAGTGATTTCATGTCATCAGGTTTCAGACCAAGCAGCTCAATATACTCCTGAGGTTCTAATGCATTAGGAAATAATTTTTTGCGACTGGTTACCACAATTTTACATCTTCCTCCTATGGAAACGAATGGAGCTAAAAGATTATCCCATTCTCTATCTGTTATATGTTCATGCCAAACATCGTCTAATATGAGCAAAATATTTTTGGATAAAGGAAAAGTTTGAATGAGTTTGTTTTGTAGTGCACTTAAAGTATCCGGTAGATTGGAGCTTCCCTCTCCGGTGATCCCCTGTATCATATTCCTTATACGCTGTTTCACGTCCTTGTTTTCAGATAAGCAGATCCATAGCCTCACACCAAAATATTTCTTTACTTTTTCATTATTATAAACGTACTGTGCAAGAGTAGTCTTTCCAGCCCCACCAATACCAGTTATCGCAACAACTCTATAACTTGTTCCTTGCTCATCCAACAAAAATTTAATTATCTGGTCACGAAATTCATCAAGACCAAAAACCTCATTGTAGAGGAGCTCGCTGGTCTCAGGAGGGCCGTTACTAGCTGGCACAGAATTTCCATTTCCGGTTTGTATTCCCAGTAATTCTCGAAAATCCTTTGCTTGAGCTGCTATTTTCTCAAGCTTTTTCAGCTGAAACCACAATTTCATCTTTTGAGGGGACAACATAGAAACCTTTTGGCTCACTTTTCTGGTGATCTTTCTAAGAGGTTTGATCACAGGAGAAGTTTTTTTATTCACCGTGCTGGTGACCTTTGCAAGAGGTTTGATAATGGGATGAGAAGAGATACGTACCCATTGTTTCTTCCTGTCACCTTTGGCCTTGTGTTTGAGGCTCTTATACTCCATCTCGTGGAGGATAGCTTCAGCATCATAGTAAGCATTCTTCAAACGGTCCAGCCACTTGGCCAGCTTGTCCTTGTCTTTGCTGTTTTGGGCAGCCTCAATGGTGAGCTGAAACTGTGGAAGATGAATCGTCTCCAAATCTTTAAGGTCCTCTGCTATGTCGCTACCTAGATAGGAGGTGCTTTTGCTGACGAGATCCTTTACAACTGGCGACACCACCCATCCAAGTGCGGCCAGTCCGGCAGCTTCTGCGCCCGTCATGATGGAACAATTAAACTAAAATGGTTTTTGATGTCAGATGATTAGGAATAGAAAAAGAAATTGCAGTTTGAACGAGAAAGGCGAACACTCAGATGAAGTTGAAACGGTCACATAGGTTTTTTTGAGACATTAACAGTGGCCGTCAAGGTAGAAAGTAGAAACGGTCATATAGATGCAACTTAATTATTGAAAACTGGAAATGCATACGCTACTGGACGCGTTTCTTTTCTGAACCCTGTGGTTGACCCACTATTTCAGTCATAATAACTGTCTGTATTTCTATGCTCGTGTTGTAGCCTTGTAGGCGAATCCCAGTGGTCAATACTCAATACTTGAGGATAAGCACAAATAACACGGTCCCATCTTCTGGTGGCAACTGGCATTCTAGCAACCATATTTGACATTATTAAGTCATGCCATTTAATACGATAAGTGACATTACAACTGTCTAAGGGCTTTCTCTGTCCAAAATAATAATAATAGGGAATAATAATAATTAAAATGCCAACTAATAATAGGAAAAAAATGAATACCCTTGCAAAATCCAGCCATGAAATTACTGCACTTATATATATACACGAAATATAGCTCAAAAGTTTTCAAGTAGGACGCTTTTGGGGTACAAATTGGGAAACAAAAAAACATATAAGTTAGTAAGAAAATATTTATATAATTGTCAATTGATTAATAAAGAAACTTGTTAACTGAAGAGCTTTTAAATTCTTTTCTTTTTTCTTAACCTTCTAATTTTGTTTTTATCTTTTTTATGCTTTTGTTTTAATCAGCCACTGGCTGATCCTGTAAGCAACTTTCTTTTAATTAAAAGATGGAGACTTGATCTCCATTTTTTCTTCAAAAAAAAAAGAAACTTGTTAAAAAAATATATCTCATACATTTGCAACAATGCCAAGAGAGTTTATTTATTGTAAATACGAAGCTTACAAGTACAGTTAGTCGATAAAACCTCGTAGCATATATAAATTGGGTTTATAGGGTTCGTATCGTTTTATTGTACCATTGTCGTCGCCACAAAGTGACGTCTGCACCTATTAACAAACCATTAATTTGTTTAAAAAAAACATATATAGAATTTTCAGTTTAGTTGCCTTATGAAGATATTTTACTTTTTGCAAGAAATGAGACGTGTACTAAATTTAAATAATATTACAAGAAATTCTTTAGCTTAACTTTAGACAGTGGTACCGGTGCAATGGTATAATAAATGTGCTAAACGAATTTATTTGCTGATGGGCAAACTGTCGAGTTAGATAATGGGTCTTGTATTTGAGTTTACTTTTCTATGAATAATAGAAGAGTAGTAGGACGCTCCCCTACTTAATTCCAAAAAGAAAAAAGAAAACTTTTAGATTGTTAGTTAGGTAGTCCTCCAAATAGATATTATTCAGAACTCATTTTTACTTCGGAAAAAAAAATTGATATTGCATACCGGTTAAAACTGATAATAATCGGTTGCAAGAGTTAGAAAGGGTCTTCTGCCAATGAGGGAGCAGAGTAATTTTGTTGAGCTCTATCTCAGTATTCATATTTTTCAGTTGTCTAGAAAAGATAAGTTAAGACTAAATAAGATAAGATCTTTTTCTGTTTTTTTTGGTCATCTAGATAAGGTAAGATGACATCTGCTGTGGCGAGCCAATAGATAGTTACTATGAAAAGTACCCTTCAGTGAAATAGACAATTGTTTGTAGTTCAGGAAGAAGCTTAGAAGCTGAACATAAGGTTTTATATCTTAATTAAACTAAAGTTTGTTAAAAAAAATGGAAATGAAAACTCCAATATTCCTCTTAATAATTTGTATTATGGAAAATGTTATGACTGACAAATATTTTAGAATCATTAAAATAGTAGATACTCTCATTATTGTAAGATATTTGGATGCTTTGGTAAAATTTGTGCAATAACAGTTATGAGTTATGACTATCAAACAGTTTTGGTCTTGCTTTTGTATCATTAGCTGAGAATCTCCAGGTTTTACAGGTTTTATTCGAAAATCTCTTAAAACCGGTACCATCCACTTCTTAACTGACTTGTAGAACAGTAGAGATAATGGTAAAAAAAAAAAAAAAAAGCAAAAAAAAAAGAAGAAAGGAGCACATCACTACCCTGTATGAACAAACATAGGCACTCTCAATCAAATCGAAATAAACTCCTACATCATATTTTTGGAGACAAATTCTTGATTAAATCTACCAACTAAATTTATAAGATTACAACGAGTTCCATGACAAGATTGAAGGTATCCTTCTCCCAACTAGCTAGCAGCCTGCAGCTACAATTCTTCAGGAACAGAAAACAAAAAGAAGTGAAGAGATGGAATAGAATGATAAGGAGCTATTGAAGCACTCTGCTTGCTTAACATAGTCTCCAACCAATGAATCTCCCCTAATTGATCGTAACAATTAAATTTCAGCCATGCACTGTCAAGATTTTCTGAAAATTTCTTCACAAAAAAAAAGATTTTCTGAAAAAAAAAGAAAATTAAAGAGTTTAATTTGACATAAATATAACCTAAGGCAGCTGTCCCCATTTAGGGAAAGTACACACATTAATAAGCTTGAATCTCCAACATACCCCCCGAGCAGTACACAGTCCTGCAGCAAATTGAGCACCGCTGGAACTCACTGCTCCTGGTTCAGCATTTGCTCTTGACCTATCAGCCACCAGGACAATCCCAAGTGTAAATCCATGAGCATGGTTCGCCAGACAATGCGATTTTAATCTGAATCTATAAAGGTAAAGCACTTTTATCTACACAATCCCTTAAATCCTTCATATAAACTTTTGCATGGGCAGCAATCATTTAATATGAGGTAATTACTTAATTTTAATTTAAAAAATGGGAGGAAGCTATAATTTCTTAAATATCACAGAAATCTGCAATTTCAGTTATGCTGGTCAAGTCAATGGGAAATGTGTTGGACACACTGGTGCTGCCTAGTATAGAAATCATGAGATCTTTAGAAAGTGCATACAACAGGTTTTGAGCAACCATCACATTTCATGGGCAAGCTTCTTGGTAGGAGCATCTATTTCAATTTCTTAAGATTGGTAAAAAAAAGTTTAATAAGTTACTTATAGTAGACATAGTTGGATGGGGCTGGATTAGATTTGAGTTATTGACACGCAATAATAGCTGCTTTCAAGTTACAGTGCTATATAATGATTCTGCTTTCATGGATGTGAAACATGCCATTGCAGTTAGTTATTTAAAAAAAATTTCATGTGCTAACTTTTCCTAATTTGAAAAAAAAAAATGTTTTTGTTTTCCTTAAATTGACAGCAACACATGCTTTATCTCAACAGATGCTTTCAAACCACCACTTCAAACCTTGAAGATAAGGAGCTAATAAAAATGCAAGTTGGTCAATATAACTCCATAAGATTCAAAATTCAATTGTATATGAAAATTCGTTATCCTGAGTCATACCTTTCCCACTTACAAGGGTCTCAAGGCAATACATGAAATTTGTCAACTCTGACATCTTACAACAAGAAGTTGGGTTCACATAGAAATCATATTTGGTCTCATATCACCATGGTTTGTACAAAGTGGTCAGGATACAACACTAAAGCTGTAAAGTAACTAACAATTCTGCTTACTCCATTTATCTCTTGCACCATCTTTCAGCTGTTGTGATCGCAATTAACAAAATGATGAAATAGAACGCTTGGAGCACCACCAGATTTAAGTACACAAGCTTCACTTGAGCGGACAACTGTTTACTAGTGAATTTTGTTTGAGGGATTATGCAAAAGACTTGGGACTTCACTTGAATATTGAACAGCCTATCATCAAAAATGGATGGACAAATTAGTGAATATGTACCCAAAACCAGCTTAAGTTGTATATATTACTCATAAGTGCAGTGTATACTCGGTAGAGTTGTGAGTTGTGACATGATTTTAAATACAATACTTCTTTGGGATGCAGACAATTTGAAGCTCTGTATGATTTTTCACTGCCACAAATCAGGCTGGGTATGCATCAATCCTCTTCAATTGAGCTTTTAGATTGGTATCTGAAGAAGAAAGAAACAAAATCCAGAAACACAATAGTAGTCTGAACAATACTGAGGAAAGAAATTACGATTTACACAGCTAAAGGAGAAACTGAGATTAGGGTACCAGGTTGGTTGTAAAACTTAAATCGAGACCATAGAGACCACAATTGGTTGTAAAAAGAGACAACCAGAAGCTTAAGTCTCAGATACATTGGTCGTTATGAGGTTATTGAAAAGATTGAAAAGTGGCTTACCAATTGAAGCTTCCTTTTGGGATTGATAGTGTATCCGATGTTCCAAGTGCCTTAATTGATAGACAGGGAAGGAGAAGGTAAGAAATTGATAGTCGATACTCCTCTTTTGAGTCCATTTCAGAGAAAATCCGGTGAAAGTGAAGCAAATGAACATGGTCCAAAAGAAGAAGACGCCAAGTTGAAATGATTTTCGTTAACTTGTAATAAGATTAAACAACGGCCTTATGGCCTTGAGGTGGAGGTCTGTTTGGAAGAGAATGGGGTGTGGAGTTGTTTAGTGTTGGAAAGAAGATGGATTGGAGAATGGGAAACGGAGAGGAGGAATCTGACAGTGGGACCAAGATCGAAGGAAGCACGATAATTGACGAATTGGGCTTGGGCCTTCTGGGCTCCTTCCTTTTGGCCTTTATTATTTTTGCGTTTTTTTTATCTTTTTCTGTTTTATTTTAATGAAATTTAGTAGGCTCTTCGCCAACCACCACAAAATAACATGGGATATATTCAAGTATTCAACACTACTCCATCGGTTTTCATTTGTTGGTGTGCAGTGTGCACCAGTCCTCTACTCCTCTTCCTTACAAATCCAAGCGTAATTTGGGTATTCTATTAACTAATTCGACTATTTTCATTAATCAGGATACGCAGTTATCTTAAGCTTGTCAAAGCAACTTCGAATAACTTCGTTCCATTTTAAATTTTTTATTTTTATTTTTGATATTTTTTTTAGTTTCGATTTAAAACTTTCAAGAAAAAGGATTGGGAAAACCTAGTTGCAATATTATCGACCGAACTGATCTATCATAAACCATTCAAATATACCTAATTCGAAAGTCCATTAAACTAAACTGGTATTTAAATGGTGATATTGTTATTCAAACTGGTTAAATTAGCTACACTAAAAAAGTCCTTACATCGAATAATAAATTTTCTCTTAGCTAAACGGGAATTGATTGCACGCCCTATTATTTAGTCCCAGCACTCCTGAAACTTTTGAAAGACAAAATTATCCCTAAGTATTTTAAATCAAATTACATGAAAAGATATATATTCAAACATAACAAACCATCGTACATGAAAAGAAAAAAAAATTGAACAAAGACGGCTCCATCAATTCTAAGAAAAAAAATTTCTACATTTTTTTCACAATTTTTTCAAGTATATCACAAGAGCCACAAAAAATGAATATTTAACAATTGATTGAAGTTTTATATTTTTTCGTTAAAAAAATAAAACAATAAAAAACATGTTACGTAACATGGACTGCAATAAAAAAACACAAGTGGGGATCTCGCGCGTTGTGCGATCTATTTTATTTTTATTTTTATATTTTTGTACATTTTATCCATTCGAGGGATCATATCAATTAGTTGCGTTGTGCTATAACTTTTAGCATGATATATATATAATAGCACACAATCCCTTAAGAATAAACTTAATTTCAAACAAAATAGAATAATTAATTTTTTTGCAAAAAACATAGAATAAACTTAATAATTAAATTTTTTTTACTATTTTTTATATTAAAATAGTACGATATCACACACGGTGGTCATATAAAAAATTAGTTGCGTTGCGCGATTTGTTTTTTTAATATTTTTTTATATTTTATTCATTTGAGAGATCATATAGATTAATTGTGTTGCACAATAATTTTTAGCATGGTATATATCTAATAGTACAGAATCATCTAAGATTACATTTGAATTTAAAAAAAATACAATAATCGAAATTTTTGCAACACAATGTCTGTCATAATAATAAAAAAAAATTGAATCAGTATTATTAGATTTTTTTTATAATCTTTTAAAGGAAACATATAAATTTCGGAAAAAAAAATTAGAACGTGATCTATACCATCCAAAACTCATTCACTCAATTCAAATTTAAAAGAATAAAATACGGTTCATCCTTAAAAAAAAAATTTCATTGATGGATACACATAAGGTCAATACACGTGACTGTAAGCTAACGTTCCTATCTCTCTCTACACCTTAGAGCGGGCCCCACCTGCCTCATTGCTTTTTCTCATGATTTCTCTGCACGTGGTCTGCAGAGGAGGCTAAAAAGACATGTACATGGGATTTTCCGTGACAATTGCTCTTTCACAATTTAATTCGCTGCAACAGAAGATCCGGTCAAAGTTACTGTTCGGAGAATTGTTCGCCAACAGTTCTTCCGGATCCGGATTCAATTGTGTTTGGATGAGTCGGGAATAGGGAACAGGAAAAAAAATTTTGATTTACGTGATTATTCTTATTTTTGTGCAAAACAAACGGTATAAGAATAAGGAATTTGGACCTTTATTCCTATACTAACAAAACCATGGTATAAGAATAAGGAATATGGATAAGCACGCAAACCGAGGTTCTTTATAGATTCACGGCTTATATGTATAGACTAGTG